>CM071873.1:2519985-2556667 GCA_036759665.1 Gynandropsis gynandra | reverse complement strand
CATGGATCAATTTTTAAATTTTAACATCATCCAATTTATATAATTTTATCATCTTAGATTTTATAAAAAAAATATATTTTGGATAAGGTGGGTGATCAAATGAGTATCAGATCCCCCACGTAAGACGGTCCATAATTTCCTCAAATAAAATATAAAATATATTATTCAATGTGATCTATCCCTAACAAATACACTATCAAATAATCTTTATTTAAATAATATGAGATTTTAATATTCTGCATTGAAAACATTCATTCCATCGTTTAATGATACTAAACAGATAATTAATATTTATTCAACTGTTAATTACGGTCCAAATCATCAAATAAAAGTTCACTATATAAGAATAAATATTATGCTTTTAACAAGAGAGGAGAGAGAGTGTAAAATAAACTTATCTTTGGAGAGAAAGCAGGAAGCGCGTGGCGTGGAAACTACGACGTACGTGTGTACGTACGTATCTGCAAGTATATATATATATATATATACGCAGACGATTCGATCATCTTCACCTGCGCAATTGCTTCGTCGCTTGCGCTTGAAACCCTAGCTTTCGGTACGCAAATTCCATCTTCCTCTCTCTCTCTCTCTCTCTCTCTCTCTCTCTCTCTCTCGGTGTTCTTGCTTCAGCTACCAGTCAATCTGCTTTCTGTTCGTGGCGTTTCGATTTCTTGATTGTGTTAATTTCCATGTGGATGTAATTTTCGGTTCTTGTTACCGTTTTAACTGTTCTTCAATCTCTTGGGTGGTTTTTGTTCAACTTGATGAATATACAATATACGCGCATTATTATTTACATGCATGCGACACAATAGGATTAGTGAGTGGAATTTGATCTGAAGCCCTAGATTTTGCACTTCCCTGACCCATTAAGATTCGGAATTCTTGGTTTTTTCAGGGAAATAAAGGTTATTTTCTTTTATGTTTTGATGGACTCTGTGTTATGATCGATAAGGTTATTACCTTTAGCTTACATTTTAACAATGGAACTTGTCATGATTCTTTATTATGATGGTTATATCCTTGTGTTGATTGAAGGTGCTCCCCCTCTTTACGCCTTTGATTATGAGTTTTTAGTGATCTATGTTCCAATGATCAGACTTTTTGGGCGTATGTTAGCCTCTTCATAGCTTTGCTTTGTGATTCACCTTCACCTTTAAGCTTGTCTTAATGCATTTGTACCCAGTTTTTGTGCGTATTGCATCTTAAAATTTTAGTTTATGGAGACATTATCATCAATATTAATGAGTATAAATCATGATGATATGAATTGGAGTGTCAAAATCTGTGTTTCCATTTGGTTCAGCTCAAGGTCGGAAAAAAATCATATTGGTTTTTGCTTTGCATGTAATTCATAATATGCGGTTAGTTGCTCGGTTGAGGGAATCAAGAATGCATAAGATGGTTAGAATGATCAATGTAGTTCAATTAAGAGCGCTTTACAAAGGTTATTCAGGTGTCTTAAGCTGGAGTCTGAGTCACTGTAGGGTTCATGGTTATGTGTAGTCTTGAATTGAATGCTGCCTGACTTTCCTTGCTTTGGTACAAGAGGGATGAATGTCCTTTTGAATTTATTGTGCAGATGGGTCTTAGATGATGAACATTTATGCGTCTAATTTGTTTTGTTACTAAGAAAAATGCATGCTCTCATGTCTTCATATATGGTCTGAATTACCAGAAGTAAAGTTTTTTATTACCTTTAGTGTTATATAGTCTCTGTTTTGATCATAATTGACTTTGCTCACGTTCTCTTTCGATTGATGAATCCTGATGTGAAGGTAGAAAGAAATATTCTGAAGTAGATGGTGAAAATGGGAAAGGACAAGCATCACGATGACAAAGGCTTCTTTCAGCACCTCGCTGGATATGCTGCCGGAGGGCATTACCCTCATCAGGGTTATGGAGCGCCTTATCCATATCCACCCCCTCATGGCTATCCACCGCCTGCGTATCCTCCTGCACAGGGCTACCCACCAACAGCATACCCGCCTCCTCCTCCTCCACACGGATATCCTCCAACAGCTTACCCTCCCGCTGGCTACCCTCCTCATGGCTATCCCGGCCCATCTCATTCCGGTGATTCACCTCGAGCGCTCTTCTTTATATCTCACGCATATGCAATTGTCTCAGAAGTTATGGATTGACCCAACACCTAAAACAACTAGGCAACAAGGCCTTGCCGATGGTGTCTTGCTTCTTCTTCATTTCTGTTTTCACACGGTTGTAATGTAACAGGACATGGCGGTCTAGGAGCCATCATAGCGGGGGGAGCAGCGGCAGCAGCTGCGGCAGCTGGTGCTCACCATATGGCGCATGGGCACTACGGGTACCACCACGGGCACCATTACGGGCACGGCAAGTTCAAACATGGGAAGTTCAAGCACGGTAAGTTTGGGAAGCGGTGGAAACATGGGATGTTTGGTAAGCACAAGGGGAAGTTCTTCAAGAGATGGAAGTAATTTCTTTTCTTCCCAATTTGTGTTGTTACAAATGGTTACTACTATCAGTTTTACTTCTTTGCTTGTTTGTCTTAACAACGCTTTGTGATGTTTGATATACATATGTTCATATTTATAAATTTATACATATGAATCGTGGAAAAAAATATTTATGGCTATGTATAGTGTGAATTGTCGAAATGTTTGGACGTTATAAAACCAATACTAGCGATAAAATAATATAAAAAAAAAGAAAAAAAGAAAAACCAGAACAATAGAATATCAGAAGTACCTATAAGTTTTAAACCATTTCAAAAATGTCTTTCTCTAAAATAATTATTAATCCGAACGAAAAAAAATTAAAGAAAAGATAAATTTGCCTCTAACGTTTGATTGTGAAAAAACCCATGTTCGACGTAAAAAACTGTTAAAAACGAGAAAGTCAAACAGTTTTTCGCCGTGAAACATGTTTAAAAGATTATAGCAAGAAAGAAATAAGTGATGTCAAACTTGAGAGAGATCGATTTAAAGTTGACGAGAAGGAAAATGGCTACAATCAGCAGCCGCAGTGACGAAGAGAGCACGAGTCAATCTTCAATGGCGTCAATAAGTGTAAGTAGATCGATTTCTAGGATTTTGCAAGCTTTCGAGTCACAAAATGGTTTATTGATTTGAAATGGATGAGTGTTAGTGTCAGTAAGTCGGTTAGGTCACAAGGGTCGCACGAGTTGCATGAACATCTTCGACTCAGTGAGTCGGTTGAGTAGCAAGGGTCGCAGAAGTTGCATGACCATCTTCGACTCAGTGAGTGGTTGTCTCAGTGAGTGGGATGGGTCGCAATGGTCGTTTGAGGAGCGTGGGTCGGTTGAGTCTTAGTGAGTCGGTTGAGTGTCGCAGAGTGTCTGAGTATCGTTTGAGTCGCATGGGTCGCTTAAGTCGGTAGAAGTATAATGTATTCTTAATTGGTCATTTTGCAGGTGGCGCCAAAGCCTAAATTTGTGTATGAATTCAAGCACATGGACAGAATGCCAAAGATTACCACCAAGTGTTATCCTCACGAGACAATAAGGACGTTGAGAGGAATCTTACATGAACACGAGTTGCATTACTTCGAGAAGGAGTCACAATTTAGGCATTTATTCCACTTACAATGTGACTCCACATTGACGAAGGTTCAAATGTCTGTCCTACTAAATCACTCTGTGATTATACGGGACAATACGGAGTTATGGTTCGTCATAAACGACATTCTCATCCGGTACTCTATGGTGGAGCACGCACTAATTTCTAGATTGAAATGCGGACCATATCTCATAGGATGGGAGTCCATGATGGGTGTCACATTCAGACTGAAGAATTTCGGCCGTGGAAAGGTGACCCCCGAACAAGTCAGTGAAAAGCTTGTGAAGGCGAAGAATTCCAACGACCGAAAGAGGTTCGCAACTTTGATGTTGTTGGCGCAAGTTATGGCTCATAAGCTTTTAGCAAAAAACTATATCAGCCATGATCTCATTGATATGGTTGATGACTTGGAATTTTGTGAAGGCTTTTCATGGGGTTATTACACATTCGAGAAGATTGTGGATACTTGCCGCAAGAACGTTAGCGGGGAATCACCAAAACCAAAATGGTATTGTGGCGGTTTCATGATCCCGCTAATGGTAAGTTGTATATATTATTCGAATAATTGAATGTTTTCGTACTTTTTGCATTATTATCATTTTGTTTTAATGTTCAGTTACTTCCATTTGAAACCATTCTTAGTTTGGACGGAAAGGGATGGTATGTTGAGGTTGTGGATGCGTATCGATCATGTCCAAGAATGTGCAAGAAGATGGTTAAATCCAATTTTAACCTGAAGTATGTAGATGTGATAAGTCAGATTGGAGATTCTAAGGTAACAATTACACAAGGTTTACAAGGGAAACAAGGGTCACAGAGGGTAATAATGGTTATTTTTTATTTTTTCAGGATATTCTAAGTATTCTTCGTGCTGAACACGAAGAGAAAGCTTTACTTTCTGGTCTGGAGGATTACGAGGGATGCGACGATCCCGATGTTCAGATATGGATGAAACATCTTCGTAGAAATCCGAAGGGTATTTGTTGGGAGGATATCCGTGAGCAAGAACTGCTGACACGAACAGCAGCTCTTGGTGATCAAAAAAAGGAGAAGGAAAAATGGACTAAGAGGAATGAGAGCGTGAGTGATGCTGATGTTGATGCTGATGCTGCAGTCCCTCTGACACTGGCGCAGAAATTAATAGGGGAAATAAGGAAGTCGGAGAAGAGAATCATCAACGCCGTAAGAGACCTTCTAAGGGATGGCGAGATTCATATGCCTAATCCAAAATCAAAGGCTTCCGAGAAAGTTGCGATCACCGAAAACCAATATTCCGACACTGTTGGTGATTTTGCTTTTGAATTCCTTCAACGTCCAAATCCAGTGTCAAGAAAAGAGCCAAGCAGAGATGACCCAGAAGAGGATTTGACAAATATTGCTCCTGATGGAGTTCCACCAAGTAAGTAATATTTAGTGAAAAGGTCATTTGAGTGTCAATTTCCATCGAGACATATAAGTCGTAGGGTCGCATAAGCCGTAGAGTCGTTAGAGTCGTAGGGTCGCATAAGCCGCAGGGTCGTTAGAGTCGCATGGGTCGCATGGGTTTCATATGTCGCATGTGTCACTGGGTCGCTAAAGTCGAATGGGTTGCATGGGTCGAATGGGTCGCATGGGTCGCATGTGTTACATAATCAATGTAACGAACCAAGTAAGTACGGTCATTTAAGGTCGCATAGGTCGCATGGGTCGCATGGGTCGCATTGGTCGCATGGGGAGCATGGGTCGCATAGGTCGCATTGGTCGTCATATGTTTAATGAGGTAAATTTTATGCAGATGCTGGACCTTTATCGAAGGAGTCTGCGCCATATGTTGAACCTCCGCCGGCGAAAAAGAGCAAGAACGGTGGTTCAAGAACCTGAAAGGGAAGAGGAGTTTGTGTGGATTCCCAATGGATTAATAAAGGGCTTGGTAACCCGATTTCATACGTTCGTTGACGCTATCGGTGACAAGTTGACTAAGCTATATCTGTTCCTGAAGACACCTCGACATGAACAGTGGTGGAAATCTGAGCTAGATATTCCCCGGGGACCAAAGTTTTGGGAGATTATATTAAAGACCAACGTATAGCTTGAAGATAATGTAAGTTTTTTTAAACCCTTAGTCTCACAGAGTTTTGTGTCATATGTATTCTTATGTGTTATTTTTTTTGCAGCAATTGGATGAGGCGTTGATGGAGCTATCTTCTCGCTCGGCATTGGATCCCAGTGCGAATCAGAATTATTACGTTTGTCCTGTTGCTTTCATGCAGACGCTCTCGATGTGGATGTACGAGGATATTGAAACTTTGCCGAAAATGCTTAGTGATTTTTTGAATGTCAAGTATCCAATTAGAAGTAGGAAGGCACCAATTAGTGATTATGAAGGTTTTGTCTCGGTTCTAAACATTCCATCGGACAAACATCGATAGGTAGGATGTCATTGGGTAGCCATCAAAGAGGATTCCAAAACCCGATGTATCACGGTATACGATTGCAAGATGAGCCTTAAGGAAACACATATCGATCCAGAGATTGAGAAGATAAGAAAAGTTGTCTCCAAGATGCTCATTCTCGGAGGGTTTCCTTCTTTGGCTTCTAGAGAAAATGAATGGATGTATGTGTATTATGAAGGTCTGTCACAGAACCAAAGCGAGAATGAATGTGGTGTTTTCTCCTACAAATTCGTAGAAGTCTCGTTAATGAGGAGGAATGTGTTTCGTTTAATTTGCGACGACAATGTTACTTCCATGCGTGAGAAGATGACGGCTGATATATATAGTACTGGAGAACGTATCTATGAACCCGAAGAAGACTAACTTGATATTTGGTACATTGTTTTTTTGGACTGGTAGATGTAAACATTTGATACATTTTTTTAAATATTTGGTACATTGTTTTTTTAATATTTGGTACATTGTTGCTGGGGTCAAACGGTCGTAGAGGTACAAGGGTCACAGAGCCTCATACGACCCTTGCGACCCTTGCGACCCAAGTGGCCATTACGACCCTTCTGGCCATTACGACCATTGCGACCCATTTGTCTATTTCGGCCATTGCGACCCATTTGTCTATTTCGACACTTTCGAAGAGGTAAAAGAGCCACAGAGGGACCTCTGCGATCTTTGGACCCCGATGACTCTTGTTCCTCTGCGACCCTTGGACCCCTACGACCCTTGTTCCTCTCCGACCCTTGGACCCCTGCGACCCTTGGACCGTGCGATACTAATTTATTATTTACAAATTATTTACAAATAATATGAATAAAATTTTGAAAATACAGCTCAAATCAAAATATGTTGGACCCGTGCGACCCTTGTCCCTCGCGACCCTTGGACCCGTGCCACCCTTGTCCCTTGCGACCTTTGGAACCGTGCGACCCTTGTTACAATAATCGTAAATCCACAAAAACAACGATACTAATAATAACACTAACAACTGAATAATAGTAAATCCACAAGATCAAATGAAGTTTGAGTTAAAAGGAGGTTCAAAGAAATCAAAATACAGCTTAAATCAAAATATGTTGCTGATAAATCGAAACACAGGATCTCCTCCAATGTAGAACTTTTGTACTATAAGGGAACAACCCACGTTCAGTCCATTTTCTTGACAAAATTGTCTCCACCCCCCTCTGTTGCAAGTGCCACCACGACTCAAGGGCCTTAAATCTGCTACCCAAAAATCGAACGTTTCGGGATCGATTCCGCAGTCGAGGTACATCATTACATGACATCGTCTACGGAAAAGATCGTTCTCCCTTGCAAACCCTATCGGAAGTGCCTGCGACATCACCAAGTTACATCAGTATAAATAAATGAATAAATAACCAAATTATATATGATGAATCGGTTTGAGGTCACTTACCAATGAATCCAGGGCCAGATTTGAACGTGTGACTGGTACAATGAAAACCTTCTCATCAAGAGTGACTCTGGTGACGTTAAAGACCATGTCACCTTCGTGACGGAAAAGTACGAGATCCCCAATAAGAATGTTTTGGACGTTGTAGAAATCTGTCCATTCATCAGTGAATTCAGAGCCATCCAACTTGACTTCCCATGTTCTGTTAGACGCATTCGATTTAATCGTTGCCATGTTGTTGTCTCTCGTATTCCCGTAAATATAGTCATCGAAGAAGATATTCGGAATTTCCTATAACAAAAAACAAAAAAAAAGTCAAATCTGTACATTCTCTACATGTAACATACCGATAGAGTGTTTTAAAGAAGATTACTAGGTAGTACAAATGCTGCACAAGAATATCTCGGAAGAAATGAGGGAAATTTGGCATTTTCGGAAAAAAATGGATGGAAGATGATGATAGGAAAAAATGGATTGGAAAAAAGGAAACGGATAGAATTCGAAAAGGCATGACATCGAATCGACGTTAGATGGAATTCGAAAAGATTTGACTACACGGTCACATGGGTCGCAAGGGTAAAAGGGTCGAACGGGTAACAGGGTCGCAGGGTCAAGGGTCAAGGGTCGAACGGGTAAAAGGTTCGCAAGGTGGCACATATTGATGAATAGATGCGAACTCGACTAATTTACGGGTTTAGGATGATAAAATGACAAAAACCAACAAAAACAATACATTTACAGCGTCAAACTAATTAATTCCAAATGAGGATCGCATGGGTCGTATGGGTCGCATGGTTGAATATATTGATGAATAGATGCGAAATTGACTAATTTACGGGTTTATGATGATAAAATGACAAAAACTAATCAAAACAATATATTTACAACGTCATACTAATTAATTCCAAATGAGGGTCGCATGGTTCGCATGGGTCGCATGGTCGCATATATTGATGAATAGATGCAAACTCGACGAATTTACGGGTTTAGGATGATAAAATGACAAAAACCAATCAAAATAATACATTTACAACATCAAACTAATTAATTTCAAATGAAGGTCGCATGGGTCGTATGGATCACATTGTCGGATATATTGATGAATAGATGCGAAATCGACTAATTTACAGGTTTATGATGATAAAATGACAAAAACCAATCAAAACAATACATTTACAACGTCAATCGGTTAAAACAGATTATGACCCATGTGTACCTAGTTGAGTTGTGTATAACCAATGTTTGTATTTCAAAAGTGATAGTAGTGTTTTAAGAACTCGGCGGATGATTAAACAATACATTTAATATTTTGTTCAAATATCGATATTATTTATATTATTATATATATATATATATTGATTCTAAATTAGACATATACAACTCAAATATTGTAAACATTTGGTACCTTGCGACCCATTTGTCCATTTCGACCCTTCCGACCATTGCGATCCTTCCGACCCTTACGATCCATTTGTCCATTTCGACCCTTTCGACTAGTCTTTTCAATGTCAGACTACTGTTTTTTTCAGGTGCTAGCTATGCTTTTTATTTTACCAATGCCACATTCAAGACCTATATTAAATGGTTCTTTAATGTGGTCAATACATGCACCTTGGTCATTCTTTGTACTTAGTGTCTTTCTGGAATTTTAGGCGTCCATTTATTTTTCGTTAAATATGAGTTTATAAATAGAGGAGGAAAAACCTAAAAGCTATAACAATTTGTAGCACCAAATCATCTCTTGTTTCGAGTCTTTCATTCTCTCAAATGAGCGATTTCTAACATTTAACCCTAAATTCTCTGAAAAATCCTTGGTACATTTGTGACCGTTAAGGTCATATGGTCAACCTAGGGCATCGTGCTGTCTATTTGTTACTCAAGGTCTTGGTAATCGTCGGACTCGGTCTCTATGCAGATACACACAAGTACTTATAACGTGGATGGAAGACTTTGTGATGTATCTACACTACATAAGGTCTTGGTAATCGGCGGACTCAGATATCAAGTTGTATCGGCGTTACCTAAGGTCACGGTTGGAGGTCAACTTGGAGAAGGCATTGAGTCACACGCGACTCTTCTTGTGGGGAAGGGCTCCGATGTGTCTTTAAACTCAACAAATTTGAACTTTTTTTCTTTCCTTTTTTTCGAACTTCTTTTTGCCATTTTTTTCTTCAACCTTTTTCTTGCCTTTTTTTTTCTCGAACTTCTTTTTGCCCTTTTTTAACCGTTGTGACCTTATGTAACCTTATGTAACTTTTGTAACCTTTATAACCTTTGAGACCTTATGTAATCAATATTTAAACGTTGAAAATGTCTTATTTTGCATCTATTGTTCGTAAGATTATGACCCAATATGACCCGTTATGCGACGTTCAATCGGATTAAATTAGAATCAGGTTTAAACGGGAACCCATCCGACGTGTGCGACCACATATGACCCTTGTACGACTCATGCGACCACAGATGACGTATGTACGACTCATGTGACCACATATGACCCTTGTACGACTCATGCGACCACACATGACCCATGTACGACTCATGCGACCACACATGACCCTTGTACGACTCATGCGACCCAATATGATCACATATGACCCATGGACGACTCATACGACCACATATGACCCATGGACGTCTAATGCGACCACATATGACCCTTTATGACCCATGGACGACTCATGCAACCACATATGACCCATGGACGACTCATGCGACCTATGCGACTCATGCGACCCATGCGACTCTCATGCGACCCTCATTTGATTGGTTTTTGACATTTTATCATTTTCACCAAAATTCCCGCCGAACTTTTCACCAAAATTTGAAAAAACTTTTCGAATTCCATCTAACGACGATTCGATGTCAAGGTCATGTCTTTTCGTATTCCAGCCGTTTCCTTTTTTCTAATAATGACAATCTCTCTCTCTAACTCTCATCATCTTCCATCCATTTTTTTCCGAAAATGCAACATTTCGTAGAAGCAGGGTCATCTTCTTATGATGAGAGGATTTTCACGGTACCAGTCACGCGTTCAAATCTGGCCGTAGATGCAGTGGTAAGTGAACTCAAACCGATTTATTCGATTCATCAAATCTGGGNNGTATATGCATTAGTTTGGCGTCATTGTAAATTTATTCGGTTATCGCAGACACTTCTGATAGAGTTTACGAGGTCGAATGATCTTTGCGGTAGATGAAGTAAGGTTGATCTGATAACCAATTACACAGACATTTGGGAGGCACATCTAAGGCCCGTGAAACGCGGTGGCACTAGCATCACCATGGACTGGAAAAAGTTTTGTCAAGATAATGGCTTTAACGTGGGTTGTACCCTCAAAGTCGAACTGGACACCGTTCTTGATGATGTACCTTGTCTACTGCTTGCCCCTATAATCTTCATAGATTGAATTTCGTTGTATTTTGATTGCTTCGAACCTCATTTGAACAACAAATGAATGATGTGTGTTTGTGTGGCCTTTGTTTCATTCACGTCAAGAGCAAAAGACTTGTCTGATTTTATTTGTCATAAATTTGTCTAATTTTATTTGTCATATTTCAATTATTTGATACCATAGTTATCTATATCAAACGAAGAACTTTCAGAGTTGCTCTAACGATTTCATTCATCATATATGGCAAGATAGTATTTGTATAGATACCTAAATAATATTATCCATTTTGGGTAGTTTCAACAAATTCTTGTTTAATTTGGTTCTGTTTTAATTTCCCTGATAGAGTTCCACCACAAGATAAAAACAAGAACCGAAGCTGAACCATAGAAACATTCATACGACTGATAAAAAAGATCATCAATAACATAGAAGAACCAACCAGTTATGAGGAACTTCTAACGAGACACACCATACCAACACTCAGAATTCTCATAGAAGAGAACTGACCAACAGAAAAAAGCCGGGTGATAAACATGTTTACGAGAGATATAAACTCATCCATTCTTCTATAGCTAATGAAACAAAGGGTCGCAAGGGACAAAGGGTCGCAGAGGTATAAGGGTCGAAGGGAGATAAGGGTCGTAGTGGTCCAAGTGGTCGCAGAGATACAAAGGTCGAAGGGAGACAAGGGTCGGAGGGGGACAAGGGTCGCACGGTCCAAGGGTCTAAAAAATATTTACTCATTGATTATGGAAGATGTAATTTGGTACATTGTTCTTTTTTTAACATTTTATTTGTAACATAATTTTGGGAATGAATAATTCAACTTTGTACATTGTAATTTTTTTTAAAAATTATTCATATTATTTGTAAGTAATAAATTATTTTGATTATATTGTTAGTATCGCTGTTTTGTGGATTTAGTATTATTGTAACAAGAGTCGTAGAGGGACAAAGGTCGCAAAGGTCCAAGGGTCGCAGAGAAACAAGGATCGCAGGGGTCCAAGAGTCGCAAAGGGACAAGGGTCGCAGGGGTCCAAGGGTCGGAGAGGTACAAGGATCGCAGGGGTCCTAGGGTCGAACTGGATCATAGGGTCGAACTGGATCGTAGGGTCAGACTGGATCGTTGGGTCGCAGAGTCGAACTGGGTCGCTGGATCGAACTGGGTCGTAGGGTCGCAGGGGTATTTTGGGAATATCAATATTTATAAGGGTATTTTTGAAGTTAAAAGTTTTTTCTTTTTTGGGAAGGGTATTTTTAAAGTGTTTAAGCCCTACGAAAATATTTTTGAAGTTAGCCCGGCTAAATGTCTAAGCAGTTTCATTGTTTTATATAATTTATTTGTGTTATTTTGTGTTTACATGGATTGATAAAAATATAAATTATATATATAATATTAAAAATTTAAATTATATAAATTTATATTTATATTTAATATAATATCATTATTTCGATCTCAATCTTTAGAAGATATTTTCCATTGTGATATTTATAGTTCTCCTATAGAATTTAGGTTGAGAGAATTTTTTTTGTCTCATTAATATTAGAAATAAATTATAGATTATTTATATTATATATATATATATATTATTACATAATTTTAAAATTTTGTTTAAATCTAAATCTTTGATATTTTATTTATATATATAATAAGATATAATTTTTTTATTCATCTTAATAATATATAATATTATAACTGGACAGATAACGAATATCCGCGAATATTCAACTATTTGTATTTTTATTTGCATTCGACGAATATACAGATTTATTATTTGTATTTGTAAATTTTGATATTTGTAAATACGAATATCCGATGGATATACGTTATGCGATGGATATACAAATATTTGATCCTTATCCGAATCTAATTTTTTTAATGTAATAAAAATATATAAAAAAGTTTTATAATAAAAAAATCAAAATCATCAAATATAATATAAAACTTAAATTTAAATCACACAAAACTACAAAATACATAATATAAATAAAATAAAACACCAAATCTTTTCATTCATCTCCACATCATTCATTTAAATTTAATTTCATCGATGATTCTACTAATATCGACAATTCTATAAAATAATTCAACGAGTTGTTAGATTATCAAATTAATAAATTACAATATAATTCGCATAAAAGTTAAATAAAGTTATATTTAACGAGTTATGTTTTTTTCGATATCTTGTAAATCGCATAAAACTCCGGATCTGAGAATTTTGTATTTGTTTTTTATTTCCTGTCTTGTTTGATGCACATAGAGGCACAGAAACTTGAAAGACTTTTCAAGGTTCCAATTTTCCTGGGAAAATATCAGATTCTCGAGAAAAAAAGCTTATGGGTTTTGACAGGTTTGTATCAGAATTCAAGTGGGTTTTGCTCATTTTGGCAGCTATAGCATGAAAATATTCTCTCTATCTCTCTTTATTTTCTTCTTCATTTGTGCATTATTTTCTAAATCTTATGTTTAGTTTCAGATGTTTTTGCTTGACTCTTCTCTTTGTCGTCTTGTTTTTGTTTTACACCTTGACTTGCTTACTTTGTTTTGTTAATATTTTATCTTATATATACGATATACATATCATTTATGAAAAATTTGGTGGGTTATTCCATTCAAGTAATTCTAATCTTTTAGGGTTTAAGTTTTTTTTTTCTTTTTCTTCAAAAAAAAGTTCATTCTTTTAATGTTGGGAAGATAAAACAGGACCTAAAGTTTGTTCCTTTGGTGGGGAATCCCAAGTGAAATGACAGAATTTAAGTTCATGAGTGGTTTTGTGATGGAGGATTGATTGGAAAGTGTAAGTCAAGTCCTCCTGGTCATTTTAGTTCCTTTGTTTTCTTGGCATTGAAGGTGAAGACTAGTGAAGAACATTAGGTTAAGTTCGATAAGAACCAATTCGAACGTTCTTCATTTGATTGTTTCTTCGGAATTGAATTGACCAATTCAGTAGAATTTCTAAAGAAATAGTAATACGTCGTGGTTCTACAATAGAACTGAGTAGATTCTTCTCTTTGTGTTATTGAACCTTTGATTCATGATCAGAATATTCAAATCGAGACGAGTTAGTATCTGATATTATGTTAAACATAGAATTACACTTAACTGAACTCAAAGTCCAATAGCATAAATAATAGTCAATGATTCATGTTTTGACCAATGTGATATCACAACATAACACTTCACTCGTTAGTAGTCACTCTTGGTCTTTATGGAAGAAGATGATAAGCTTTATGTTGGGGTTAGACGGTATCGTGTCACGTTCGTTGTGAACCGACAAAACACAAACCCCTTACTTGTGTGAACCTATGAATAAAGTCGATCGATCATCGCCTTTACCACAGACACATAAACTATTTTTTTCTCTTCTCCTTCACTCTTTTCTTTCTCTTGTCTTGGATGTTTTTCTCTTGGTTGTGTGTTCTTGAAAGCCCATACCGATGGGTATTTATAACAACTCATTTGTCTTCCAATTAGTTACACCTACCAATTAAACAAATGAAAAATGTGCACACCAACCAAGAAGTTATATTTACCAAATTGACAAATAAAACATGTCCACATATTCTTCACTTCTTCACCTTCACATAAGGAGGAACACCAATAAATCTCCCATTTCTGACTATATGGAGGAAATCGTCATCCCAACGATAGTATGACATATCTCAAGCTTCCCTCTAGGCAACGCCTTAGGCATCATGTCAATCCCATTATCATGAGTATGAACATTCTCAAGTTCAAGTTCATTTGAATCCACAACATCTCGTATCCAATGATATCAAACATTTATATGCTTTGATTTTGAATGAAATGTCTGATTTTTCCCAAGATGAATGACACTCTCTGACTATCACAAAACAAGACGTACATATCTTGCTTGAAACTAAGTTGCTCAAGAAACCTTTTCATCCACAACAACTCCTTACAAGCTTCAATTGCGGCAATAAACTCTACCTCAGTGGTAGAAAGTGCAATGCACTTCTGCAACCTTGATTGTCATGCCACAACTCCACCTGCAAAGGTACCAAGTAACCCGAAGTAGATTTAAAAGAATCAGTGTCTCTGTCCATGTCGAAATCTGTGTACCCGACCAACAGAGGTTTGTAACCTCCAAACACAAGTCTCAGACCGGAAGTCCCACAAAGATATCTCAGAATCCACTTCACTTCCTTCCAATACTCTCTTCTCGAATTAGAAAAAAAACGACTAACAACACCAACGACATGAGCTAAATCTGATCTCGTACAAACCATAACATACATCAAGCTACCCATTGTAGAGGCATACGTGACATGTTTCATGTCCTCCTTCTCTAAAAATGTAGTTGGACTCTATTGCTTACTCAATCTAAAGTGTGTAGATGGAGATGTACTCACAACTTTAGATTTTTTTATATGGAACCGCTAAAGTACTTTCTCAATACACTTCTCTTGCGACAGATAAAATAACTTGCAAATTCTTTCACGAAAAATTCTCATCTCGAGAATTTGCTTTGTTGGTCCCAAATACTTCATAGCGAAGAACTGACTAAGCTGCTTTTTCAACTCAATTACCTTCTTCATGTTCTTGCCCACAATCAACATGTCGTCCACATAGAGCAACAAGATAATAAAGACTAATTGCTAATCCAAGCACAACCTGAATGGATGATATCTTGACAATCGACGGAAAGATCTCATCAAAATCAACTCCTTTCTTTTGACTGAAACCTTTTACAATCAGTCGAGCCTTGAACCGAGGATACAAACTGTGCTCTTCATGCTTATCCCTGAATACCCACTTGTTAAGCAATGCTCGTTTACCCTCAGGCAATTTGACCAACTCATATGTATGATTCTTGTGAAGAATTTGTACAACAAAGATGAATCAACGGAAGCAAGATAGAAAGATTAAGAGCGAGCAAAAGATCGAGAGAATTAGAGAGAATTAAGAATAACTATTCTCTTATATGTTTCATTAGAACTAAAAGTACCTATTCATACAAGTAAAAAGGGTGAAAACAAGGAAAATACAAGTACAAATGCAACCCGCAAGTTTAAATGTAACATGCATGAGCTGGAGCGGTCAATAAGGCATAGGAGACCTCGAAGGTCATAAATAGGCTTGACTAGGTCGTAGGGTGCAGGACATAGGATGCGGCTCAGGATGCGGAGAAGAGCGAGACGCAGCTTGGGACGCAGAGAAAGGAGCGGGACACGGCTCGAGACATAGAGAATAGCAGGACATGGCTCAGGATGCAGAGAAGAGCGAGACGTAGCTTGGGATGCAGAGAAGGGAGCGGGACGCAGCTCGGGATGCGGAGAAGGGAGCAGAATGCGGGTCATGAAGAGAAGGACGCAACCTTTCTTCTTAACATTCCCCCAAGCTTAGGTAATAAAAAACAACATTAGGTGAAGTCTCATCACCTGTCATGATGATATCATCAACATAAACTAAGAGAACGATGATACCAAAATTGTTTATAATGATGAACATGGAATGATCAGCCTCACTCCTCTTAAAACCATACTTTCGAACAACATCATAGAGCCTAGTGTACCAAGCTCGTGGGGACTGTTTAAGTCCATAGAGAGCTCCATTTAGTTTGCATACAATTCCTTTTTTGGTTTGGAGGCCTAGGGGTGGTTTCATATAGATCTCTTCCTTTATTTCCCCTTGAAGGAAAGCGTTTTTAACATTCAACTACCACAAACTCCAATTAAGGTTAATAGCAATAGAAAAGATAATACGAACAGAATGAAGTTTAGCAATATGAGCAAAAGTCTCAGTATAATCTTCCTCATACTTCTGATTATATCTCTGCACTACAAGGCGTGCCTTATAACGTTCTACCTCACCATTACTTTTATATTTGATTTTGTATACCCATTTGCTTCCAGTGAGCTTCTTTTCTTTAGAAAGAGGGACAAGGTCGCATGTTTTATTCTTTTCTAAGGTTGCTAGCTCCTCAGCCATGGCTTCCTCCCATTCTGACTTTCCTTCGGCTTCTCTATAGGTTTGTGGCTCGATATCCCTGTCAATTTTGCTAAGAAAAGCTTTATGATCAATAGAGATAAATGTCAAAGAGATAAACTTTTGAATAGGATGTTCGGTTGCCACGCCATTGAAATATGGTGTTTGGTTACCACGCCATTGAATATGATTGTGAATCCATTCCGAGATTGGTCGCCTTATTCTAATGCTTCTCCGAGGCACTATCTTATTTAGAATCCTTCCTTCAACTTCATCGACGTTATGATCCTCATTTTGGTTATGATCATGGCTTTGATCTTCATTCTCATGATTTGAGGCCTTAGTTTCCTTCTCATGATTTTGATCATATGTGATCTCATCATGGATTTCTTGTTCTTCTTTTTCTGATATTTCTTGATCATTTTGGTCTTCATGACGCTCAGGTACACTTGGCAGAGGACCTGTTTCATTGTTAGTTTTCGAAAATTGAATTTACTAAGTTTCTACGGGACAAACCTATATCATTTGGTTCCAAGATTCCTTTAATCTCTTCCCAACTGATTTTATCATGGAAGCTCTTGTCTTCGAAAAACATAACATCTCGAGACACTATTACATGTTAAGATTTTGGATCGAAACACTTGCAACCTTTTTTATTTACTTAGTATCCGATGAAAATGGCTTTAGTGTTCCTTGGTTCCAACTTGTTTCATTGTGAGTCAGGAACAAGGACAAAACACACACCTCATTAGGTGATTTGTCCTTTAGAACCTTTATAGGAATTCTGTTAATGATGTGACATGCGATCATGACCGCATCGAACCAAAACCTTTTAGGAACATCTTGAATAAGAACAACTATTCTCTTATATGTTTCATTAGAACAAACGGTACCTATTTATACAAGTAAAAAGGGTGACAAACAAGAAAAATACAAGTACAAATGCAAGACACAAGTTTAGATGTAACATGCATGAGCTGGAGCAGTCAACAACGCATAAGAGACCGTAAAGGTTATAAATAGACTTGATCAGGTCGCAAGTCACGGGACACGACCTTTCTTCTTAACATCTTGTGCCCAAAATCCATCTCGTCATTCATGACCTTCAACCACTCATCTCTGTTCATCTTTGAGAGCTTCGTCTTGTGGCTCGGTCAAGCAACCATTTTCAGTTGCAAATTTAGTCGGGACAGGTGATGTTGATTATGCCTTCTATTTGAAACTTTCCTTTGGTTTTCTTTGTTAATGAAGCTTGGCATATATTGTTTAAATGGCTTTGGCAGGGTGTCACAAGTTGACCCGCTGATAGGCTACTGGTCAAGTTCAGGTGATGCAACTGAGCTCGAGACAGAAAGACGAGAAAGAAAGGGCTGTAAGGTTAAGATACATGACCTCTCTGGTTCTGCAGTCGCTGCAGCCTTCATAACAACTCCCTTTGTCCCATCCACTGGTTGTGATTGGGTTGCAAAGTCGAACCCAGGTGCTTGGCTGGTAGTTAAGCCTGACCCGTGCCTTCCCGACAGCTGGCAACCATGGGGAAAGCTCGAGGCATGGCGGGAACGTGGCCTCCGAGATTCTATATGCTGTAGGTTTCACATCCTATCCAATGGGCAAGAGATTGGTGATGTCTTGATGTTTGAGATTCTCATCAGTGCAGAGAAAGGTGGGGAATTTTTCATTGACACGGACAGGCAGATGCATACTGTGGCAGCAACGCCAGTGCAGGACACGGTTCTGACACTATTCCTGGTGAAGAGAGGGGCCTGTAAATGATTGAAAGGAGCTCTCTTTTGTGGTTTATGTTTCTTGTTATAGTGTTATATCAGAGGAACATCGGCAACTCATTGCGCTAGAAAGAACCGCTTTGGCATCAAAGCTTATAGAATCTTAGACGTCATACTGAATCCAGATTGACCAGATAAATCAAATGGAAATATTATATGAAGAACTGATCAATCAGATCAAACAGTCACATTATAGAAACAACAATTATTAAAGGTTAAACGAGGAGCTGATCCGCCATAAGAGCTTATAGATCAAGGTCTAAAGCAGTAATGGAGACAATCTAGAAACCAGAAACAGAAACAGAAAGGAAGATTCTAGTTCCAAAAGACCAAAGCAGTGCAAAATTGAGAAAGAATCAAAACCTATCTGTGGTTGTCTTAAGCTTGGTCCAAAAATGGTCTTGAAATCTTAGTTCTTCTTGTCACTCCCTCCACTTTTCCCCTTCTTCGCAGTTGCCTGAGAATACAAGAAAGTGCCAAGAATGGCAATGGCTGAACCCAAAGCATTCAGCGGCCTAACAGGGTTCCTAAAAACCAAAACTGAGGACACAATGACGACGACTCTCTTCATCGTGTTCCCGACAGAAAACGTCAAGGGGCTGATCTCATCGAGTGCCTGGTACGACGACTGGTTGTATAAATGGTAGAAGATTCCTGAGATTAACACCCAAATGTAAAAGGTTGATGGATTCCCTACTGCTACAAGCGCCTTGTGGTACCCTGGAACCCATTGTGACCCTTCAACAAAGATGGCAACGGGGAATAGATAGAACAATGAGAGTATACTGATGCAACCATATAAGTTGAGCCCATCAATCTCTTTGAAGTTCTGCAGACTGCGTTTCGAGTAAATGTTTCGTAAGACGAACCCAACATTACTGATCATAGCACCCCATAATCCACCAAGGTTGAATGATACTTCAGTTATTGCAGCTAAAGAACAACCAAACACAATAGGGAGAATCGATAACCAGACTGATAAAGGGTACGAATCACCGAGAAAGGACAAGAAGACGACCGAGAACACGGGCTCTGCGGATTTGATGACGTGCGTGAAGGACACGGCAACCTTGGAGAATGAAACACAAGCTGAGATGTGTCCGATTGTGTGGAATAATGCGGGACCCAGGAGAGCAATGATGAAATTCTTGGAGATTTTTGGACTTGGATAGAGCTTCAGCGACCACAAGACGAGCATCCAGATAGAACCGGCGAAGAGCTGAAACGATGCCAGAAGCCATGGGAAAGGGAACACGTTGAGTGCCTTCTTGTTGTAGATGTTGAAGACAATGTTCTGAAAGTACCAGAAACCGAACACGATCGCCAGCTGAAGATTCTTGGACTTCTTCTTCGACTCCGTCTCCGTCTCCGCCACCGATCTTTCGTACTCACTGTCGGGACTGGGCTCCGACGATTCGTCCGCCGAAGCCGCCGGAGGATGAACGGCAGAGATGGATCCGATTCTTCTCGAAAACCCAGACGGGCATTCCGGGTTCGCGATTGAAAGGAGGGGTTTTGCAGCGAGACCTCGAATCTGCAACCTGGGGTTGGTGGAAAACCCTAATGGGTAGTCGCCATTAACGAGAAGAGTAGATGGGCGGCTCGGGTAGTGTCTAACCCGGGTCGTACGGAGAAGACCCGGGTTCAGAGAAGAAGAAGAAGAAGAGAGATTCAGCGAGATCATTGTCTTTCGCAGAACAAGGACGAGCAGAGAGAGAGAGAGAGAGAGAGAGAGAGAGAGACAGTAGATCACTTTAGTGATTTGGCTGCCTACGACGAAAACCTAAACAATCGAAAGGTAAGTTGTTGGATTTTTGCTCCTCCCTTAATATATAAACATATGATGTGATGCTTAAATTGAATATTCATTTTTCGCAATTATCATGTGCTTATATAATCAGGTACATATAGAGAGAGAGACAGTGACGTTGTTGTACCAACAAACAGATTCTTTGCTTGATAAAGCTAGGGATCAATTCAACTCCATCAAACAATAATCACTCGTCAAATGACAGACTTGTCTCCAAATATTATTGTTGGGTATTTTTGCTATTAAACTCTTTCCTCGTATTAAAAAAAGAGAAAAGTACAAAATTTACATAATTCTTTTTGGCAATCCGAATTCAGGACAAACTTTATATATATTATCCTGAAATGATGAAAGAGACAATGTGGCTAAATGTCAGATTTTTGTATTCTGCCAAAATGAGAAGAAAGTAGGAGGCCCAACCAAACTGCTGGTATGTAGATTTTTGTTTTCAAATATGAAAAATGGGCGGCCAACTGATGGACGGCTGAGGGTAGATATCGAGATCGGATGGGTTGCCGGAGCAGTCACCAGAGAACTGACGGCCAAACATAGGGAAGAGATATATATATTCTTTACCATGATTTGAAAGGAAAGAATTTCGAATGCTGAGTGTACAAAAATGTTGAAAGAACCATGGAGCAGACATTCTTCTAGACAGAAAACACCGAATTTTGACTGTAATGAGAAAGAGAGAGCCTCTCTCTTCCTTCCGATGTCATTCATTTTAAACGGATGGCCGAATCTTCGGGAAAAGTGAACTTACTGGTTACCCCGAAGATGTTAGCCATCTGAAACACGGTGCTTTGAATTGCCGGAGCTGTTGGTAGGAGCAATGCCGGAAGGGAAGGACAACATTCCGGTTTATTTTGTTTCTGGTTGGAGTTTAGGGTGTATAGTGTCAACACGGCCCGACAGACCACGAATCTGCACAAGTGAAGAAACAGGGGCAATCTGAATATTAGGATGCGTATTTGAATATTTCATCGGCCTTAACACATTCTCCGTTCAAAATGTAGTATGGACGCGTACTAGTTGGGACTCCCAACAAGAGAAATACTTTGAGATCCCTAAGTACTAATACCGACAATTTTAGATATTGGAACTAAGAAGATGAGATATATACGATACCTTAGAAGAAGTCGTCGCAAGAAGGGATCTCTTAATATCTGCGCCCAAACCGGATGGAGGGAATCCGATGTTGCCAGGGTAGAGCCCCAGTCATTCATGGATGACGAAAGGAGCTTATCGGCCTTGTTATAAGTTTCCTATAAACTCTCACAATCAGCATACGAATAAAGAACTGAATAAACCATTAAATGCCAAGCAGGGGACGCACCATTTCAACATCATGTCCAGAAACCCCAACTAGCAAACCAAATGCTTGGACTGGAGCAGTGAGGAAAATGGTGAAAAGGCTACCGCTGGGAAGACGAGACGAATCAGCAGAGGTAAGAGGAGGAACATTGGTCGGAGACAGAAGCAAAGCAGCCGGTTCTCCTTTCTCAGCTCCGCTAATACTCTTCATTGAGGCAATAAATTAATATTCTTCTTAGTT
This sequence comes from Gynandropsis gynandra, assembly GCA_036759665.1. Lineage (NCBI taxonomy): Eukaryota > Viridiplantae > Streptophyta > Magnoliopsida > Brassicales > Cleomaceae > Gynandropsis > Gynandropsis gynandra. Next base: position 2,534,774 of record CM071873.1, on the reverse strand, counting down.
TAACAACAAGAAATGTGGACGGTTCATAGCATACAAGTATATATGTTATCTGACACTCAAAAACGAGTCTTTAAACATAAGAAAGATAGAATTGGTTATACTTGCCTTAAAAGCTGCACTGCTTTCACTATCGATGATTATGAAAAGAGGCCTCCTTGTGAATGGAATTAAATCAGACGGATATATGCAGCTCAATCCTGGGGCAGATTCGTATAAACTCAATCCTACGGGAAAAATATGCTACGGGAAAGAACTATTAACAACAGTCATGATGAACTAGAATGACAGACTAGTATCGCCTAAGTTAATCCCAATGACCAAACCCCTAGTAAGTCTCACCTAGACTTGGTATACCTGATACCGACCAGAGCATTGAAATGTTCATGTCAATTCAAAATACGTGTAACATCTCTAATTGGATTGATTGAAGTGGACCAAGTTTATCCCGAATTTCTCCTTTCCAAAAGAACAGCTTATACTTGTAGAAAATATAAACTTATGCAATGTGTCATCATCACCCAATCAGACCTACTGATCCCTCTTTTCTTGCTGTATAACCAAGCTCAACCTCATATATGACCTATATCCTAAAATAATAATATAAGATAAATATTAACAAACAAGTTTCCAGAATTATTGATAGAGCACCTTCACGTCCATGACTGCCAAAAAACAAACCAGATGGGGAACTGACTGAGTCCCCGATACTTGGCTGTAAAGACTGGTTGGATTCGTCATCTGATAGCACATTTCGAGGGGTGGGGACTTCATCTTGATTAATCGTATGAGATTCGAAGTTTCTAATGATATTCTCCTCAGCGCTGACACCACTTCCAGCTCCCAACGGAGAAGACGAAGTCTGTCCAACCTTTCCTGAAGGAAAATGTATATGTAAGAAACAAAGGAACTCAAATTTCAAATAAAAGAAGAACAAAACCAGGCTTAAAAGAACGCATGGTTACCTGAAGCAGACAAATATAATAAAAAGACACCATGAGCAGGAAGTTCCTCACAAATGGTGGCCAAAACCTGCAAAGATTGAGAAGGGTTGTATGTATCTGAATTATAAGAAGCGAAAAAATAGAAGACATAAAACAAAACAACAACAAGTATTGCATCAAACTGTTTCTGTCAGTGCAGAAGCCAGCAGCCAAATCATGCAACACAAAGAAACATTTGAGATTCCAATATTTTTACTTTACCAAGCATCTCATAGATAACAGTTAATGGAAGGAGTTTAAATAGCAGCAAGTTCGAGCAAACAAGGATATTCAGCATAAACAGAAAATGCGAAGAGATAAACTATTCAAACAAAAGAAAAGTCGAACTCACAGCTAAGAAATTTGTCACGGATGGTCGATACAAGACAGCTTTGCGAGGGTTGGGTGGCAGTGTTGGATCAGTAATATTCTGAGACTGTGCACGAGCAGACCCTAGGTGTCCACTTTGAGACATTTTAGCACCCATCGGCTGATAAAATGAACCACTAGGTTCCCACTCTAAGCACTGAAGCATCCTGAAGGCATCAAGTGTGAGCTCTGAAAACTTGACCTGATGGAAAACATACAGCAAATGCAGCAAAGTTTAGAAGCTATGGTAACTTATTTAGATTTATGCTAGACAAGGACAAGACAAAAATCTTATACCTAACCTCATTATAATGGTAGCTGCTCAATATTGCATCTGTCAACCTTAATGACCTGCTGGCAAGCGGTGAACCAGCATGCTGAAGAAATTCCAGGTTAGGGTCCAGAACGAGACTGTATCTTAACGGCCTGATGTTCATATAAGCCGTGTCAGCTTTCAAAAATCTAGCTAGCTCCTGCACCACCAGCTTCCATTCTTTAAAATCAGTTTCCTGAAAACACGAAAAGCTGTTTAAGACAGAGAAAAAAAATGACAATTTAGGAGATAATCTCAGACACAAAGAAAAGGAAACGTCTCATAAGGGGATCTTATGTCATCATATCCAGCAAGCAGTATAAAATAGTACCTAGGACGGACTAACCAGATACAGTACACCTAAGATTATAAGATATTCAAGATGCATAGAAATACAGATATGAAACAATTGTTAAGTCAAAACTGCATAGGATTGCAATTGTCTAGCAGTTACGTGGTTTACGGTCAAGGGAAAACAAAGTGGCCCATATCAGAATATAGGTAACTCGAATAAACCTGGAATGTCCTCCTGCATTCATCTATTAATCGCTTAAACTGATCAACCAGTTGATGCATCATCTCTCGTCGGCCTAGGACCAAACACACCATCAGAAACCTTGCAAAAAAGCGTAGCTGTTTGTTTGCAATATTGAGATTCTGAAACAATCCCTCTCTGAAGTACTCCCTAGTCAGTATTGCTTCGTAGAATATGTATGATTCGGATAAGTAACCCGCATCACTTGTTCGCATATAGTGCCCATAATAAAGCTGTGCAATTCGAGACGCAATTTCTCCAATCTCCCACCTCTTAAGTCCAGCTTCAACAAGCTTTTGCCGATTCTCTTGTTGAAACTTCCATAATTGCGTGTACACCTTGAATACCTTGAAGAAGTAATTTTCATACCTAGAACACGATGAAACAAAATTACATTAAAAAAATGCATGTACGACAATGGAAAATGTAACCAGGGAGCCAAAAAATATCATGAATGTCGATTATTTCATCATCCAGTCCTCCAGTTCAACCACTGAGAACGAATAGTGAACTTATTCAAAACAAGAATCCAAGATACACAAACGACCTTTATGGAATTGTTGTGTGAAACTAAGCGGCAAAAAGAGACTGATGAAAACAAGCAACCCCAAGTAACAAAATTTAGATCCAGCAAGACACTCAGAGAATTCCAATTTCACACCTCTATATGCAACTTTACATATGCTTAAACTACAAAATCGATTCGATTTGCCCTAACGTTCTCGGCAACCAAACAGAAAAAAACAGAAGAAAGAATGAAACCACGGATAAAAGCACCTGCTGCGCTCGTAGAACGGCAAGTCTCGGATCTTCGAGAACTTCCCGTCCGCTTTGTTAACGAGTGACCAGTAAACTTCGCTCAAAGGAAGAATATTGCTGTTACTGTTGCCGCCGATTTGCTGCGACATTTCTTCTTCTCCTTCTTCCTCGAGTTGAGAAATTCCACTTGCAAAGTAGAATCCACCAGACCTACGTTTCTAAGTGACCGGAGTTTTTACCGTCGAGATCGAGACGGAGGTTGAAAATGGTGGCGCCTTTTACAGTAGTCGACGAAAGAACTCACCCGGAGGATCAGGATGAACAAAAAGAACAAGAAAATCAGACGAAAAAAAGTACGGGCATTTTTTTATACATTTTAATATTTATTTAAATTACATTTCACCCCTTTAGTTTTAAAAATATGCTGAAACGCCGCAAACGTCTCTAATATTTACATTTATTCCACATATTATGACGACATATTTGTGGCAAGCAGGATGAGCTGGTACGGACATGGTAGTGGTTGCCTTCTCCCAAGCACGTTTGAGGTTTGACTTTTCTTCGTCTCATAACAAGAATCATCGGATCTCTACGAAAATCGAAACTCTCAGTCGGAGTTTCTTCATTTCCTTGGAAAATTTCCAGGTACAATCATGGCGGATTACTTCTTCTGCTCTCTCTTCCTGCTCAGAAAATTCCTTTCTGTCCAAGAAAACCTCGTTTATTTTCTTTCGCAATCGTGGATTGTTGTTAATTCTGATTCTCAATTCCTGGATTCGCTTTCGAGTTTTGGAATTCGATTCATTCTGCTGTTGCGTTGGTTTATTCTCCATAACGATTTTCTCGGCAGCCAAACGCTTTCTCTTTATTACTTTTACTTTTTGATTCGATTGTTAGTGAAGTAAATTTGAATTTTGTTCATCTCTCCGCATAAGTTCGTTTGATCTTGAGAATTTTCTAGCATCTGGGTTCTACGTCAAATTGTCGTATGTGTATATAAAGATGTGGTTTCTCTGTCATTGTTGTAATAAACGATTTCGACAAGCATTTAATTCTGGTAGCTAGTTCCAAATAAATTTATGTTTTTATATGATCATAGAGATAATATTGAAGAAACAGCTGGAAATTCAATGTCTTCAAATTACAGCTTTGGCACATGAGCTTAAACGAGATGGTTGAGAATCAGAGTTCTGATTCAGTAAGTAGGTATTGTCTTGACCACTATTGGTTTCTTCCTCTGAGTCTACTTTTTTGTTCTTTTTCTTTGTGCTCTTTGTTGTGATTATTGAATGGTTGTTCTCTTTGTCTGTAGGCGTATGTCTGAAAAGGATCTCGTTTTGAAGGAACCAAAAGAGGATGGGGACGCCAAGTTTGTTCAAGATCCTGAGGCCATGGTAGCAATTACTGTCTCCTTTAAGCATACTATTCTGGTTTAGCAGCAACTTGTATTAGTTTAACTGAAACGACTTATAAACAGGCACTGTATTCCCAAGCCAGATCACAGGAGGAGGAGATTCAGAATCTCCATGAACAAATTACTGCTGCTTGTTTAAAAGTATAACATCCCTACATGCCTTATGTCTTAATGGATTTTTCATTTGAACTTTGGGTGCCCTGTTGTTTCCATTTCCCCTCGATTTCATGCTAAAAGAATGCATGGCATTTTCCATTAACAGGATATGCAGCTGCTCAATGAGAAACATGAATCAGAGAGAAAATGTGCCGACCTCCGAATGGTTTGTCTATCATTTGGAAGAAATTAGTTTCGTTTACTTCCTTGGCACACTTGATAAAAATTTTTTGTATCAAGATAATCGGGAAGTGGTTGTCTTGACATTTCTAGGTATGACTAATAGTTCTTGGCTCTAGGCAATTGATGACAAACAAAATGAAGCTGTCACTTCTGCCCTGAATGAATTGGCCCGTAGAAAAGGTGATCTTGAAGAAAATTTGAAGTTGGCACATGATTTGAAGGTATCCATGGCTTTGTACTCAGCTAAGAGAGACTGTTGCTACTTTATTTTGGTAGCTAGACTTTTCGCCTAGATGGGTTGACATCATGTACATAGCAGCCCCCTATTCACATATTCGATTTATCAGTATCACCACCTATGTCTTAAATCTGTACTGCGATATCATACAGCATCGATGACTTTGATTCAAATTTACTTTCAACTGTCCCCTAGTTCTCTCAAAACACTTTTTTTTTTCTCATTAAATTATTTAAGTCTTTTTGTTGTCTATTTCCTTTACTTTCTTTTTTCCAGGTTGCGGAGGACGAGAGGTACGTTTTTATGACATCCATGCTTGGGCTATTAGCTGAGTACGGTGTGTGGCCTCGTGTTGCTAATGCAAGTGCTATATCAAGCAGTGTAAAGGTTTGGATTTTGGTACCTCTTACTTTTCTATCTGAGAAGCTAAAGAACCCAGACAGAAATGGCTGGAGTTTTCATTCTTGTTGTTGGACCTCAGGGATTTATTTCCAGAAGTATTAAGTACTATATAGTTTATCGTGTCTCAATTTTGCCCATGTGAAAAAGAATTTCTGTGCGCATAATAGCAGTGTCAACGGTATGAAGTTTCACTTTGTTTGAGATACTTACTTTTATTAACACATGCAGCACTTGCATGATCAGTTGCAGCGGAAGATTAAAACTTGTAATGTAAGTTTTCTGGCATGTAGTTTTATGTTTCATCAGCGAATAGTCACTCTAAAATATTATTTCACATCTATATGTCTATCAATATCATGTGTTTTTCTTATCAAAAGCTTGTCTTGTAGTCAACGTATAATTTTGTTGTTAGGCTCTACTCTGATGAAAGCACTTGTAAAGATGAAGTCTTGTTCTAGAAACGTTGAAAGCCAGATAATTTCAATTTTTTGTGCTTTACTTTTTAGTTCATTTTACAATATCAAGCTTTTAAAATTAAGTACATGCAAATTTCATAGGTATGACGAATTAAAATCTTAAAAAATGTGGACTTCTGCAGGGATGTAAAACCTCTGTATGGTCTTTATGTTTAACTTGTTCTGACATACTTCTTTCACAGGATAGGATTAGAGAATTAACATCTTTCGCGGAAACTCGCCCTGGAACAGAGTTTATTGGTAAAGACAACCGTGATTCTGGAATTTCAAAAAGTCAAGTTATTTATGGATCCACGGTAGTATCAGCAAGTAATTTGCTAAATTACTATAATTTCTCTCATGCTCTTTGACATGCTTGTTCTCTTTTTGTCTTAATCTTCCACATGTTTCTATACTTGTATACTCCCTTGTGCAGGGCCATGTTGGTCTTTCTTATAATGATCAAAGGGTTAATGAACAAACTTTGCCACCGATGGATACCATGATGAGATATCCATATCAAAACCATGTGGAAGAGGCAGCAAATTTGATGTTCAATGGTCAGATGCACCAACCATCCGCTGCTGGGGAATCTCGAGAAATCTTACAACGTCCAAAAAGGTTTGCATCGTTTTTCATAGTTCTAGCATCGTGAAAAATGCTATTTAGAGACATTATATAATTTTTTTACTGGTGGGTTATTTTCTCTTTCTTTTTCCTTTCCATGTAGATAAAGATACGAGAGTCTACTGATACCAGTGTCAGTTTTTAGCTCTTTGGCATATATTTTCTTGGTTGCTAACTTTTAAACTCAATGCATGGCCCCATTCATGTTCTTTAAAAGCTTTTAATTATCAAAAAAAAAATCACATTCACGAGGACTTGCAGCTCTGCTTTCTAAGAAGTAGGGACATTTTATATTCAATCTTCCCCTGGATCATCTCTTCATTACTCTCTCGATATGCTTCCAATAGTGTATCAAGCAAGGATATCATGAGGGAAAGGGCAGAGGATATGGAGAACTCCATGCATGATCTTTCTAGTGCGAACGAAGATCTTGCATCTCAATTATACGAAGGTTGTATTAGTTTCTTCATTGAACTTAGCAAGTTTAGTGGCTATGTAAAATCTAATTGTCTTGATTGGAAGCAGAGGGGCCAGGCATTGAGGGATTCCAGATAATTGGTGATGCAACACCTGGAGAAAAAATTCTTGGTTGTGGATATCCAATACGAGGGACTACTCTCTGTATATTTCAGGTGAATCTTAAAATTCTTTCACACTACGTAAACCTCTCTACTAAGAGGTTATACACATGTTATTATGGATAGACTGATGTTTAATTTTTCTCTTCATGAAAGTGGGTTCGTCATCTTGATGATGGCACGAGGCAGTACATTGAGGGTAAGAATTGAGTCTCATCTTCTGATTTCTCTATTTAATACTGGAATATACTAAGTGGTAGATGTTCCCTCAATTTCAGGAGCCACGAACCCAGAGTACGTAATTACAGCAGACGATGTCGATAAATTGATTGCTGTTGAGTGCATTCCAATGGATGATCAAGGTCGCCAGGTACTTGAATATGATTGTTTTGTCATTATAGCATATCTCTATATTCTGTCATAGCATTGCTGAAACATCCATGTATTTCCTCAATCTGTAAAAATTGAATTATTTCATGCTTGATTAACTAATGCGATTTGTATCTCAACAACCAAAGGCTACAATTTTCTTATCTTGATTAAATGTATATTTCGTAGTCAACTTACCTCTCTTTCAAATATAAATGAATATGCAGGGAGATCTGGTGAGGTATTTTGCTAATGATCATAACAAAATTAGATGTGGTACGTACCAAATATCTCTAACCTTCTTCTCATAGCAGCAAAATACTTTATACGTCTGCAGATTGAATTATTTTTCTGTAAAATCTATGTTATTGTCACACATCGACTAGGACATGAAATTTGGACTCATATATATGGTAATAGGCAACCCTCTCTTGAGCTAGTTTTTGGGATTAGTTAGGCTCAACCCATATTTGACATGGTATCAGAGCTTGGAGCTTGGTTCGTCCTGATGTCCACGCTCCAAGAGCGAGCCTGGGCGTGAGGGGAGTGTTATGATAAGTTGTCTCACATCGGCTAGGACATGAATTTTGGACTCATATATATGGTACTAGACAATCCTAAACTCTTGAGCTAGCTTTTGGTATTAGTTAGGCTCAACCCATATTTAACAATAACAAGATAGACAAGGATTACATCAATCATATTTCTGTCATCCAGTTCATGTCTAATTCTTCATATAGATAACTAAAAGTTTTAGGTCGTTAGTTACCGACGTAGCACTGTTTGCTCCTTGCATTCTCTTTGTGTGTGTGTGGTGTTTGAATAGCAATATGACGAGCAGTCCTTACAGATACAGAGATGCAAACAGAAATCGACACGTTTATTTCCCGAGGTCAAGCAACATTCAATGTACAACTGCTGGTAAGTTGGGTTTTGCACTTGAGGGATTATGAACCTTCGTTTTTCCTCCGGATCCGTTTCCAATCCGTCCGTACTTTTTTTTTCTTACAACTTGTTTCTACAGATGGATTCTTCTGAAACTTGGGAACCCGCAAAGTTGATTTTGAAAAGGTATAATTACCAGATCAAGAAAACCAACCCGGATACTCTGATGGTTTCAGAGAAATATTCAAAGGAACTCGTGGTAATTTTCTCTGACGATTCGTGTAAATACTCATATAGTTATAATATATATTTGGATGACACCATCTCTAAATGGTAATACAGATTAAAGTACCATGTGGGTTCTCAACGCAATTTGTACTGATAAGTTATGATGGATCTTCTCATCCTGTCAGCACATTTGATGTTCGGTAAGTATATAACATATCTTCACTCTCACCAAGTGGGATTGTATTTCTTCTACTCATTCAAATCCGACTCAACTATCGTTTGTATATATATATATATATACACATATATACACACACTTATTTCTTCTACGTTTGCAGCATGCGTGATACTCTCGTTTTGACAATGAGAACGTTCCAAAGCAAGGTATGAATGCAATGGCCACTCTTCCTTAAACGTTGATATTATTATCTTTTTTGTTTCTCTTTCTAAATTAAAGTATTTTTTTCAAATAACTATACTGAACATAAAAGCATCATCATCATCGTCGTCATTAGTATGATTGTCATCATTATCATCACCATCATCATTGTATAATAAAGAGAGTAATTTTTTTGTGGGGGGAGGCAGGCAATGGAGGAACGGAGAAAAGGACGAGCGTAGACGTTGCGCCGTAATAAACCTCGAACATCTTCCTCTCAATGTGAGTCCACAAAATTAATCGAGACCTGCCTTATTTGCAAATAAAATCATCATTTTATTAATACACTCTTTGTATTTTAATTTACTTTTAATTCCTCAGGGAATTTGATCAAGGCACGTATTTTTTTTTTATTTATTAAAAAAACAGTCATTATGTGTATCTGTGTGTATATGTATACATATTGTGATAGACGGTGTCAGTGACTTTGGGCTTAAGCTGAAGCATTTGGAATCTTTTTTTTTTTGGGGTTACCTTTTAATTAATAGATTGAGGTCACGATGTGACTAATTACGTACTAATCATCATCATATATTAAGATTCCCTCTCCAACTACCAACTACATACCAAAAAACAGTGCTTTGGTCATGTGATTATCATCATTTATCTATTATCATGTTCTTGATATACTCACTCCAGTTGCTTTGCTTGCATTTGCATTAAAGATTATGTTGAGATATTAATTTATATTTTACCTCATGTGGACAAAAGCCATTTCTGTAATTATCATATAAATACTTTAATGACCACACACAAAAAAAAGGTATTCCCATGTGATTTTTGCACCGTCTTTCTATGAAACTTGGAGTCATGAAAGTTAGAGCGCAAATTGACCACGAACAATTTTTGAAGGAAAATTTATTATGGAGGAAAAAGATACAAACCCAAAGAATAAAATAAAGGAGATACTGACTTTTAGATTTTAATATTTTAAGAGAATTACTTTTCACGATGGAATAATATAAATATTCTCTCCAACTAGAATAATGTAAATAGGAATATATGAATTTGGACAAAAGAGACATTTTCATGGTCTTCATTTATTTGGTTAAAATACTTAATTTGGTTATAAAGCAAAACGAAGATAGGAGATTGAATATTTTTTTTTATTATGTGGCACCAAGGGCGAATATAGATTTTTTTACCGGTGCAATGTAATATATAATCAAATAAAAATAATTTAAATATAAAACATATTGTAAATAAAATATCTTATAAATATATTTTAGGGTTGGAAAAATATTCGAAGTATTCGTATTCAAACCGAAAATTCAAATATCCGCGGACACAAATACAAATATAAATATTAGAAATTAGATATTCGACAAATATAAATACAAATATAAATAGTAGACTCAATTATCCGAACTATTTGTATCCGTAAGTATTAAATATAAACTTTAGTTAATATATAAATACATATATAACAAAATTGATTTTAATGATCAAATTGGAAATACTAACATATCAAATACTTTAAAATAACTAATATTGTTGAAGATTTAATTTATACTCAAGATTGGTTCTAATCCAAATGGATTGGATAATGTTATAAAGACATACAATATATGAAAAAAATACAGATCTCACTAAATATAATTTTTTTTTGCGAATTTTATTTTAGTGTATAATCTAAGAATTTGTTTCATTGTTTTAGGTGAATTGACGATACTCGTAAAATCATTAATTGAACTAAATTTAAATAAATCATGTGGAGATGAATGTGAAGATTTGGTGTTTTGTTTTATCTATATTATGTATCTTTGTCTCTTTGTGCGATTTGAATTTTAGTTTTAGATTATATTTGATGATTATTGGTTTTTAATTAAAATTTTTTATATATTTTTTATACGTTAAAAAAATTTAGGTTCAGATATGAATATTCGTATATCCGATGGATATCCGTAAATCCGACAAATATTCGTATTTAAAAATATCTGAAATTTAGATACAAATACAAATAATAAATTTAGATATTCTCCGAATATAAATACAAATACAAATAGTTGGATATTCGTAAATATTTGTTATTTGCTCAGCCCTAATATATTCCATGATTCTTAATATTTTGAAATCTATCCACTATAACGTCATTTGTGATTGTTCATATAAATCTTTTTCAATATAGCAAATCAAACAATCACTAGAAATCGATTATCAATTCGATTGTGTAAGGTTGTCTTCACAATGTTCATTTCTGAAAAACATCTCTCGCTAGTTGCGGTAAGAACGAGTAAGGTCAAAGTCAACTTAAAAAACTGATACACAAAAGGATATAAAATATGTTTCCTTGTTTCCACCATCACACGAGCAAGATCCCCACGATTTTTCAGATTAGAAACCCTATCATCTTCTTTCATATTGTCAGAGTATAACGCAACTTCATACTCAAGAGCCAAACTACTAAAATCATATGGATAGAATTCTGATTATCTTATCAGTCTTAATACGTCAAACTCACGGAACAAGTCAATAGGACTCAAAACAGTTGTGCAAGTAAGCAATTAAGTATCCACCTCGTTAAAAAATCACTAAACTCTTAAAGTTGCAAATCAAGAATAATATAGGATCATTCTACCTGATAATGATGTAAATTACCTGATAATGATGTAAATTACCTGATAATGATTTTTTTCTTTGGTCTCATTAATCCATATATTCTTCTTACATGTCAACCGTAAAAATATCATGTCTTTTACAAAAAGAAAAAAATGTGTTCATCAGAGAATCCCATCCATCATTTCTGTGCTTTTGAAATTGTCTTTTTGTTGACTCTACTAGTGAAATATCATTCAAGATATCTTGATCTCTCCTTAGTAAATTCATCGATAAATTATCCGAAAGCCCCAAAAGAAGCAACATCAACTTGAGAGAGAACACAAAATCAAATGTATGAAAATAGTTAAGAAGTCTACATGCATGTCATCTTTTAATATCATATCTACCATCATTTTGAATATACTCAAACACTTCAATGAGGAAAAAAATAATTCAACCAAACGTAAGAGAGTTTTATAATGAGAACCCCAAAATGTATTTGCAAGTCTTAAAAGAGAAATCTCATGATTCAATCTCGTTCCACTACTAATTTCACATTTACCAATTCCTTATTGGTTCTAACTTTCCGAATCATATATTTTCTTTTACACGATGTTCCAACCACATTCAATAAAATAAGAATCATATAAAAAAATCTCCAACATCAAAATCCCTTTTTGCAATTGCCACAACAATTAGTTGAAGTAGATGAGCAAAACAATGGACATAATAAACAGAGCCACTTTCCTCATAACCGATTATCTCAACCCATTGAATTCACCCTTAATATTGTTTGCTCCATCATAGCCTTGACCTCTAATTTTTTTGTAACTTAGTCCATGTTTAGCGAACAGAGAATCAGTTGCACATTTTATAGAAAAAACATATGTCTTATCTCATGTACAAGAACTATAAATCGTTCTTTCACTTTTCCAATCTTATCAACAAAACGAATAACCATTGCCATTTGTTCCTTATTAGAAACATCACTTGACTCGTCCACTGATAAAGCAAACTCATGTGATCAATTTCTTCAATAATACATTTCACTACTTCTTCTGCAAAAGAATGCACAATGTCTTTCTGAATGGTTAGAGATACCATTTGGCTATTTCCTGGTGCATTATTCAACACAACTTTACTTAAAATCTTGTTTTGTTCTATGGTGTATTTCACAAGTTCTAAAAAAATTTCTTTATTGGTAGACTCTACTGACTCATCATAACCTCAAAAAAGGTAATCATCGCTTCAATCAATGTCTAGCAGAATCAATTGAAGCACTCAATCGAATTCAATATTCATTCTTTACTATATCATTTTGCTTATAAAAAGCATGTATGATAGATTGACTTTGTTTCATCAAGTCATCACATTTTTTCATTGCTTTATTGTGAAGACTATTAATATCACCATTATGAGAAGATACTATATGTCTTATTCCAATTTGAAAATCCATCAGTCATAAATGTGTCATTCTCTGTTTGATTTTCAATGTTTCTCTTAGATGCTTGTGCAGTTAGTGATTGATCAAGATGGAATCCGTCAACTCTAGGTAAAGAGTTTGAGCTCTATGTTGTCAGCAACATAATGCCTGAAAAAGACCTTGTCCAGGGCATTTGAATGAGAGAAGAAAAGAGTTTCTTGCGATCATTCACCAGTCAGTTATGTTAGGCATGAAACATAGTTGATAATCTATTAGGACTTGACAGTTAGACCATGTCCTAGGATTATCCGAAGTTGTAAAGACGGAAGGAAATAATAATATTATCCTTCTACCATGGTTCTACAGAGTAAGGGTGTTACTTCACACTATCTGGTCGTTGAGGAGTCACTACAAGAAAATTCGGATTTCGGGACTGAATTTGCGGACTGACATATCCGTCCCTAAATTTAGGGACGGATTAGGGACTAATTAAAGACGGATTAAGAAAACCGTCCCGAATCCGTCCCTAAATTTGGGGACCGAAGGTCAGTCCCTAAGTCGTCCGGAATTCGGGACGGAATCGGGACTCAAATATTTTCGATCTGAAAATTGCGGACTGCTGAGTCATCCGTGAAATTTCCTGATGGTTATGCATCTAACATCGGAAGGTGCGTCGATATTCATGGAGGAAAGTTATCAGGGATGAAAATTCACGATTGTCATGTATTCATGCAACGACTACTTCCCATATGTTTTTCTGAATTGATGGACAAGCATGCACACGAAGCAATTGGAGGTAACATGATTATTTTATATAGTATATAATTAGTGATTAATAATTTATAGAAATATTAATTGTAAAATAAACTAATTAATATACTTGAATTTTCAGGTATTGGCATATTTTTTCGAGATTTATGTGCGAGAAACTTAAGCGTAGATGTGGTTCGTAGACTTAAAAGTAACATAGTTACAGTACTATGCAATTTGGAGAAGATTTTTCCACCATCATTCTTTGATGTTATGGAGCATCTGACAGTTCATCTACCACACGAAGCTGCATTAGGAGGCCCAGTTCAATTTCGTTGGATGTATCCATTCGAGCGATTTATGTTCCATTTGAAGAAAAAAGCCAAACAAAAAGCTCGTCCAGAGGGTTCAATTGTTGAACAATACGTGAATGAGGAGATATCGTTCTTCACTTCTTACTACTTCGAACCACATGTTCAAACGCGAAGTAGAAATCCAGACACTTGTTTTGATGGTGGTATGACATTTTCATATCCAGTACCAGATGTTCCAGATATTTTTTGCAGCGTTGGTCGAACAGGTGGTAAGGCGAAAGAGATATGGCTATCACAACGAGATCTACACATCGCACATACGTATGTTTTACTCAACTGTGAATATCTACGGCCTTTTGAAAGGTAATATCTTATAAATATATAGATTCAATTACGTATGCGTATTTTATTTGTAATATTAAAATAATGTTTCTGACATTATTCAGGATGTTCGATGATGTATTGAAGAATACATATATGAATATTGATGAATCTCAACTCCAAGAACTTAAAAGAAAGAGATTTCTCCACATGGATAAGACAATATGTAAGTAAATGATAAATATATATTATTGTTAAAAGAACATATTTATATCGATGATTGTTTCATTTAATGCAGGTTGAGATTGGCAATCACCCGTTATGGCTACGCGAGCTTGTTAAAGGACCAACTCTAAAAGTTACGAGTTGGCCCATGTATTTTACACGTGGTTAAAACTTTCATACTTACGAGGACGGAAAATTGAAGTCAACTATGAACTATGGTGTATGTATGAAAGGTGAAAGCTATTGTGAATCGACAGACGAACCAGATTTTTATGGGATTTTGAAAGA
>CM071873.1:2507974-2519918 GCA_036759665.1 Gynandropsis gynandra | reverse complement strand
TACGAGGTCACACGCATACGAGTGTCTCGGTATCTGCTTATGATTGTTAGACAATCAGTGTGGCATACACTTATATTCATCCGCTAGCACCGAAGAATATAATTGTATTTGATTTTTTCTTTTGGGTTAGTACATAAGATGTACGGGTCAAATATGTATATGGAGATACATGTATTTCGACTATTTGAGATATTACGTCAAGGCAAGTGGGAGATTGAAAGTATCATGCCATTTATGTAATATTTCAATAGTTATGGGTTCAATTTGTAATTATTAAAAGGTTAATAATTATAAATATACGGAAAACGAGTTTTCGTAATGAGAATCAGAATTAAGAAAACCAAAACCCTAAACTAGCCGTCAGAGAGAAAAAGAACGAAGAACGAAAAATAGTTTTTCATTCTTCCCGAAATCCACATCAAAGCAGTCCCGATCTCGGCGTGGATACGCGTAGAGGGCTTGCATCATCAAGCCTCGCATCCGACAGTAGCACGTTCAACGACAGGTATTACGAAATTGTTTCTGTAAATTATTTATCGTTGAAAAACCTAAAAAACTAATCGTTAAATATGACTAGATCTATAATCGGGTTGATAAAACATGTTTCCGCAATTGAAATCAACCCTACAAGTAACAACACAAACAAAGATCTTTGTCATTCTTTATGTTCGAATGTAACCAATTACTGTATTGGTCAAACCAAACTGGATTAAACCGCCTCAAAATTTTTCCAATCATCTTTTTTGGAAAATTCTGATCATGTGGTTGATTAGGTCCTTTAATTTTCCAAATTAATTCGTTGAGTTAATGAATTACTAACCTGAAGATCATTTTTCAATACAACTATTATAGAACTTTCAAAGTCGATATAAATTTTTTTCTTGAAAAATTTCTCCATAATTTAATCTAACAAAAATAAAAAAAAAAGGTTATAATAATACTCTAATATCAAAAAATTTTAAAAATCAAAATATATATTCTCTTTATTTTTTTAATTTGAGCAATTTAAAATTTAATGTTAAAATCAAATCTAAGAACAAAATTTGAATTAAAAAATATGAAAGTGAAAGATATATATGAAAAAAGGAATTAGAATCAAACCCTAATAATTATTTTTATATTTTGAAACTAAAAATATTATTAATATAAAATTTCTATGTTTTTAATAAAAAAACATTTGGGGCATATACCCCCAATAAATATGAATTGGATTTGCCTCTATTAGGGGTGGGCATCCGCGAGTACCCGTCCCTACTCCAAACTATTGGTATTCTTAGGCATAGAGGCCAAAAAACAAAAAAAAATCAAATGAGAAATCCATATGCGTATACAATCGGGGGTAGAGAGAGAGAGGAGGGCACCGCGGGGTTCGGCGGGGAGCGGCCTTCGACGGTCGATCCAGCTGGTCGGAGAGGGAGGCGCGAGGAGGTTGAGCGTGAGAGTGGGAGGCGCCGCGGGGAGGGTGAGCAAGAGAGCCGGTCGGAGAGGGAGGCACCGCGAGGAGGGTGGGCAACAGAGAGGAGTCGCGCGAGGAGGGTGGGCAACAGAGAGGCGCCGCGCGAGGAAGGTGAGCAACAGAGAGGGAGGCGTCGCGCGAGGGTCCGACGGATGGGAGGGAAGCGCGTGAGGAGGGTGAGAAACATGGAGCAAGAGATTCCGACGGGATGGGAGGGAGGCGCAGGAGGAAGGTGCAAGAGAGAATATGGGAGGCAAAATTAGGGTTAGAGTATGTAAAATTAGGGTTAGAGGGTATTTAGGTAATAAACAATAAAATAGGGGTATATTTGTAATTTTTGCGGGTACCCGCGGGAACCCGTTTATGAAACTAAATTACCCGTCCCGAACCCGAACCCGCGGGTATTGAAACAAAATTACCCGAATCCACGGGTACGAGTAATTTTTAGCGGGTTCGGAACGGATTTCGGGACGGGACGATTCCTGCGGGTTTTTTGCCCACCCCTAGCCTCTATGTGGCACGTTGTGAACAGTTTGATAAATGATGAAAAAGTATCCCTATAAGTGCAACCATAATGGAGAAGTATTATATATCGATGACTAATATATAAAAATTGAAGGTTGAAATATGTATTACTGGGTTGATAAATGATGGAACAGAAAGAGAACAGTAAACTGAAAAAAGGAAAGAAAATCACAAAACAAAAGAAAATAATTAACATGTATGTATCAGCCGAAACCAACAATGATATCATAATATATCTTGGAGTGGATAATATTATTTGAGAGTGATTTATACAAAAAATAGAGTTACAAATTTATTAAAACAGTAAAGTAAACCTTAATTTCTTAATATATAAATCTAAAAAATAGAAATAAATGAAATCATAATCAGATCTAATAAACAATAAATACGTGAAAGTATTACGAGAATATTAATGTTCTGAATTCTCCTATGCAACATAAACCAAAATACATAAATAATTTAAGAATTTAGCATCTTTCAAGATTTGATCTATTTAACAGAAGTTCCAACCAGACCCACGTACATAATAAACAACTCAATTATATATATATATATAAATATGTGTGTGTGTAAATAATGGACTGATACTAATACATTACCTAATTTGTATCAAAATTCAAAATCAGAGAAAGAGTTGTCTAATACCTATAATGCTTCATTTTTGCCAAAAAGAAAATATAAAGATAATTGCCAAAAGAACATATATATATATAGTAAATCAACAACTTTCAATTGTTTTTAAACTATCGATATCACGTCACTTTATAGCGATGAAATAAACGTTATTTTCTGTTTGATGACGAGATGATTTTCTAGAAATAGTCAGTGCTCTATATTAGAATCATATCATCTTTAAATAAATAAAGATCAGAAATATTTTGAACAATTTTTTTCTACTTTAACCCCCTAACAAAAACCTAACCCTAGCTTTAAAACTAGTCGATGTCGGATCATCTAATGACGACCACCGTCGGTGTTGGTCGACCACCATTAACTCATTTTACTTGTCTCTTTTTCCCCACTATAAAAAAGGGAGCATGATGATAAGAATTAGAAAAATGAAGAGAAGGATAAGGGAAGAAGAGAAGATAACAATGGTTGGTCAACGGTCGACATCAATGGTAATTGTCATCAGTCGAATAACGATGGTAGTAAATGTTCATTTTACGATTAAAGTTTTAGTTAAGGGGTTAATGGTAAAATAAAAGGTTTTTCATATAATTCAAATTTCATTTATTTAAAGATAGTACGATTTTGATGGACAAACTATCAAGGATGCCTTCCTAGGACTTCTTTGCTTCACGAACACCTTCGAAAACCTAAAGATTAAAAAAACAGAGAAAGAAAAATGTTAGAGGCTGAAAATGACTCTCGAAATGGCTCAGAAGAGGATGTGACAAACATTTCAACATTCATTTGAAAATAGTACATCCGTCGTTAATCCTTCAAGTGAACTTCAGTCCAGCATTCTTCTAATTGAATACATTTCTGAAGAGGTTCCTTTAGTAGTTGTTCATGTCGAAGAGGTTGTCGCTCATGTTGGTGCGGAAGAAGTTCCTCCAGATGTTCCTGTCGAAGTTCCACCAAGTAAGTAATATCGAGTCATAAGTCATTTGAGTTAAAATGTCGCATGGGTCGCATGGATCACAAAGGTCGCATGGGTCACAAAGGTCGCATGGGTCGCATATGTCGTAAGGGTCACAGATATCGCAAGGGTCGAATACGTCACATGAATTGCATATATCGCATGGGCCGCATCGATCACAAAGTTCGCATGGGTCACAAACGCGCATGGGTCATAAAGGTCGCAAGGGTCGCATAGGTCGCATATGTCGCAAGGGTCGCATATGTCCCATGGGTCGTATCGGTCACAAAGGTCATCAATATCACGAAGGATGAGTCCAATTAATGAAGCAATTTTTATTTAGATGTTGCAGCTTCATCAGATGAGTGTGATGGTCCAATAATAATTAAACGAAATACATCAAAGGAACGACGTGAGCTATATGTTGAACCTCCGTCGACTGAGCCACTAGCGAAAAGACCAAAAACACTTGAAAACAAAACCCACGAGGTGGACCAACAACAAGAGTAGTGATTGTAAGGGGGAGAGAGAGGGCGAGAGAGAGGTGTAGATAAAGCTGTTGGTGTAGAAGAACCCGCAGAAAAGGTGGTTCAAGGACCTGCAAAAAAGGTGGTTCAAGAACCTGAAGGGATTCGGAATTTTGTGCGGAAGCCCAAAGGATTGGAACAGGGCAAGATAACCCGAGCTATTTCGTTCATGGAAGCTAGTAGTGTCCGATAGACTAGTCTATATAAATTTATGATGAAACATCACCAAGAGCGTTGGTGGAAATTTGAAATATATTGTCCTCGGAGGGGGGTAGAGTTTTGGGACATCATCCTAAAGGATGACGTATGGCTTGAAGATGATGTAAGTTTTTTTAACCCTTAATCACGAAAGTCACAAAAGTCACATATGTCATTTTGGTCCATATGTATTCATATGCATCATTTTTTTACAACAATTGGATGGGGCATTGTTCGAGCTGCATAATCGCATCCGGAAATTATCATTTCGATATGGGTCAAAAAATTATTACGTTTGTGATCTTATTTTCATACAGCCGCTCGCGATGTGGATGGATGAGGGCATGGTTGCCGAATGTTCTTAATGATTATTTGGAGGGTTGCTATCCATTGAGAGATACATCGAAAACAGTGGTAGATTACGATGGCTTGCTCTCGATTGTAAACATTCCATCACCCAAAAATATATATATGCTTTGTCATTGGGTAGCCATGAAAGTGAATTTGAAAATTCGATGCATCACGATATACGACTGCCAGAAAAAGTTGAAGGAATCACATATCGATCCGGTGATGGAGATTATAAGAAGAGCTTTTTCCAATATGTTGTAAGTCGGAGGGTTTCATTCCTTGATTTCAGAAGAAGATATATGGCAGTACGAGTATTATGAAGGATTGTCACAGAACAAATTTCGAATGATTGTGGTGTTTTTACACTCAAATACTTAGAAGCCCATTCTATCGGGAAAGGGGGAGAAGTTTCCTGAAACTTGCGACGCCCAAGTTGCTTCCAGGCGTGAGAAGATTGATGATGAAGTATTTGCGAATGGAATAATTATCGATGTTCCCCAAAACCAACGCCTCTCATCATCTCATCCCGAATTTGATTCATATTATTTGTAAATAACTTGATTCATATTTTTTATTTGATTAATATGTTTTGTTAAATTGATTCATATTTTCTTAAATTGATTATCATGGGTCGCATATGTTGGATCACATATGTCGAAAGGGTTGCATATGTTGGATCATATATGTCGAAAGGATCGCATATGTCGCAAGGGTTGCAAGGGTTGTATGGGTCGCATATGTCGCAAGGGTCGCATATGTCGCAAGGGTCACAAGGGTCAAGGGTCACATAGGTCGCCAAGGTAGCATATGTCGCAAGGGTCGAAAAGTCACAAAATCACAAAGGTTATAGTAGTCCTTAAACGTTAATAAGAAAAAATAGATGTGAACTTGATGAATTTATCGATTTATAATGATGAAAGTCACCAAGGTTTCGTCCAAATAATACAAATAATATAATATTACAAACTAACAAACATTTCTTTTTTTAAGTTGGCGTTGTTTGGGTTGTCACGTTCCAAACACTATCAGTGATGTTGGCATTTGAATCTGTTAGTCTCGACGAAGATGGATTTTTTCTCCAAGCCTCACCGGATCCAAGATAACGGTTTCCTATAGGCATCACACTTTGTCTTGTCTCAACCAACATAGGAGGTAGAATCTTAACTTCAAAATATTGAGGAAGAATGTTCCAAACACTGCAATCAGGAACCAGATACACGGTTTTTCGGTAAACCAAACACCATGTCTCCCAAAGGTAATATGTTGAACATAGTTATGGTATCTTGTGACCTTTATCAACCTTATGTGCAGCCGTAATTGCATGACTACATTGATACTTATCCACCACCAAATATTTTGCACTCACACACTCTTTTTTTAAGACTCATTACAAATCTTCTACCCTTCACATTTCTCACCTCATACTCATCACTCAGCCTATTCAATTCAATAACCTCATACTTGGATGCATGTCCAAACCGTTCATGTAACATTTTCTCAACATACAGTGTTAAATTTTGAGAATCATCACCAGTAACTACTTCCAATCTATACCTATTGAACCATTCCACCGTCTTTCCCAAACAAATATCTAAAAGTGCTAGGAGCGAAAACTTTTTGACGTCTTCAACGTTGAATTTATTTACTTGGCCATTAGTGGTTAATAAGTTGTACTTTTCACCCTTAAATTTGTATCTTGCCCACTTAACAGATTTAAATTCCTTTTTTTCAAATACTTTGCACCATAAGGATACCTGCACAAAGGTCACAATAGTCACAAAGGTCACAAAAGATCATAGAGGTCACAATGGTCATATTTGTACATGGCCTTCAAATCATTAAATAGCTCTTCAAATTCCATAACCGTGCATGTTGGTGCACATTTGAAGAATATTTCCGCCACAGTATCACCTTTTAATCTCTTTCTACCTTGACCTTTATTTATGTAGTTCTTTATGTTTTACGATATATGACACGTATAAAAATCATGATCAATTTCTTTGTACACTTGTTTGACCTGCTTTTATGACGATCAGATATTACAACGACATCACATCCATTTGGTATCACCTCTTTTAATCTTAACATAAACCACATCTATGATTCATCTCTCTATCGTTTATTCCCAAGTAAGAGGATATTGGTGATTTTCACCATCTTGCACGGTTGCCACGATCAATGCTCCCTTGTACACTTTTGTCAGAAATATTTCATCCATAACAACCACTTTACGCATGTATTTTCATCCTCTTATAGCCACTCTCATAACCATAAAAAGGTATTCGAAGCTTTTCCCATCACCGTCCAACTGAAGATTCACGACAGATCCGAGATTTCTTTCTGAAAACATGTGCAACCATCATGGAAGCCTCCTACAATGTTCAAAGTTATCACAATGAATCTTCTTTTGAGCACTGCATTTTCCTCTTGACGCCATCAAATATGATACATTGGCACCATACTTTGCTTTTACACGAGCTATCGATTTTTTTATTGGAAGTGTTTCATATTTCCCGACATATTTGTCATTCAAATAATCTTTAACCAATTGTGTTGTACACTTTGTAGGTTCTGTCGATTTAGATATAGGTGAACATTTATAAATGGGATAGTGTGTTCTCACACTAAACCGTTTGGAATTCGGGATTGCTGCCACGCGTAATTTTCACTTACAACCACTTTCGCAAACCTGTATCGTATTTCCACAACTTCAAATTATAACTCAATAAGTTGTATATTTAAAAGAAGCTTCAAGTAAACTATTCCTTACAAATGCCCTTATATCCTTTTTGCTATCAAACTCTTGCACAATTTAAAGTTGCAATCCATCTTCGAATTCAAAAACTGAATTTTGATTGTTTGGCTTCTCATAAACTACCATTTCAAAATTATTCTCACCATCATAATCACCATCCTTATGCTCTGTTGGTACGTCAGTATCAACTTCATTACTAACATAAACAACTTCATCAACGACCATATTCATGGTACAACCATCATCTTCTCTTAACCCGGTGGTATGTTCACTATCAGAATTATCCGAATCCAAAATATTTACTGTTTTCGTCGGATTACTCTCAACTCTAATTTTGTTATTTGAACCTACAATAACACAAACATCATAATTTACAATACCTTCATTCTTACCTTCTCTAGCAATGCTTCCAAAAGTAGAAATTAGAAGTTCAATTTCCCTCTCAATTTCCATTTCACACATCACACTTATTGATTCTATCTCTACATACAACAGAGGTCGAATTCCTTTTATGTGATCGTACAAATAACAAATAAGATGTTTGTCATTCATTATTTATGTCGGCTTCTTATCACAAATATTGGGCAAATAGCTTAACTTCAACTTCATTGTATTTTTACACCATCATCTCTGCGCATAATTCATCAATAAGTTGTTGGTATGTAAGACTAATTGGAGGACAATAGAAAAATATTCTCTGGTTTTCCTGAACTCTACCAACCTATATTTAGATTCTCCATTTACGTTTTTTACCATTTACCATCATAAAAAAATAAATCTGTGTGATTTTTCCATCCACCAAATCCGATTACACCTGTAACAAAAACATAAAAAGATGGTAAATTTTGTGATCTATAGTGACCATGTGTTTCAGTTTTAATATGACTATGTGACCTAGTGCGACTGTGCGGTTCATCGAGACTTTGTGATCCACTGTGACCATGTATTTCAATATGACTCTGTGACCTAGACGACTCGATGAGACTTTGTGACCCACTGCGATTCAGTGACCCACTGGACCATGTGTTTCAATATGACTCTGTGACCCAGTGTGATCTTACGTCTCGATAGACTTTTGTGACCTGTTGCGACCATGTGTTTCAATATGACTTTGTGACCCAGTGCAACCGTGCGATTTGATGAGACTTTGTGATCCACTGCGACCATGTGTTTCAATATGACTCTATAACCCAATGCGCTCGTGCGATTCGAAGAGACTCTGTCACTCACTATGATCATTTGACTCAATCTATTTCACCCGGTGACTCGTTTTGACTACATCAATATAAGACTCATTTTGAAAAAGGGAGAATTGAATCTATACATATTACTCATTTCTCACTTGGATTATCCAATTCACAAAAACACAAAAAACACGAAAAACTCACTATATATACCTAATTTTTCCGTGGCACGTGTTTAATTCCAAGCTTCTATGTTGATAACAAACGATTTCAACCTATTCGCGACGAATCTGATGCTGATTTCAAGCTACTAACGACGGATCTGATGTGATGTGGTAGAAGAATTTTTCATGCGAGAGGAGAGAGGGAAATCGAGATACTTTGGAGGAGAAACAAAATTATCGATTAAAGGACAATGATAATATGAAATTATCAATATTATAAGGGTATAGTTGAAATTGATTTTTTTCGAAAAGGATAATAACAATTTAAATGTATTTTTGAAGTTACCTCACCTCTCATATGTCAATTATATGAAATTGATACATTTTTAAAAATGTATCACATTACTAATTCAAAATAATGTTCATTTTATTACGAAACTAACATATCATCTAAAAAGAGTTTTAGAACAAATTTTGAAAGTTAATAAATTTTTAAACAATAACAACTAGATTAATGTTTTTTCAATGGCGTAAGTCTAATTTTTCTTTTACAAAAATGAAACAATATGGATATTTATAGATATTTATTTGTGAAAAGATATAAAAATAGAGAATTTTTATACCTTTAATAAAGAGTAGTGTTGAATGTTTCCACATTCTTGATCCTCGTCCATGTTTGAGTAATCAAATCATTCCCAAAGGAAAAAAAAAACTTTTGGTAACAATTTATAAAATCATATATATAAAAGTTGTTGCAAAAGGTGGCTTCTGGTGAAGCCACCTCAGCAAAGATTATTAAATATTAAAAAACAAGTTTTTTTTTTAAATATTAAAGGTTGTTTTTTCTCTATTTTATTTAAATATAGATTTTAAAATTATATATATAAAAGTTGTTGCAAATGGTGGCTTTTGGTGAAGCCACCTTATCAACCAATTTTTTATTTTATTTTCTTTTGTAATACAAAAAGTCACCTCATTCATGATTTTAAATCTTCATCCAAACATTCTTGACTAAATTTTTATTATTTAAATATCAATTTTAATGTTTTTACGTATGAGAAATTCAACATGTAAAAAACAAACAATTAAATGAGTAAAAATAAAAACTTCAATTTAAACGTTTTTATCTCTAAAAAATTAAACACACAGAAAATTAAACAATTAGATGAGTAAAAATAAAACATGTTTCGTCTCTTAGAAGTCCAACCGGCTTCTTCTCATGTTCTCTTCATCTCTACAAGATGGAGTTCTCGCCGTCGTCGAATCGAAACCTCACACTCATGTCGATCTCCTCTTCGAATTCTATCGAATGACCTCTGTATCTAAGCTCTGATAATCCAAAGGAGATGATGGATATGTTTCTCCTTATGTCGGATCTTCAAATGAAAGTCGAATTCCAACTGATCAAGTTGTCCCTTTTACATTTGAGAAGGTATAGATTTGTTTCTCCTCATGCCGCCTTCATGAATGCTTCGTATCACTACTCGAATGATACAATTCACGTTCCATCGTTGTTGGCTTGAATCCTAAAACCATTATTTTCAGCTTGAATCCAGGCACCATCCTTTTTGGTGAACCCATGTAAGTTCAAAATTCTTGACCATCAATTGTATGAAAAATGCTTCAATAAACCAACATGGTTATGTTTTAGTCCTTCGGGATGGAAATAATGTGTTACTTTTCTTCACATGATCTCTAAGATCTGAGGCGAGGATTGTTTCATCCTAAAATTGGAGACGAGTCTGATAGTGAAAGGTTTCTGCATCTGAAAAGCAGTCAGTTCGATAGATAACCCTATTGGCCCTTTTAGTTGTGCAACTTTACTGTAAGAGGTAAATTATTATGTATGTCTTTGCAAGTTTAAAAAGATGGAAAAAAGGCTTTGCCTTTGTTTCCATCAATTGAATTTTGTCGCTATTATGGTTTCTATAAAATAAATACATATAGATATTTGTAAACATCTATGCAGAACAAAATTAAAGGTTAGCCATATTTTTTTGATGTCATGATCTCGATCATTGAAGTTTTTTTATTTTGATGATATGATTTAATGATTTTGTAAGGAAGAAAACTTTTGGTTTGCTCTATGTATCCTCACTTATATTTTTATGTTCTAAAAAATGTCTATCCAGTTCTTTTTCCTGGTGTAAACGCAACAAATCCCTACGTATTCATCGTAGACTTGAGATGCTTCAAGTTATGTAACCTAAGAGTTGTTGTTTTTTTGTGTGATAAAAGTACATTTTGTTGCTTCGGTATGTTTGGCATGCACCAAACCTTCAATGTCCCTATATATATCACAAAGGATTCAAGAATTGACATCTTCTACTTAGACACAAAGGATACAATCTATAGTTGTCAATTTGAAAAAACTTATATGAACGAATTACTCCAACATATCAATTTGTACGCATTAATATAAATTACTTAAGATTAATAATTGTATGTTACTACTAATTTTATGTGTTTCTTTGTTGGAGACAATTAAGTTCATGGAGAAGAAACAATTAAACATTGCAATGATATATGTCTTCATTTAATACTTCGATAACTCAGAATCCTAAACAATTTTAATAATATATTTGTTATTTTAATATAATTTCAAACATAATTATTTTACAAATGCAAATATAAATTAAACAATTAATCATGCAAAAATACGCTAACCAAGAATATTCGCAAACAAATTTTGTTGATCACTCTTCTAACAAAATTTATTAAGAGTGAGGTCTATTGTTTTATCATTAGACATTGTATCGTCAAACTATTTCAATATTATCAACGACTAATTTATTATCTTTATTTTAGTAATTGTTTTAAGCTTTAATATTTTTATTTTAATATATTTTTTTCTACTTATTATTATACCTAATGTTTTCAATTAGTTAAAAAAAATCATCATCTCGCACATCGCGTGGGGGCTTTTCCTAGCATATATAAAAGTTGTTGCAAAAGGTGGCTTCTGGTGAAGTCACCTCAACAAAGATTATTAAATATTAATAAAATAAGTTTTTTCTTCTTAAAAAATCAAAGGTTGTTTTTTCTCTATTTATTTAAATATAGATTTTAAAATATATACATATTTGTTTAATATATATATATATTCATATATATTAGATATATTTTTTTCATATCCATATTAAAACATATTTATGTATATATAGATTATAAAATATATACATATTTGTTTAATATATAT
>CM071873.1:2484046-2498679 GCA_036759665.1 Gynandropsis gynandra | reverse complement strand
CATAAGTAGGCACTTTGGGTGGTGGAGTATCCTAGAAACACACACGGTTTAGAACGAGGTGAGAGTTTGTGGGTGGAGTATGGCCGAAGCCACGGATAGCATAGACAACCAAAAGTCCGAAGTTTAAGATAGTTCGGGAAGGTGCCTAGAAGTTTAGTGTATGGGCTGTCATAGGAGAGAATTGGGGTGGGTAAGCGGTTAATGAGGTAGACCACGGTTGGGAAAGCATATGTCCAAAAGGAGGCGGGAAGTGAGGCGTATGAAAGGAGGGAAAGACCTGTTTCAACAATATGACGGTGACGACGTTCAGATATACCGTTGTGTTCAGGAGTATGAGGTGGGGTGGTATGATGAGAAATGCCGTGTGTAGTGAGCAAAGATGCTAGGGCAATGTACTCTCCACCATTATCGGTATAGAGAGTACGGATGACGGTTTGGAACTGTTTTTCAACAAGGGTTTTAAACTTGATAAAAATGTCCCGAACTTGGGATTTTTGTTTGAGAGGATAAAGCCATGTATAGCGGGTGTAGTGATCGACAAAAATGACGTAATATTTGAAACCATGAACAGAGATGATTGGTGATGTCCAAACATCGGAGAAGATGATTTCAAGGGGATGGGAGGTTGTAATAGTGGATTCATGAAATGGTAACTTGTGGCTTTTATTGGTTGAGCAAGAATTGCATAACAAGGACGAACATGACTTAGACAACGGTAAAGAATTCTTAGAAACGACATGCTTTAAAATGGAAAACGAAGGATGACCTAATCGAAAATGCCATTCGGACAAAGTGGTATTGACACTATGGAGAGCCACAATTTGAGGGGTGGAAGACGCGGGAATCGGCCACTCCTAGACACCATCTTTAGACTTTCCGTGAAGTAGACGCTCCCCCGTTTTTAGATCCTTCACCTGAAAATGACCATCAAAAAATTCCACGGAAACTCCATTAGTCCGACATAATTGTTGAATGGAGATAAGGTTCTTGTTCATCATAGGTACACATAAGACATGATCAAGATGAAGATATGAATCATGCGATGAGCTAGGGATAGAGAAAGAACCAATATGGGTGATGGGCAATGAAGAGCCATCACCGATTACCACTTCTTCACCACCCTTGTACGGAGAATGTAGCGCCAAATTTTGTAGACCGGACGTGATATGATGAGAGGCACCGCTGTCAAGGAGCCACTGGTTCGGTTCATATGTCGTGAGGGTTGTGTTGTGAGCGCGCGGCTGCCAAGGGCGCGGCGAGGGAGTCCAATGTGGTTAGGGAGCAGACGCGGAATGCTGACTCCCGTGAGAGGGCGGCAGCTGTGGGCACCGACGGGCGCTGTGTCCATGGACTCCACACAATTGGCAGCGCCCTTGATACCCCGAAGATTGCCGGTTGTCATGCCGTCGCCAATTAGAGGAACCGTGCTGCTTATTCGGCGACGAGAATTGCAGGGGAGTGGATTGAAGGAGTTTGGCTTCATGACTGAGGAGTTTTTCATGAAGTTCCTCGATCGGAATGATGCTGTCTCGAGCATTCACCGCATCCACAATAGGCTTATAGTCTTCCGGCAGTCCATCGAGGATGTATTGCAGTAGATCTTCATCATCAAGTGGCTTTCCGAGAAGCGTTAATTCATCCGCTTTGTTGATAATGGTGCGCATGTAATCGTCTATGGCTTGAGTTGCTCCTTGAGTTGAAGGATATGCCCCCTTGATGCCTTGCCATACGTTTGAGCAAGGAGGAGCCAGGCCTCTCGCACGGACGAGACGTGAGCGACCATCGGCTGTAGAGGAGGAGAGATCGCGCCGAGGATGGCAGAAAACAGGAGGCGATCTTGCTGTTTGTATGGGGCAAACGCCGGATTTGGATGAGCAATGCCATCGACGAGGAGGGTAGCGTTCGAGACGACGGAATCCATTTGGATAAAACAATCCAACCGATGATCCTCGAGTAGAGCACGGATCTGAATACTCCAAATCAAGTAATTGGAGGAGGTGAGTTTGGTCACGTTCAACATATTGACCGTGAGAAGAGTGCCATTAGGCTCATGGGGATTGAACGCCGGAGTGACGTCGGCAGCGGATGAGTTCGCCATGGTAGGGACTGAACGGTGCGCGGTTGCGTCAGGTGACGGCGCAGCGTTGGGCGTTGCAGATGCACGACTAAGGCTGACGGCGGCTGAAAGGGAGGGAAGAAGGAGTGAGCGGCGCCGGAAAAGGGGGTCAGGGTTGGCCGACGGCTGCGGAAAAAGAGATTAGGGTTGGGCGGCGCCGAGAAAAAGAGATTAGGGTTGGCCGGTGGCTGAAAGTTTTAGACGTATGTCTTTTAGTGACTCTGATACCATATGAATATATGTTTTGTCTTATTATTCAAATGAATGAGTACAGGATGTATATATAGATACAAGAGGTAGAAAACCCTAATGAACGTAAAATTACATAAATATCCCTTCTTCTTATACAAACAACCTTTAACTATAAGAGTTTGAAAGAGTGGATTCTGATTGTGTACCGAAAAGAAGTCAGTCTTGTAAATGGCCCATAAGAAAATGACAGTCATGATAGCCATGTAGCCACCAAACACAACGCCAGTAGCGAAAATCTCTTGAAGTTTCCAGCTATCGGGTGTGGGAGATGGCTTGACTCTGTCCTTTGAAATGGTCATGATGGTACCTAAAAAGCCAATAATTACCATGAGACAAAAGTGATTGAAACTGGTACGAAAAACATGTTCGAATGAGAGCAAATAAGGCTTACCATCATTAAGAATAGCAATGATCAGAACCATGAATGCTGAGAAATCAAATCTCCAAATGAGAGCAATAAGCATGAATCCAAACTGCAAAATTAAGCAATCGGCGCAAGATTGATTATCAGTGAATTATACGTTATTCATATGAATCAGAAAGGTAAATTTGACACATACCACAATACGGATTGTAATAGAGACAACATAAATCTGTAAAAAAAAAGGAAAATCGAAATGGTTAGATTTCAATTCAAGTGAACAAGTGGTGGACAAAACTGAAGAGGGAAACGAAGGAGAAAAGACAGAGGATGTAGTTCTTCATTTTTGGAAAATAGCCCTGCTGGGAGTAGATCTCAGACAAAGGCAAATAGGAGCGGACAAAACCCTAAAAAGAGAAATCTCAGATGAGCGTGAAAGGAAGAGGTGCAGGAGTAGATCGGGGAACCAGTACCTTGTCTGTGATTCGTCCGATCATCTTCTTCTACTTCGTCCACCCATTCTAAAACGATCTTTTGAACCTATTCCCCTTCTTCGTTTTAGTGTCACCTCTCCCGAAAACCTCCATCTCCGTCGATGTCGAAGCAGACGAACACTGTGTCAGCAGCAATCGTCGTGCTATCGCGCCGCACCATTGCATCATCGCCATCCGTCTTCTCTCTCGCTCTCTCCTCGCTGCAGCACACAAAGAGTTTTATTTTTCAAGTGCAGCTGATATATGACATAGATCATGGTTGTTACAATGAATGGAACGGATGCTTTAAATTTAAAACGGAAATGCATTTAAACTGAAAGGAAACCCTACAATTTTTTTTGATGACGTGTAACATGCTGATGTGGATGCATAGGATGCATGAATGGCTTAGAAGCCACCAAAAACTTGCCTTATTAATATATATATTTCAACCGAGTTTAATTTATATTTTGTAACGATTGAATAATTTCAATATAATAAGTTCATCAAAATATATAGATTATATAGATTAATATATAAATAAAATAATATTATAAAACAATAAAATATAAATATAAATATAAATGACATTTAAATTTAAAAATTATATTAGTGTTATTTTTTTAATATAACACTAGTAAAATATAACAAAAATTAAATATATATATATATCTCCAGAATGTTTCAGTTTATGCTCCTACCTATTATCTGGATATACCAAGAAAGATGTACGGTCTATATAATTTTATATATTTTTTATGAATGGATTTGGTCAGTATGGATTGATGTATATCAATAGTAAAACAAGTCTAATTCAACCCATGAATTCAATTCTTTTTATGAACAAAATTTTCTTTTTAATCTACCATTTAATAATATGAATCGAGATTAATCTGGAATCGACAACATATTAACACATCTCCATTATTAACGAGAAACTAAAACTATTCTTACACTTCATAAATTTAAAATATTTTTAAGAAAATATATGAATTACAATCCATCACATTTCCATTTGTATGAATATTGTT
This sequence comes from Gynandropsis gynandra, assembly GCA_036759665.1. Taxonomy (NCBI): domain Eukaryota; kingdom Viridiplantae; phylum Streptophyta; class Magnoliopsida; order Brassicales; family Cleomaceae; genus Gynandropsis; species Gynandropsis gynandra. The sequence goes on along the minus strand of CM071873.1, from coordinate 2,494,446 downwards.
TAATGTGAATATTTTTTAAAAGAAGATTATTCGACTTGATCCAGCTCATAAAAAAATAGTAACTTATTAGTTACGTTAATGTTTGAATTATCATTTAATTAGAAAGTTTAGTTTGTATTGTTTCAGCGTTTAATCAAAGTTTGTTGAGAGTTTATTGAAATTTACTTCGTCATGAAACAAATTTGATCGACTGAAATATCGAACATAATGTTTCTAGATTTTCGACAAGTGTAGTTGAAAATTATCACTATAAAATAATGATTGTGGAAGTTTAGAAGAATAACCACACAATAAGTAAATTGTGAGATATATTCTTAGGGATATAAAAATATTCTAGAAAAATTGTTTAAGTGTGTGGGGATGATTGCTAATATTGGTAAAACATGTATTTTTTAATTTAGATTTTTTCTATTCATGGTCTAACTCAGGACGAATTAACTGAGTAATTGATGTTTGGAGTGCATAGTATAATGAAACAAATATATATAGAAATTGATGTATGGATAAAAAAACAATAGGTCGATGAAATATAATTTTTATTTCTATATTTTTGCTATACGTGTTGTCTTTACATTTTCCATTTATATTTAAATTATTATGTTGAGAATTGAGCTAATCAAAATCTTTTGATAATCTATTATCATAGTTTAATTGATAAAAATGTGTGTTATATGGTTTTTATCTCTTCTTATAACTCTACGTTAAAAAACTATTATGCAAATAAATAAATAAATCATATAATAATTTTCTATGTATTTTTTATAGAAAAAAATGAAATATACCTTTGTTATCTACAGCGCACACGCAATAACTTTTTTACAGTATAACTATATATAACTATTGTATTGTGATGATTATTATTGATGAGTATATTAAGTATTTATTCAGATGTTATACAAAGTGTTGATGTTTTAATCAAGATGTAGTTTAATGATAAAGTTTTAGGTTGGTGAGAATTTTAAAGAAAGAAAAATTGACTTATTCATTGGAGAAAGAGAAACGATTGCGAGAAAAAAGGAATTGTTGTTTCTGATTTGTGGCAAAACAAACTGAAGATCATGAGGAGTTGTTCTTGATTTCGAACGAAATATGGTGTGGGAGTACATTTTAAAAGGGCGAAAACATTTAGGGTGAGGATGTGAGAAAATTGAGGCAATCGTTGATATTTTTATCAGTGAGTATTGTGAGAGCACTTTGTGAGGACAAACACGATTTGGAGCAATTTGGATAGAAGAACAATAAGTTGTTATTCACGGTCTAACTTGGGGAAGTTAACTGTGGTAGTCTTGAATGCTTTGTATTAAAAACCAAGCATACTTAAAAAATTGATTCGTGAATAAAACTATTATTATTAAGAATTTATGTTTTCTTATTAATAATTGCTATCAAAGTTGTCTTCCTAATTATTTTAATTCGTATCAGAGCAGGTCACCAAATCTTAGAGTTAATATAACCATTGGTGTGAGATCTTGGAAGACAACATGGAAAGGCTAAGAGATTTGTACTCTTTTGGTAAACCAATTATGTTGGATGCCTCAAATTATGGATACTGAAAGTGAAGATGCAAGCAAGCATCAGAGGTATTGATGAAGATGCATGGAGTGCTGTAAAAAATGTTGAATCCACTATCAGTGATAGATGAACGTAGGAACATCAAGGAGAAACCATCAGACCAATGGACACCAAATGAGAAAAGAAAATTGACTTTTAATGCAAGGCACTTACAACTATTTTCTCATCTATAGATATTAATGAGTCCAAGCAAATTCAAGGATGTGAATATGTAAAGTATGCATGAGATACTTTGGAAACCATTCATTAAATCACTTTGAGTGTTAAGAGAACTCGACATGATATTTTGGATCATCAATTCGAAAAACTGGAGATGAGAGAATATAAAAGTTTCAAAGAGTTCAGTAGTAGGATAAATGCAATTGCTAAAGAAGTAAGTTTACTTGGTCAATCATTCGAAGATAAGAAGCTGGTGAAAAAATTACTTAGGTGTTTACCCAAAAAATTTTAGTTTCAAAAGGCAACTATGAATATGTCATAGAATACTGATACAATAAGTTTTAAAGAAATTGTTGGAATTTTGGGAGCATATGAATTGAAACTTCAACTTGAACAAGGAGATACATCAAAAGATGTAAATAAAGGAGTAGTTCTTCAAGCTACTAATGAAAGTTCAAGACTGAATAAGCTTAAAGATAATGTAGTACTAGTGACCAAAAAATTTGGAAAATTCATGAAGAAACATTTAGGATTCAAGTGTTCTAACAATGAGGATCAAGGCAATGAGAAGGAAGGAAAGTCTGGGTTTCAGTGTCATGAATGCAAAGGATTTGGACACTTCAAATCAGAATGTCCAAGTATTACAAAAAGAGAAAGTGTTCTGAAGAATCTACGAGAAACACAATGTTTCAATTACAAGGGTTTTGGTGAAACCAAAAATAAATGTGGAGTTCCAATATGACAAATGAAAATCATTAATCACTTATAGTGAATCCAGTTTTGATTCTAAAGAAAATTGTGAAGAAGATACAACAAGCTTTGTTGCTTTCATTGGTATAAGAGAGAAAAGTGAATGTGAAATCAAAATTATTGAAGAATGTGAAAATAAAGAAGGTGAAGTAGACGTGAAAACTATCTATAATGAATGGCTGAATATGTGCAAACTCAACATAGAATGGTCAAATCTAATGAGAAATTAGAAAAACAACTTCAAAAAATTCAAAAGGTGTTAAATCAGAAGGAAGAAGAAGTTGTACTGATTAAGAGTCAACTTGATGAAACGAATAAACAACTAAGGATGCTCTTAAATGGTACTGAGAGACTTGATAATCTGCTGTCAATATGAAAACAAATACCAAATCATCATGGAATTGGATATGTTAAGGAAATTCTCAAAACAAATTTGTATTTGGAAGTAAATTCACAAATCTCACCTTAATGAGGTATGACAATATATTAGTTGGTGTAAATAAGACACGGAGATATACATTTAAGCAGGGGCGTGACAGAAGAAAATTTAGTTTTGAATCTGGTTCAAACAAAAGATGGTACATGCATGCTTATTCAACCCAGTCTAGATGATGATATTCTTTTCAATATCATCGAAATAACTACATAAGATGTTGTTTTGTGGTATGATGGGTCATAAACAATTCATTTGCGATAGAAAAAAAAGTATGATTTAGGTAAGCATTCTAAACTTAAAATTAAACAAATTTGGATAAGGAAAAATGATTTTCATTGCAATATGGCATACATTTCTGCTAAAAAAGATAGATCAAAATTTTGATACTTTGATAGTGGATGTTCCAGACACATGACAAGTACTAGAGAATTTTTTTCAAATTTTGCTGAAATTAAGAATGTTGGAAGTGTTACATTTGGAGACGAAAAAAAAGGAAGAATTCTTGGCAAATAAGATGTGTAAATTCCAAGACAACCTTTGTTGAGCAATGTTTAATATGTGGTAAGATTAATGGCTAATTTGGTTAGCATTAGTCAACTATGTGACTGCAATCATAAGGTTCAATTTACTTAAAGAATGTCTGGTCATGAATTTTGTTGGAAAATGTGTTCTTACAAGAACACGGTCGTCAAACAACTGCTATATATGGTCCAAGGAGAAAATATGTCTCAAAGTAACATAAGACATTCTATCGTTATGACATCAAAGATTGGGACATATCAATTACCGATCACTCGTAAAACTCTCTTGTTCGAATATTGTTAGAGGTATGCCTAAATTGATTCTTGATAAATCTGAAATGTGTAAGCCTTGTTAGTTGGGAAAACAAATAAATTTTCATCATAAGAAAATGTTTGAGGTTAAGACTGGAAAAATACTAGAATTGGTTCATATGGATTTAATGGGACCAATGAAAACATAGAGTTTTGGTAGAAAAGTATATATTTTGTGGTTGTTAATTATTTTTTGAGATATATTTGGGTTAAATTTTGGAGAGAAAAATCTGAAACTTTTGAACCACTTTATATTTGTACTTACAACTGAAAAGTACCAAAGGTAACATTGGACAAATTCAAAGTGTCTAGGAAAAAAAAAGTTTGAAAATGATGCATTTCACAAATTTTGTTTGAAACATGCTATTGTTCATGAATTTTCTGAACATCACAATAAAATGGTGTAGTTGAAAGAAATAATATAACTCTATAAGAAATGGCTCGTGCTATGCTTCATGTTGAATCTATTGTGATCCATTTTTGGGCTGAAACGATTAATACAACATGTTATATCATAAATCGAGTTTATGTACGTCATAGAATGTTACAAACACCATATGAGCTCTAGAAAGATAAGAGTCCAAATCTAAGTTATTTTCATTTTTTTGGGTGCACTTGTTATGTTCTTAATGACAGAGATTATCTTTGAAAATTTGATCCAAAAAGTGATGAAGGAATATTTCTAGGCTATGGAACTAATACAAACTGCCTACAGAATCTACAATTGAGAACAAGAATTGTGATTGAATCAGTGAATGTTATCTTTGATGAAGATCATTTTACTGAGAAAATCGTATTTCCTTTTTTAGCAGATACAATTCAAGAGGATTCTAGTAATGGAGCTGATGTTTCGAATTTACCTAATGAATTGGAAAACAATGAAGTCTAAATGGAAGAAGAACATGTGAATGAATGTCAAAACGATAGAAGAAAATCATCAATTGTTCACTGAAATCATTCCATTGATTACGTTATTGGTGATTGTAGAAAGACTAGAGGTAAACCTAGGTAAATTATCATGATATGGTTAAATTTGCATGTTTTACATCTCGGACTGAACTCAAGAATGTTAGTGATGCACTAAATGATGAATCCTAGGTAAAAGCTATGCAAGATGAATTAAAATAGTTTGTAAGGAATGATGTTTGGGTTTTGGTACATCGTCTGGCTGATGTGAATATGATTGGTACAAAATGGATTTTTAAAAGCAAACTAATGACCTAGATGACATTGTTAGAAACAAAACTAAATTGGTTGCACATGGTTACACACAAGTTGAAGGGGCTGATTTTGATGAGACTTTTGCACCCATTGCTAGATTAGAGTCTATAAGACTAATGCTTGGAATTGTGTTCTCTTGGTTTCAAATTGTTTCAAATGGATGTCAAAAGTGCATTTTTGAATGGGATCCTACAAGAAGAAGTTTATGTTGAAAACCTGAAGGTTTTGAGGATCCTCACAATCCAAATCATGTCCACAAATTGAAGAAAGCTTTGTATGGACTCAAACAAGCACCTCGTGCTTGGTATGACAGGCTAACAAGTTTCTTAATCAAGAACGACTACAAAAGAAAGAAGGTAGATAAAAACTTGTTTATACATAATGTTGATACCATTCTTGTGGTTGTGCAAATTTATGTTGATGATATCTTATTTGGATCAAAATCCCAAGAAAAAATATATTTGTTTGTACAAACCATGAAAGATGAGCTTGAAATGAGTATGTTCGGTGAACTAAACTACTTTCTTGGTTTGCAGGTGAAACAACTTGATGCTGGATTATTTATATTTCAAAACAAATATGAAAAAAAATCTTGTCAAGAGGTTTGAAAAAGTAAACCAACAAATACTCCTATTTCTACCACCATAAAACTCACTAAAGACTCGGAGGGAGAATATGTGGAAGTAAAGTTGTATGGAAGCATGATTGGAAGTCTACTGTATCTTACTGAAAGTAGACCAAATATGTGTTTGAGTGTAGAAATTTGTGCCACATATAAAAAAACCTAAGAAATCACATTTTTTGTTGTGAAAAGGATCATAAAAATAGGAAGGTAATGCGAACTATGACATTTCTTATACCAAGGATACTAACTATAAACTTGCTTGGTATTGTGATGTAGATTGAAGAGGAAATACAGATGATAGGAAAAGTACATCAGGGGGTTTTTCTTTCTTGGAAACAATTTGATATCTTGGCATAGCAAAAAACATAGTTCAACTTCTCTATCAATTACTGAAGCTGAATACATTGCCTTGGAAAGCTATTGTGCTCAACTGATTTGGATGAATCAGATGTTGATGGATTTCGAAAACATTTGTTGCTCTTTGTGATAATACCACTGTAATTGATATATCAAAAAAATCTTGTACAATATTCAAGAATAAAACATATTGAGATTAGACATCATTTTCTGTGAGAAAATGTTAAACAAAAGCAAATGAAGGTTGAATATGTGCTTACCGAGCGTCCATTGGCATCACAAAACCATTGGATTTAAATCGGTTTATTTCTTTGAGAAAATCACTGGGTGTATGTGAACTATAAAAAAGTATTACACTTTTGTTATGATTGCATAAAAATTATGTGTATGAAGTTTGAATCTTAATGAGAAAGAGAAAATAATGTGTAAAAACTTTGCTAGATTAGTAAAAGCTCAATCTTCTGATATCACTTAAGTTTTGTTACAGTGCACCTGCTGATTTTTTAGTCTCTTACTCCTCTCACAGTTGAACGTGTGATTATGACTATAAGTTCGAGTCTATGATGAGATATATTCAGATTTAGTTATAACGTCCTAAAGGTACAAAGCAAAATTCTTGCTTAAATACTTCTCTATGTTCTAAATGATACATAAGAGTATACCTCATAGGTAACCTGAGAGCTTGTTATATGAATAAAAGAATGTTTAAACAACGTCCTGGAAGCAGAGACTCAAAGATTGAATAAAAAAAAGGTATTAGTGAGTGAAAAAGATAAAGTGAATCAAGGAATTGAATAAGTACACTTAAACCGGTAAAGTTACTTTACTTATTATTTATTTTTTTGTGTATAATTTTTTATTTCTTCACAAACATTTTTTGTTTGATGGATAAATTTTAATTAATTAAGAGAGAAAAAGATCGGGTGATTTTCTAAAAGAATGAAAAAGTTGCATTTATTTTTTCCAAATTAAAGATATAAAGGTTATTTTGAAAAAGTCTATGTGTTCATTTTTTGAAGATTTACGAAACCGTAACCTTCATTTTTCGAGAAAAAAAAATGTACTTCTCTAAATTGAAAATCCAAGCAAAAGAATAATAGAGAGAACACATGTGGAGAAAAATCAAAATGGTTGAAGATATATATTTTTACAACGAAGAAAGGATTCAAAATCATCCTCAGATAAGAATTCTGATCCAAATTCGGCTGAATGTTCATCAGAGACACCTACAAGGCATCAAGGTCAAACTAAAGCCCCAGGAATCCCTAATACTCAAGGTACCTCTAAGATGTCACCCTCGAATGCATTTTTAAAAATCCTCTATTTAGTAATAGAAGTATCAAGATATAATACATTGAAAGAAAGAGATGTACTTCGTGAAAGAGGTTTGAATGTGGGTCAGATCAAACACCTTCCTTTGTAGGAATTGCTGAATAAGAGATGTCTAACCGGGACAATGATGAATATAGTGGCAGTTTGCAAAGAATTAATTTACGAGTTTTATGAAAATCTATGTTCAGATGTCGATAGGTTGGATGTGAATCATTCGAGCAGGTGTTTGTGTGGGGGAAGATAATTAAGTTTAACGATAAAGTGATAAACAAAATGATGGGGACGCCACATTTGGAAACAGTAAGGGTTAAAGAGCTAGAAATTGATCTTGATATGGATCATGTCACACCCAAGACTTAAAGAAAATTATGACATGGCCTGGTAAAATTTCAAATGCCAAGTCTACCTGGGAATATGCTCTACTCAACAAAATTTGCAGAACAAATTAGATTCCAAACAAGAAGACGGATAAAATCCGACATGATATTGTAGTTTTACTGTGTAAAAATTGGAATCCCATTTAATTTGAGAGAGTTTTTATGGACCAGATTATCAGTTTGGGTTTGTCGAATGCCAAAAAGTTCATCTTACCATTCTCATGTCTGATTCAAAACATCATACAACAACAAACTCCAGACATTATTTGACATGAAGAAAGAAAAGAAAAAATCCTTCCGTGGATTATTTTTGAAAAACGATATGTAGAGAAGATGCTAGCTACTGAAGAGGAAGATAGAAAAAATGAGATTGACAGTACAGAGAATGTCATCAAATTGGAGAAGAGGCTAGCTAGGGTAGTTTCGGAGATTCAACTCATTCAGAAAAAACTAAAAGCACTAGCTAAATTGACTCAGAGTAAATCAGAGTGTTATCTTCATTTCTTCTTTCTTTATTTGACAAAAGTATTAATGTTTGGTTTGAATTTTTATCACACAAATAGAGGGTGATAAAGGGGATGCAAGTGTAAGCAAAGTTGCGGGAAAGAGGTTGTAATGAATAGTGATAGAAGATTGCAAGATTTTAAGATTTTTAAATGCACTTGCCATGTTTTATGAAAGTTGCAAAACTTGTTATTTCATGTTATTTGTGAACCTGATTGATTTTATTTGTGAAGTCGTTTGCGAACCTCGTTGATTCTATTTTTATTTCTCAAACTTTGGTAAGTAATGTTTTTTTACGCTAAGGTTTGTATGTTATAAGAATCCAAAGGGGAGATTATTGATGTTTTAATAAGGATGTATGTTAGTTTAATGATAAAATTTCAAGTTGTTTGAGAATTTCAAGAAGACGGAAATTGACTTATTCATTGGAGAAAAAGGATTGGAAGATTGCGAGAAGAAAGTAGTTGTTGTTCCTGTTTATAGCAAAACAGACCGAAGACAAAGAGGAATTATTCCTGGTATCAAGCGAAGTTCTAGTGTGGGAGTACACTATAAAAGGGCGAGTGTCAATATGCTTACTTCGATCATGGTGATATTATATATATACATTTGTGAACCCGAATAATATTACCAATATTACCAATAGTGTACTCACACATGTATATGTGAACCCGGTATGTTTTGGTAATATTATATATATACATTTGTGAACCCGAATAAAATGATAACGAGTGTCAATATGCTTACTTCGATCATGGTGGACTGGATTCTTGGCAAGTGCAATGGTAGACTTGTTATCTACCTTCAAAACCGACGTCTTCACTGCAACTCCAAGGATTTCTTCGACCAGATGCCTTGACATGCTGCGGTTGTGGCTGCAATATACTCAGCTTCACACGACGAGAGCGCCACCACTTTCTGTTTTTGTGACTGCCAAGTGATGGGATTGCGATCAAGAAAGAACAACGCACCTGTTGTGCTTTTGCGGTCGTCGATGTCTCCGGCCATGTCACTATCACTATACCCAACAAACAAGATTATGGAGTCTTTCTTTTTTAGTACATCAGACCATAGTTTCGAGTGCCGGCAATGTAATGGAGGATGTGTTTCATAGCTGCCATGTGGTCTTCTCGCAGTTCAGCCATGAACCGACTCACATAGCTAACGTTGAACGTAAAAAGAATATACAAAAGAAATTTAATTTTAAAATATGAAGAATGATCACCGAAATTATGAAATTTATAATATCTAATTTTGGATGATTCGACTTTAGCCAAAATGGAAAGATAAACACAATAATAATAAATATTATTTTATAATAAAATAACTAATTGCATATTTCTTATTGGTGTTTCTGTATCTATATATTGGTACTTCCAGAAAATTAAATTGATAAGCTTGATTTCCCAAACTAAATGAGGGGATAGGAATTGTTGGATCTTCAGCTTTGTTCCTTTGATTTTTGTGAAGGCGGATGGCAATGCCCATGATCTTGACATTGATTGGAACACTAATGGTGAAGGAGATATTGATAATTTTCAATTCTCTCCACCTTCTGTTCATGGATGTCTTGGTGTGGATGATGGTGCCGGCACAATTGAGGTTATGTTCTGCCAATGCACAAGTTTAACGTGTGATCGAGCTTACTTTCTATAGAAACAAATACATAATTTCTTATGTGTTTCACATTTCATACTATACCAGGCAAGTTCTTCTTCAAGTTCCCCTAGTTGTCACACAGAACAATTCCAGAGGCAGCTCATGGTCCGCTATTTTTACTACGAGAACGTCGCACTTGCACCTAAAGGTGTTTGGGATACCATTTCCAGCTTCCTTTATGAAGTGATGCCAGAGTTTGTGGATTCTAAGTATTTTTGAGCTGCTGCAAGAAAGAGGGGTTACATCCACAACCTCCCAATACACAACAGGTTTCAGCTCCATCCTCCACCTAAATACACTATCCACGAAGCGTTCCCTTTAACCAAGAGATGGTGGCCGTCCTGGGACACGAGGACCAAGTTGAACTGCTTGTAGACGGCTATAGCCAGTGCAAAACTCACTGAGAGAATATGCCAAAATCGAATGAATTCGTACGGCGAATTATCATGAGTAAGCTTGTTTTAATAGTATGAGCAATGTCGGAAGTGCCCTAGAGTTTGTAGTAGATAAAATAATGACGTAATCCATCCTCATGCTCCCACGGAAGATGGTGCATGCAGATCAAGAATGCCCAA
>CM071873.1:2447870-2467007 GCA_036759665.1 Gynandropsis gynandra | reverse complement strand
ATAATGATGAAGTGAGTTCCACCAGTGGATATGTATTTACATTAGGTGGATGAGCAGTTTCGTGGAAATCATCGAAACAAACATGTATTGCTCGGTCTACTATGGAATCAGAGTTTATCGCTCTTGAATTGGCTGGTCAAGAAGCTGAATGGTTGAAAATCCTATTAGGAGATAATCCATTGTGGGGGTTTACTGTTCATGTCTCCTTGCATTGTGACTCACAAGCTGCCATTGGAGTTGCAAAGAATTATGTGTATAACGGTAAAAGAAGACACATCCGTATAAGACATGGAGCAGTTAAGCATCTCTTAAAGGATGGAGTGATCTCTTTAGAGTTTGTGAGATCCGAAAGAAACTTGGTAGATCCTTTGATAAAAGGATTATCGAGAAGAATTATCCAAGAATCTTCTAATGGAATGAGACTTAAACCTCTGGGTTAAATTAAGATAGTCCATTCCTATATTGTGTTTCTATAGTTGCTGAGTGGTCCTGTGAAGGACTTGATGGATGTTGAGATATAAGTCAGAAAGACTTATTCCATAACTGTAGTGGTTGAGTAATCCTATGAAGGACTTGATGGATATTTGAGATGTAAGTCAAGAAGATTTATTCCATGGCTCTAGATGTTGAGCGGTCTTGTGAAAGACTTGATGGATGATGATATGGTATGGACTTAATAACTTCATAGCTCTATTGTTGAGTGGTCTGTAATTATATCGGACTTGATGAAGTTATTGTTATAAATGAGTGTGAAGGTGGGCTTCGTTCTATTTAAATAAATTGAGTTTCTTTCTAAAGCACTCATAAAACCAAGGTAAAAAGAAGACGCATGGCCTTTAAAAGCGTTGTAACCGTATCGCGGAATAGCAAATACCAAGGAATTGATACGTGTTGTGGAGGTCATAGTTTAAACTTTTGAAAGTTTAAGAAGCAATTCACTTCCACTAGTTTAAACTGTTGTCTCACATCACTACGCATCAATTCAATCGTAAGATATTTATGCTTAAGTAATTCAATTCCTACATTATTCGTTTACTCGTATGTTTTAAAAATTGTGATAGTCATTTTGTGGGGGATTGTTGAGAAAATGACTGTTTTGCCCTTACTTTGCAAAAGTCCCACATCGAATTTCAGAAAACATTTTAACCAGTATATATTGAATCTCATGTTGTATGTGATTCAAAGGAGCTGATGGAGAGGGTTTTAGGCTAAGGCGGGTTTTACAGGAAATACCACACGCGCGCGACGATGACAACGCCGCCGCCGGGCTCGGGTCGGGTCGTCCGGTTTTACTCCACTGATACATAATTTTTTTATCCCTTTTGCGGTTGTGACTTTTTCTTCCTAGTCATGTGGAGCCGACCTATTTTGGTGCGGCCGACCCATTTTGATGCATGGTTTCTCGGTAATGGGCGGTTAAGGGACTCCAAAGATGGCTATAAAAGGCCATTTCGGCCAAGGGAAAAGAGGCAACCAAGAACCAAAGTTTCTTTCACTTCTTTCAATATTTTCTAAGCGTGCAACCCCACGCACGGTTTAAATTTCTTCGTACGAGTTTGAAAGCTATTCCATCTTCCTCCTCGCTAGTGCACGCGTACGAGGGAGCTGCTGTGTAAACCTTGGGGAAGCGATCGGTTTCGATTGCACCACGGTCGTACCGAAATTTCGCTTTCAGGGCAGTGTCATTTACCACGACACAATTTGGTCACGTTCTCATTTTTTCCTAATAGAGTGTACATGATCGCCATTGCGCTCCTCGTAGCCCCACTTCCAATGGTTGCAGCTTCACTCTATATGGACGCTAGTAATGATCTTCCCAAAGCAACAGCTAGTTACATGATGGGTGAACGTTTGAAATCTTGGATATGGCTAAATGCCGCCAAACAAGTATTTGTCGTACACGTATGGGGTGATGTGGTTACGCTGCTCCCATATTTCATCCGTCAAATACCTCCCCACGTGCCAACAAACTGCACTATCATGCAGGTAATTTCTTCTTTGCTTATTCTTGTAAGCTTTTATGCCATTCCGGGTGGTTCTCCTTTCTCTCGTACTTGCACCTCCCGAAACTACGGCAATGAGTGGGCCGTGTTGAAATCTGTGACTCTCTCCACAACATTCATCGGTCTTGGTCTTGTGTCCATCATCAACTTTGCCACGGTAGAGATGGGAGCATTGGTGCTAGTGCCAATGTCTTTCATGGTTCAGCCTATAAAACTCGACCTGAGATAAGGTACCCTCTTGCGTGTGTTAGGCAACATGGTTTTGGTGCCTCTGGGTTTCCGCCTTTGGTGTATTTGATCTCAAAGGGTTTGATGGAAAGCTTCGAGGGTATCAGCGTTCTTGGTGAGTTTTGGAATTGCGCAGAGTCGCTTTGGGCCTGGAAGAGTGCGGCCTACCTCTACATTGGTTTAGTTCACTTGCCATGTTGGTTATTGTGTGTCCTCATCTTCTTGCATCCTTGTTAGCCTCTCTCTCTCATGCCTTTTCATTCCCATCTCTCTCTTGCTTTTTTAGCCTCTTAGTTTAAGTCTGTTGCTTTTTCTGTTCTTTTTTTTTGTTTGAGCTCATTGTTCTCATGTATGGTTAAGAACTAATGTATTCCACATGAACTCGAAGCCTGAAATGTTGGAAAACAGTGTAGCATAAATACTGAGTACGAACGAACGATGGCTTCTAAGATTAAAAAATCGCTAGTGGGTGATCCAGTTATTAAATGTTGTATACAAAGTTCGTTCGAAGTGCAACTACGAACGTTGTATCCAGATGTTATATGTTGTATCTATACGTATATAAATCGTGTTAAGTGTTATTACGAACTTTGTGTATTCACATTGTGTAGTGTTCGTATTAAGTGTTACCACAAACGTTGTATTCACACATTATGTATAACATCGTGTTAAACCTTGTAAATTAGCACGAGCATTGTACATAACGTTCGTGCTAAAAACTAGCACTAACGATATACAATCACGTTATGTATATTGTTTGTGTTAATAACTATCAAGAATATTGTACATCCATGTTGTATATAATGTTTGTACAATTTGTGTTCAATGTGTGTACAACGACACGTAAATGTATTGCGTTCATTTTAAAATCCATTAATATCGTACTTTTAAGAATATAAAATGTTTGTAAATTGTTCAAAACGATAAATATGAGGGTTTAACGCCGGAGATGAATAGATTGACAAAAAGGGGTTTAACATTCCGGGTCGGGTCTGAATCCGAGACAAGTCCGAATATCAGCAAATCAGTTCTTTTTTTTTGGGAAATTTTTAACACGTTGTTATATTAAATCGTATCGTTTTAAGACAAAATTGAGTGTATTTTTAAAAAGACTAGGATGGTACTCACACATTGCGTGGATATTTTTTTGTAGTTTTATTGTAATAATATTTTAAAAGTCTATAATATATAAATTTAGGATAACAAAATAAAATTATATTGTAAACAAATGACATTTGAATTAAGTAAAAGAAATGGAAACAAAAATAGAGGTATAATAATTGAAATGCAATATATGTATATATATAATACAAAAATAACTTTAATACATTGTTAATGCATATTTAAGATGGGATAAGACCAAATTAATGCAAATTAATTGTTCATAAAATGGTAAATATATATATATATATATTATAAATGTTGATGTTTGTAAGTCTTAATATAATATTATTATATATAATGGTATATTTGTATATAATGTGTATATATATAATTTTGGTAGCATTATATATATATGTATATATTATAAATTGTTTGTAGTTAGTGATAAGAGCAAATTGATGTAAATTAATAAAAGAATATACATTATGTATATATACACGTAATTCTTAATATAATGTTCTTATATATATATATTGGTAATATTATATATATACATGTGTGAACCCGGTCGATATATATATAAATATTATATATAATTTTGGTAGCATTATATATATATATATATATTATAAATTGTTTGTAATTAGTAATAAGAGCAAATTAATGTAAATTAATAAAAGAATATACATTATGTATATATATAAAAATGTACATGTAATTCTTAATATAATGTTCTTATATATTGGTAATATTATATATATATACATGTGTGAACCCGGTCTATATATATATATATATATATTATAAATTGTTTGTAATTAGTGATAAGAACAAATTAATGTAAATTAATAAAATAATATACATTATGTATATATATAAAAATGTACACGTAATTCTTAATATAACGTTCTTATATATATATATATATTGGTAATAATATATATATATACACATTTGGGAATCCGAATAATCAGGTTCACATATACACGTGGGAGTACACTACTCGGGTTGTTCTAGTGTTTATATCTTTTTATTTTGAAAATATATAGAACTAAAAAATATTAGTAGATTTTTTTATATATATATATTTATGTTATATTTGATATTTTTTTTAGTTTATATTAAAAAATAATTATTCAAAGAATTCTAAAATCGAATAATCTAAATTATGTATAATATATAAAAAAACTCGAACCCAAAATATCCGAACAACCCGAATAACCCGAATTATCCGAAAAACCTTAAATATCCAAATGTAATCCGGATTGTTTCGGGTCCAAAACCGAAAACATTGGAATTTATTTCGGGTCAAAATTTTCAAAATCCGAAGAATCCGAACTCGACCCAAAATCCGAAGAATCCGAACTGAAATTCGAATTGACCACCCCTTTCAAAAGAATTAATTGTGACAGTCTCGAATATTTTGTATTAAAAACAAATATATTTAAAAAATTGATTGCTGAATAAAATAATTATTGTTTAAGAATTTATGTTTTCTTATTTATAATTGCTACTAAAATTTCCTTCCTAATTATTTCTGAAAGTACAAACACTGGTATTCTCGTATGACATATATACTCACGACTTGTCAACGTGCATAAACAAAATATTTTATTTATATTTTTCTTGAATAGCATATTCTGATATAACTTCTTCATTTGATCGAGTATCTTATTTATCGTCTATTATAGATGAATTTTACAATAAAATATTTAGTACAAAGAAACAGTATATACATTATATTAGATTTCTTTGTAAGTTTTTTTCCAATTATCTTGTGGAAATAAATCAAGCATGGTTTAACCACTTAAGACTCTAGAAATCTTCCTTACCAAAAGTAACAAGAAGAGATAGAACCACTTGGAGTTTAATCTTGATTTGTCCAAACTTATAATAAAAGTCAAAAGAATGGGTTCCAACATCCCTCTCTTGTTGCATTAATACACTTTAACCAATGTTACAAGACTTGCCTTCGTCTCTCTCTCTCTTCCCTTTACTTCTTTATCCAAAACTCTCCCTTTACCCCATACCCATATCGATCTCTCGCTATATATATATATATATATACACTCATATATATATATGTGCGTATAAACATATAGTTGAAGAAAAACTAGAGAGAAAACAATAATGGGGAAGACGAGTGATCCAGCTTCATCGTCAAGGCCGTGCCCGATCAAAACCGTCGTCGTTTTGGTTCAAGAAAACCGATCTTTCGATCACATGCTCGGTTGGTTCAAAGAACTCAACCCCGAAATCGACGGCGTCACAAGATCCAACCCGAATTCTAATCCAAAATCCACGTCCGACCCGGATTCTCCTGTTATCGAATTTGGTGACCGGTCTCAGTATGTTGACCCGGATCCTGGTCACTCGATTCAAGACATCTACGAGCAAGTTTTTGGAAAGCCTTGGGATTCGGTTCACCCGGACCCGAACCCGGGTATGCCTACCATGTCGGGGTTTGCCCAAAACGCCGAGAGACTCAACAAGGGCATGTCCTCTGCGGTTATGAACGGGTTTAAACCGGACGCTTTGCCGGTTTACAAGGAGTTGGTTACGAATTTCGCCATTTGTGACCGGTACGCCAGTTAAATCTCTCTGGTATCAATCGGTTTACCATCTGGTTCGCGGTTATCTAAAGAAATGATTGTGGGGCAGGTGGTTTGCGGCGGTTCCGGCGTCGACGCAGCCGAACCGGCTGTTCGTGCACTCGGCAACTTCACATGGAGCGACGAGTAACGACAAGAAATTATTGGCTGAAGGGTTTCCACAGAAGACAATATTTGAGTCGCTCCATGAAGCTGGCTTTAGCTTCGGCATCTATTATCAGTTCCCTCCTTCTACCCTTTTTTATAGGTACGTATTTATTTATTTTATTATGATTTTTTTATAAAAAAACTATATTAATTTCTTTTTATGTATGTTAAACATCTAATGATAAACATAATTTAAATTAAATTTATTTTTTATACTATTTAATCTAACTCTGGTGATTTTTGTACAGGGTAAAACTTTGTTTATGTCATGTTCATTTATCAACCCTTCCGACATATATTCTAAATGTGTTTTAAATACACCAATTAGGATGTTTAATAACTCTTATCTTAAAATTATGTTTGGGCATAACAAAAGTACAATAATACGTACAACTGTAAAACAAATGATAGATTATATTTATTAGACTAAAAAATTAATATGATAAATAGAATAAAAATGATTCGATAACATACTTACGTGCTTAACATGTTTTATTTCATGAAAAATTTATCGTTATAAATCATGTATTTGCTCTGTGAAACTATAAGTTTATATATGTTCATTTTGTTTTTTTCATAGTCGTAGAGTCAATGTTCTTAAATCAACGTTTGAAACATCATTTAGCAACTATAACTAAATATAATTAATGGATAACTAAAATTAATTACAATAGCCAAGTAAACTAATGCCAAGAAAGATTAATTGCTGTTACAAGATTATAATATAGTTTAGATTATATCAAGTCTTGAAAGAAATAGAAGTTTCAACAAACTCTTTGTTAATTTAAATATTTTATGTTTTTGAAACCGTGGATAATAAATTTATATATATTATTTTGGATAATTCTATAAATTAATGATTTAGTTTTTACTTAGATTTAAATTCAAATCTATATAATATAAATATATCGATGTCATCTAATTTTATTTATATTATGATAGGAATCTAAGAAAACTGAAATATTTGCAATATTTTCACGAGTACGATAAACACTTCAAAGCAAATTGCAAAGAAGGCAAACTTCCAAACTATGTTGTGATCGAGCAACGATGGTTCGATCTATTATCGATTCCAGGCAACGACGATCATCCATCCCACGATGTTTCAGAGGGTCAAAAATTAATAAAAGAAGTGTACGAGGCATTAAGATCGAGTCCACAATGGAACGAGATTCTATTTATCGTAACATACGATGAACATGGTGGATTCTATGATCATGTTCCAACGCCGGTGGTGGGAGTTCCTAATCCTGATGAAATTCTCGGACCCGAACCATATCGTTTCGAATTTAATCGACTTGGTGTTAGGGTTCCTACAATTTTCATCTCCCCTTGGATTGAGCCAGGAACAGGTAACACATCAAATATGTTGCAATACATATATATATTAGTGTTAGATAAGTTGTCTTATATCGGTTATAACATGAATTTTGGACTCATATATATAGTTTTGGACAATCCTAAACTCTTGAACTAGTTTTTGGAATTAGTTAGACCCAAACTCATATTTGACATGGTATCAGAGTCAAATTCGTCCTAATTTGAGTATACCGATGTTGGGTCCCCGATTACGATATTCACGCTCCAGAACCGAGCCTGGACGTAAGGGGGTGTTATGATAAGTTGTTCCAACCGATGACAATTAATTATATATAAATTAAAGTATAATTATATATAAATTAAAGTTTAATAATAATAATAATAATAATAATAATAATAATAATAATAATAATAATAATAATAATAATAATAATAATATGATAATGTGGATGTGTTGATGAAGTTATACATGGGAGCAATGGACCGTATCCAACGTCACAGTATGAGCATTCATCAATTCCGGCAACGGTCAAAAAGATTTTTAACTTGAAAGATTTTCTGACAAAGAGAGATGCTTGGGCTTCCACTTTCGATTCTGTTCTTACTAGACCCACTGCGAGACTAGATTGCCCTGGTACTTTTTTTAAATAAATATATTTATGATTTTGTTTAAATGGGATTGAATTTAATTTAATTTAAAAATTAATTTATCAAATTATAATTATCTAAAATAATATGTATACATACATAAATTTATGATTAATAGAATATGAAAATAATCTAAATAATATGTGTCTTTAATTCTACATTCGATTATGAATGATGTACAATGAAAACAATATCTATTATCAATATATTCAAACACCAATGAATGAATCAAACTTTGAATTTAATTTAAAATATTAGAAGATTTAAAGATTGTCAAATATCGAAATAAGACAAAGTAGCATAACATTTGTATAAAAATATAAATTTGAGGTTATTTCCACTACTAGAAATTTTAAATTTAGGGACGACATTTTCGGACGGATTTTGATCCGTCTCTAGATTACGGACGGAAATTTCGGTCCGTCCTTAAATTCCGGACGGATTTTAATCCGTCCGTAATTTACAAACGAAATTCTTTCGGTCCCTATTTTCGGACGGATTAAGGACTACCACCAATCAGTCCCTAAAATACGGACAGATTATGAACTGATTTTTTATTTTTTTTAAAAAAATATTTATTTTATTTTTATTCATTTTTATCACTTTTTTATTTTTTTACAAAAAAATCCGTCCGGAAATTAAAGACTGATTTTTTGTATCCGTCCGGATTTTTTTATTTTAACATTACTTTACTTATTATTTATTTCTTTTATTTTATTTTGTTTTTGAAAAAAAAATTCTGGACGGAAAATATATCCGTCGGGAAATTTTTGAAAAATAATATCTTTAAAAAAAAGGCACCAACTAGCTCTGACATTCTTTTTTTTTTTTCTAAAGCGGTATTCCTCCTCTTAATTCAAAAATGGAATTATGGACACAGTTGCGGAACTAACGAATATATTAGAAAGTCGAATTAGAAACTTTTACGCTCATTTTCAAGTGGATGAGATCGGTCGAGTGGTCTCAGTTGGAGATGGGATTGCACATGTTTATGGATTGAACGAGACGGAATTTTTTTCAAATAAAATTTAAAAATTGTTAAAACAAAAAATTAAAAAAAACGTCCCTAATCCGTCCAGAATTAGGGACGGATTTCGAATTCGAAATAAATTGATATAATTGATAATACATATATTCTAATTTTAATATTTGATATTTGTTTGAAAGAGTATGTATTTAGATAAAAATATAATAGTTCTTTTGTTTTGTCTAAAAAAATTTGAATGTATGGGTATATTAAAGATTATATATTTAATTAAAGGCTTTATACGACAAATAATATAAAAATAGAAGAATCACCCAAATAGAGTATTAATAATGGATTATTATTGGATTGATCTTAGAAAATTTGCCAACGCCGATCAAGCTGAGAGCTACAGAAGCAAAAGAAGATGCAAAACTAAGTGAATTCCAACAAGATCTCGTGATAATGGCGGCGGGACTAAACGGAGACTACAAGGACGATGATCTCATGCACAAGCTTTGCTCCCACATTTGCGTTTCGGACGCCGCAAAATACGTTGAAAACACGTTTCAGAAGTTCTTAAGAGAATGCAGGGAGGCAAGGGAGAGAGGTTGCGACGAGAACGCTATCGTTTGTTGCTCTGAGGAATCATCACGGGCACCAGACGCTGCCGCTGCGACCAGAACGCCAACGTCCTTCCTCCATAAGTTGTTCTCTTGTATTGTTTGTGATCACTGAGTAACTCCCACAAAAAAATAATATTTAGAATAAAATGGCTGAAAAGATGTTGAATCTTTCTTATTATTTATAAACCATATTGAGTTTTAAGTTTTAATCTTGTGTAATTTATACCATTTACATTTAGTTTATGATTGTGACATTTTCTTTTACTTAAAATTTTATATTCTATGATTTTTTTAGGATATATATTTATAGGAACCTGAAACAGAACACTCAAAAGATCAAATGCAATCTGAAAGTTCTCCTCTTATTCAACTCAAACAATTGTTTGGCTTTATATAGAGTCTTACACGACTTAACAGATCAATAGAATGCTAAAATGCAGGAGTAAAAGTAGCAACTAAAAGACTACTTCTTCTAAAGCGAGAGACTCAACAACTTATTTGACTTGGTCCATATCCAACATACTCCTCCCCTTAAACTGATAGACTTGCCAACATCAGTTTAATCATCCATCCGTTGTACTCCAAGCAAACTCCTTAGTTTCTCAAACTGGTCTAACTTGATTGGCTTATTCATGATATCGGCCACTTGATCATCTGTTCCACAAAACACCAGCTTTATGATTCCTTCAACTACTAAGTTTCTCAAGTAGTGATACCTAACGTCGATGTGCTTTGTTCTTTGATGCATTACTGGGTTCTTTGACAGTTTAATGGCCGAGCTGTTGTCACACATAATATCCACACATTCCTCGCCTATAGCGCCAAGTTCATGCAGCATTCCTTTCAACCAATTGCAGTGACAGGCCGAAGACGTTGCTGCAACATATTCAGCTTCTGTGGAAGACAAATTGACTATTTCTTGTTTTTGTGAACTCCAACATATTGCAGCACCACTCATCAAGACACATACCCCGAAGTACTTTTCCTATCATTCATATCTCTCGCATAGTCGTTGTCCGTATACCCTTTCAGCTCTAGTTTTGATGATCTTTTGTAAAAGACTCCAAATTCCAGCGTTCCCTTTAAATACCTTAAGATCCTTTTTGCTATCGTCATGTGTTCTTCATTGGATCAGCCATGTACCGTGCTATTAAGCAAACAACAAACATCAAATCTGGTCTCGTTACTGTAAGATACATTAAGCAACCAACGAATTGCTTGTACTGCGTTGCATCAGCTACTCTTCCTCCTTCCTTCGAGATAACAGTCCCTGAAACAATTGGATTCTTTACCGAGTTGCAATTCCACATCTCGAACCTTTCAAGAACCTCCTTTGCATAATTCTTTTGACAAATATGTATACCATCACTGTTTTGTTGAACTTCTACTCCAAGAAAGAATTTCATCTTTCCCATGTCTGTCATCCCGAACTCTTTTTGCATTGACCATTTGAATTCTGTGCAAAGACTTCGGTATAGTCTACTCCTTCAGTTTGGGTATAACCTTTTGCGACTAACCCAAGCTTTACACTTGTCCACCTTTCCTTCTTCATTCAACTTTGTTTTATAGATCCACTTAACGCCAATCTTCTTCGCTTGAGGCGGTAACTCTACAAGCTCTCATGTATGATTTCTTTCAATGGAATCTATCTCCATCCTCATTACATCCTTCCACTTTGACTCTTTCTCAGCATCATAGAAACTCACTGGATCATTGCTGTTAACGAAGAGTGCAAGATGCATCCACTGCTCTTCTTCACCTAGCTCTTCTCCACTCACAAAGTCTTGCATCCAACCAGGTTATCTCCTTGTTCTCCTTGAGGATTCTCTAGGTTCACTCGCTTGTGTCTCTTTTCTTGGAGGCTCTTCATTCTCTTCTGCCTCAACTACATCGTTAGTACCATCTGCTTCTACTTCACCACCATTTCCTTCTTCTCCATTTTCTTCTTCATTTGTTTCTTCTCCTCCAAGAAATCCATCATCTCCCCACGACAAATCATTCTTCTCCGATGTCTTTAAATTCTAGTCCCATTTAGAATCTTCTTCAAAGATCACATCTATGCTTATAATGATATTCTTTGTGACTAGATCGTAAAGTCGATAGGCTTTGGATGCATCACTAACACCGAGCATAATGCATCTATGACTACGATCATCAAGCTTGATTCGTTTTTGGTCAGGGATGTGAACATGAGAGACTGACCAAAACACTCTGAAATAGTCGACCGTTGGTTTGATCCCTGTCCATCTTTCATCTGGTACTTTGTCTTTAATGGATTTAGTGAGACTTCGGTTAAGAACGTGGGTTGTCCACCTCGCTGCATCTGGCCATAGAGATCTTGGCATTCCCTTCTCAGCTAACAAACAACGAACCATATTCATAATTGTTCTGTTTCTTCTCTCCGCTACCCCATTTTGCTGTGGGGTGTAAACTGCAGTTAGTTGTCGTTTGATGCCTTGATCTCTGCAAAATATATTGAATTTATCCGAAGTAAACTCGCCTCCTCTGTCAGTCAGTAAGCATCGAATCACAGTCTTTGCTTCTTTCTCTACCGAGGTCTTGAAGATTTTGAAAGTTTCAAATGCCTCTGCTTTCTCTACAAGAAAATAGATCCAGGTTTTTCGAGAATAATCGTCTACAAACACTAGCAAGTACCTCTTCTCGCTGTGTGAAGTTGTTGTGATTGGCCCGCAAAGATCAGCATGAATCAACTCCAACTTCTCTATTGCTCTCCACTTGCTTTTCTTAGGAAACTTTCCACGTTGTTGTTTCCCGATATTGCATACAGAGCATACTTTGATCTCGTCTCTCATCTTTGGCAAACCCTTCACCATTTCTTTTCTCTACATCATGTGAATGTCTTTGTTGTTTATATGTCCAAACCTTTTATGCCAAAGTGTTCCTAAATCTTCTTTTTCTATCTTGAGACAAATTTCCGATCTTGGTTTCTTCTTAGCATAGATCAGAAACGTGCGATTAATCGTCAGCTTTGTTTCTATAATTAGTCCTCTTTGCCGATGATAGATCTTACTGTAGGGTTGATTTGATTATGCGGAATCGTGTTTTAATCAACCCGAATTAAGATCTAGTCATGTTTACGATTAATTGTTCGGTTTCAACGTTAAACGACTCAAGAACAATTTCTGAGATACCTGAAACGTTGAACTGAGGATCGGATGTGAGGTTTGATGGTACAAGCCCTCTACGCGTATCCACGCCGAGATCGGGATCTGTCTTCAACCTTTTGGTGCGGAATTCGGAAGAACGAAAACTGTTTTCGTTCTTCGGGTTTTCTGTTTGACGGCTGCGTTTCTGGGGTTTAGATTATTTGACTGATCGTCTGATAACGAAAACCTGTTTTCGTTATTTATATAATTATTAACACTTTTAATAATTACAATTAAACCCTCAACTTATTCAATATTACATAATAGGCATAGGACTTTCAATCTCCCACTTGCCTTTACATAATATCTAATATAGTCGAAAATACATGTATCTCCATACACATATTTGCCCGTACATCTCATGTACTGTCTCCAAAAGAAAACAAATACAATTATATTCTTCGGTGCTAGAGGATGAATATAATTGTATCCCACACTGATTGTCTAACAATCATAAACAGATACCGAGACACTCGTATGCGTGTGACCTCGTAGGTTCATCACTAAACTGGTAGTTAATTAAGACTAATTAACTAATCGAGGTTGGCGTCTAGCAACACTCCTCAACGACCAGATAGTGTGAAGTAACATCCTTACTCTGTAGAACCATGGTAGAAGGATAATATTATTATTTCCCTCCGTCTTTACAGCTCCGGATAATCCTAGGACATGGTCTAACTGTCAAGTCCTAATAGATTATCAACTATGTTTCATGCCAAACATAACTGACTGGTGAATGATCGCAAGAAACTCCTTTCTTATCTCATTCAAATGCCCTGGCCAAGGTCTTTCAGTCATTATGTTGCTGACAACATAGAGCTCAAACTCTTTACCCAGAGTTGACGGATTCCATCTTGATCAATCACTAACTGCACAAGCATCTAATCATTCCCAATATCCTTTCAACTTACATCCCAAGGCATAAGGTGTCCAGTATCAAAGAATGGTAGATAACTTGTCAGTTACTATGTTGATCTCAGGTCTAAGGAAATTATAATATTCCAATCCTTCTAGAGAAATTCCTATTGACAGTTCAATGGTAATGTAACCATTAGGAATTCTCCCTTTGGGTCTGTTCAATGATCACATCTCTATGTGCATCATCCATACATGTGATTTAGTAAAAGAGATCTACTAATTTCTATCAAATAGAAACCATCACATCCATGTTGATCTATCCGGATTACTAACGTCCAATTAGTTATCCTATGATCAAGAACGATTTAGATTAAGTTTTACCAAAACTTGACTCTCTTTATCATGATCTCTATCATGATGACAAGTTTCTAAACTTAATCATGGACTCTATCATACTAGCTATGAAAACATATACACATATATATTTACAAATATCATCAAAATGATAAAATAATGCCATTTTATTTATTTATAAGTGTTAAAAATCCAAGACATAAAATAGCTCTTAAATAGTTACAACAGTTGTACTATTCCTAGAACTAATTCCAGCAAGCCATGTCTCTCAATCCAATCTTCAACTTGTGCTTGTCAAACTCATTTGAACCAAGCGCCTTTGTGAGCGGATCTGCTGCATTCTCTTTTCCTTCTACCTTCTGGATTTGAACGTCCCCACGCTCAACGATTTCCCTTATCAGATGGAACTTCCGCAGAACATGCTTTGATCTTTTATGAGATCTTGGTTCCTTCGCCTGGGCTATTGCCCCGGTATTATCACATAATAAAGGAACTGGTTCCTTTATTGAAGGTACCACACCAAGTTCAGTTATGAACTTTCTCATCCAGACCGCTTCCTTAGCAGCTTCGAAAGCTACTATGTATTCCGCTTCAGTAACCGAATCAGCTACAGTAGCTTGCTTGGAACTTTTCCAACACACTGCACCCCCATTGAGACAAAAGACATACCCCGATGTCGATCTGCTATCATCCTTATCAGATATAAAGCTGGCATCCGTGAACCCTTCTAACTCTAAGTTAGAATCTCCATAAACGAGGAATTGGTCTCTAGTCCTTCTCAAGTACTTGAGAATGGTTTTCACCAATTTCCAATGTTCCTCACCGGGATCTGCCTGATACCGACTCGCTACACTTAGCGCGAAGGCTACATCAGGCCTCGTACATGTCATGGAATACATGATGGCTCCCACTGCGCTAGCATATGGGATCCTACTCATGCGTTCTCTCTCTTCTTGTGTCTGAGGACAATCCTCTTTGGAGAGAGTAATTCCAGTGCCTATCGGTAGATAGCCTCTCTTGGAATTTTCCATGTTATACCTCTTCATGATGGTATCAATGTACTGGGACTGCGATAGTCCAAGCAACCTCCTTGATCTATCTCTATAGATCTTTATTCCCAGAATATAGGTTGCTTCTCCCAGATCTTTCATGGAGAATTGTTCGGATAACCAGAACTTTGTCTCTTGCAACGCCGGAATGTCATTCCCTATGAGCAATATGTCATCCACATAAAGCACAAGGAAGACAACCGCGCTCCCACTAAACTTCTTGTACACACAAGGCTCTTCTTCGCATCTAACAAAGTTGAACTCTTCAACTGCCTTGTTAAAGCGAATGTTCCAGGTTCGAGAAGCTTGCTTGAGTCCATAAATGGACCTCTGAAGCTTGCATACCATATGACTTTGAGTTGGCGACGTGAAACCCTCAGGTTGAGTCATGAAGACTTCTTCCTGGAGCTCTCCGTTAAGGAAAGCTGTTTTCACGTCCATCTGCCAAATCTCATAGTCATGGAATGCCGCTATCGCAAGCAGAATCCGAATAGATTTGAGCATTGCCACAGGGGAGAACGTTTCTTCATAGTCAATCCCTTCTCGTTGACTATACCCCTTGGCAACTAGACGAGCTTTATAGGTCTCTACCTGCCCGTCCGCTCCAATCTTCCTTTTGTAAACCCATTTACAACCTATCGGTCTGGAAGCCTGTGAAGAATCAACCAAAGTCCATACTTTGTTGATCTTCATAGATTCCATCTCGGATTCCATGGCTTTCCACCATTTCTCAGAATCAGGGCCTTGTATAGCCTCTTGGAAAGTCAAAGGGTCGTCATCTATATGACCGACCACATCCTCTTGCACCATCAGATTAAGTCTGTCAGGTGCACGTCGAGAACGTGTTGACCTTCTCAAGGAAGCCTGTGTAGCAGGTTCAACCTGCGCTGGGATATCTTGTTGGGCTTGTTCCTGAACAGGTTCCTGAACAGGTTCCTGAACTTGTTCCTGAACGGGCACTGTCACTTCAACATTTGAAGATGAAGCGCCGGAGCCTAACACTATATCACTCAGCCAAGAACGCTCATTTGACATCTCATGTCCATGAGCTTGTGTTGGCTCATCGGGTTCTTGAATCTCGTCAAGAACTACTTCCCCACCATGAATTCCTTCATCAAGGAATTCCCTTTCAAGAAAGGTTGCCGTTCTGGCCACAAACACTTTGTGTTCAGACGGGTGGTAGAAATAATATCCCATAGTTTCCTTGGGATAACCTATGAACCTACATCTGTCAGACCTAGCATCAAGCTTGTCTGGCTGAAGTCTCTTAACGAAGGCCGGACACCCCCAAACCTTGATGTGCCTCAGGTTTGGCTTACGTCCTTTCCATATCTCATATGGTGTCTTCGAGACTGCTTTGGTGGGAACTTTGTTTAGCAGATAGGCAGCTGTTTCTAAAGCATAGCCCCATAAGTTCATTGGAAGATCAGTGAACCCCATCATGGATCTCACCATATCTAATAAGGTTCGATTTCTCCGTTCGGATACACCATTATGTTGTGGTGTTCCGGGAGAAGTCCACTGAGACAAAATCCCATTTTGCCTTGTGAATGTTATGAAATAAGAATATCCTCCTCTGGCTTGAACTTTCATAAGTCCACATACATCTGTATGTATGAGTCCTAGAAGTTCAGTAGCTCTATCTCCGGTTCCAGTAAACGGAGATTTGGTCATCTTACCAGTGAGACAGGACTCACAAGTTGCATAAGATTCATAATCGAAATGGCCTAAAAGACCATCTTTATGCAACCTGTTTATCGTCTTCTCACCGATATGACCAAGTCTACAATGCCAAAGATACGTCTGTCTTTGACGATCATCTACTTTTCTCTTAAGGCCCGAAACATGCATGTTAATTTGTTTTACATTAACATCAGGTAAGATATACAACCCTTGTTGCAAATAACCATTCACACACAAATCATCACCATGATAAATAGAGCGAATGTTATTACTAAAAACTGTTCGAAATCCACGTCTATCAAGCATAGAAATAGAAATTATGTTCGAAACAAACTTAGGAACATAATAACAGTCGTCTAACAACAAGGTCTTGCCTGTAGGCATTACAAGGGAAATTGATCCTATGGCTAGAGCAGCAAAACTTGCGCCATTTTCAACCTTCAGACTGAACTCTCCCTTTCTGAACCTCCTACTGATCCTCAGCCCCTGCAATATATTGCAGATGTTAAAACTGCTACCGGTATCCAATATCCATCTAGATGAATCAATAGTAGTTAAGGAAATCATGAAAACATTTTCCATGAGAATCTTACCTGGCTTCTTGCCCTTCAGAGACTGCAGGTATTCTTTGCAGTTCCTCTTCCAATGCCCCTTCTTCTTACAGAAGAAGCATTCAGCATCAGCTTGGTCAGATTTGCCCTTTTTTTCCTTGGGTATGGTCACACCACCCTTGGGCCCAAGGAGCTTCTTCTTGGGCTTTTTGTTGCCCTTGCCTTCTTGAAAGAAGAACCGACCATCATCACGACACTATGTCCCTTAGACGTCTCAGACACTGAATGACTCTCATAGTCAATCAGTTGGTTCAGCATCTCATGCAGATCCATGTCCATCTTGTTCATGTTAAAGTTAACAATGAACGGAGAGAACGTCTCAGGCAATGACTGCAAGATCAGATCTTGAGATAACTCTTTGCCTAGTGTGCACCCCAGCTGTTCAATAAGACTGATCATCTTACGAACATGGGGCCCCACCGGAGAGTGCACAGACAATCTTTATTTGAACACTTATTTAATCAAATAGATATGGACTTTCATCTAAATGATTATTTTACTGACTAATACTACAATAGTATTCAGAAATCGTATTTCTTTCAGTAATATTTCCTGAACTAATCATGCATAAGCCCCCTGGTAGTCAGGTCGTTTCTTAAGCATATTAAACAGGTTGGTTTTAATTTTGGCTCTATATCACATAGTCACCTGGTAGTCAGGTCGTTCCTATTGATATAGTTGAGTTCATCCTTCAGCTCATGGTTAGATATCAATTAAGTTTATGTCCTCCGGGTAGTCCAGGCGCTTACAAAAACTAATTGATCCCTCCCACTAGACATCTGATGTCGTAGATGTATGAATCGAATTATTGAACTACATGCCTCCTGGTAGTCAGGCCGTACCATGTAAACGAGAACCTATTCAAAACATCTACGATGAAGGAAAAGCCTAACGATAAACAATTTATCGTTTTAGAACTCAATTATTAATTAAAATTCTTAATTTTAATATCATTCTATATCAGATAGTCACCTGGTAGTCAGGTCGTTCCTATCGATATAGACGAGTTTTATCATTCACCTCATGGTCGGATATCAATTAAGTTTATGTCCCCCGGGTAGTCCAGGCGCTTACAAAAACTAATTGATTCCTCCCACTCGACATCTGATGTCATAGACGTACGAATCGTATTCTCGAACTACATGCCTCCTGGTAGTCAGGTCGTACCATGTAAACGAGAATTTATTCAAAAACGTCTATGGTGAAGGAAAAAACTTAACGATAAACAATTTATCGTTTAATAACTTTAATAACTCAATTATTGATACTTTTAAAATTAAAATTCATCTAATTTTAATCTTAAATTTTTTTTTAATTTTTTTTTTAATTTAGGGTTAGGGTTAGGGTTACCCTAACCCTAGTTTTTTTTTGTAGCCGTCAACCCCTTAACGTAGCTGCCGCCCCTTAACCCTAAATCCGATTTAGCGCCGCCGGTCATGGCGCCTCGGTCGGAATGGAGAGCCGCCGGTCATGGCGCCTCCGAAGCGCCGGCGCCTCCGACGTGAGACGCCGGCGTCGCGAGCCCAATTTCGGTCGACGAGCGTTTCGAAACCTTTTCGAAATCGCTGCTCCGTCCGCCCGTGCCTGGCGTGCCATTCTCGATGTCCACAAGCTTGTTGGGGAAAATTTCGATGATTGGTACCGCAACCTCAAAATCATCCTCAAGCAGGAGAAGCACTCGATGCGATCGAGAATCCTATAAAGGAATCTCCTGTTGATGACGATGAGGATGGTTTGCTCGCTTGGATAAAGCAAAAGGATGA
>CM071873.1:2423938-2447792 GCA_036759665.1 Gynandropsis gynandra | reverse complement strand
CCCGCCCGTCGCACAACCGCTCCGCCAGCTCGACCCTCACCGTCCGTCGTTGCAACATTCCACATGGACAGGCAAAACACAGCGATTTCTCGCGCATAGGACGCGCGATTCACCGCCCGTCGTCTCACGCTTGCGGGCCTGCGGTGGTCCAGGGTAGCCAGCCGCCCGTCGCCTGTCGCCGGCGTCGAACGCGCGGCCGGCTAGGGTTCGGCCGTCACCTGGTTTCCTTTCACGCGACGGCGTGAATTTTCACATTTTTTCGATCCAATTTTCATAAAATTTCGAAAAACCTAATCCTAAACATACAGCCAGACGCTCTGATACCACTGTAGGGTTGATTTGATTATGCGGAATCGTGTTTTAATCAACCCGAATTAAGATCTAGTCATGTTTACGATTAATTGTTCGGTTTCAACGTTAAACGACTCAAGAACAGTTTCTGAGATACCTGAAACGTTGAACTGAGGATCGGATGTGAGGCTTGATGGTACAAGCCCTCTACGCGTATCCACGCCGAGATCGGGATCTGCCTTCAACCTTTTGGAGCGGAATTCGGAAGAACGAAAACTGTTTTCGTTCTTCGGGTTTTCTGTTTGACGGCTGCGTTTCTAGGGTTTAGATTATTTGACTGATCGTCTGATAACGAAAACCTGTTTTCGTTATTTATATAATTATTAACACTTTTAATAATTACAATTAAACCCTCAACTTATTCAATATTACATAATAGGCATAGGACTTTCACTTACATACACCGTCTTTGATCATGATCGTTAGATACTTCTCTTGCAACTGACCAATGCTCAACAAATTGTTCGTCAAGTTTGGGACGTAATAAACATCGGTTACTACTTGTATAATCCATCCACTTCAATTCTTATTTTTCCTTTTCCTTGCACCGTCATTTTTGAACTGTTTCCGAACCGTACAGGGTGTTTGAAACTCTCATCTAACTCCATGAACCATTCCTTTTCCCCTGTCATGTGATTTGAACAACCCGAGTCAAGAAACCACACACCTTTTTCTTCTGCATTACTCATCTCAGCATGAGCCATCAAGAGTAGTTCCTCCTCTTCATCGAACTCAGCGTAATTCACCCCTTTCTCATTGTTGGTGCACTCAAATTGGTAGTGACCTTGTCTTCCACATCTGAAACAATTAATCGCTGATCTATTCACAAAAGATCGACCTCGTCCTCTAAAGTTACCTCTTCCTCTCTGAGAGTTCCACCTTCCTCTTCCTCGACCATACCTCGGCTCATTCTCCACCTGTAGGAGTTGTTCCTCACTTCTTCTCTCGGTAACCTTGCTCTCATGGATTTGTAGAGATGCTTGAAGCTCGTCTACTGTGAGATGATCAATATCTTTCGACTCTTTAATGGAACAAACCACGAAATTGATGTTTACAGTGAGACTTCTCAGAATCTTCTCAACGATTTTCACATCATCCATGCTTTCTCCACAGTTCCTCATGTCATTAGTGGTTTCCATTACTTTGCCAAAGTATCCCACAACTCCTTCTCCAGTTCTCATCTCCAATGTTTCAAAGGTTCTACGAAGTCTTTGAAGTTGTGCACGCTTTACCCTATTATTGCCTAGATGTTTGATCTTCATAGACTCCCACAATTGTTTGGTCGTCTCTTTCTGTGTGATCGTCGTCAAGGTGGTATTGTCGATGGACTGAAACAAGTAGTTCTTTGCTTTGAGATCCTTGAGCAGTGCTTCATCGAGAGCTTTCTTTTGTGCAGGAGTTAGATCTTTGATTTCTCTTAGTTCATCAAAACCGGGATTAATAACGCTCCAATACTCTTTAGATCAGAGAAGATTCTCCATTAACAAACTCCAATGATCATAGTCTCCATCGAACTTCGGAACAGCCGGCGCAGTGAAGTTTCCATTTTCTGTCATCTTGTGTTTTTCCTCTAAAACACTTTTTTATTAGATAAGGCTCTCATACCAAATATAGGAACCTGAAACAGAACACTCAAAAGATCAAATACAATCTGAAAGTTCTCATCTTATTCAACTCCAGATCAACAAATGCTAAAATGCAGGAGTAAAAGTAGCAACTAAAAGACTACTTTTCTAAAGAGAGAGACTCAACAACTTATTTGACTTGTCCATATCCAACAATATTCATTAAAATATTTCTGAATAAACAATTTATTGACAATTTTTTTATAACTTCAATTTGCATTAAACATATAAGCACAAAAAATTTAATTAGTACATAGGATTCTATCGACAGAGTTATCAAGTACATAGGGATTATATCTATATATGTGTGGGACATTCTGTCGTATAGTGCATTATTACGTTCTCAGCCAGCTAATTATTTAATTTAATTATTTTGATTAAAGGCACATTAATTGTATTTATGAACGTGCGATTTAATCGCACATGCTAAAGTCTTTATCCCTCGTCAACATTACCTAATATATTTAGTTTTAAATTTGGAAAAGTTGTAGAAATAATTTCCTTATCTCCTTCAAATCTATATTAAAAGGCCACCACAAAAATTATATTTGTTTCTTAGGAAAAGAAACATGAAAAATCTCTTCAATCAACGCTATTTTCGAGTTTATTTTTATGTATTTCGTAATGTTTTAGTCTATATATTTTTATATTGATATAAAGAGTTTTTTTCCGTATTAATTCAGATACCACATCATTATTTTTAACTCGTTAAAATTTTGGAAAATCGGGCTTTTAAAAAGGATTTTTTAAATTGTATAAGTACTTATATTTATTTAATGACTTTTTGTAGGGATGGATACTATAGGGATATATTACCATAATCATCGCCATTAATTTGTCCCATAATTAGCACTTTTAAATGTTGAATTCACTTGGTTATTTACACAAATGGGAGCATAATTTCCACATCGAAATCTATTATTTCTTAAATAATATTTATAGAGATTTTGAATGACGTTTTTTTGCTCTTGTAATAATATATATATATATATATATATATGAAAAACGTGCTTGGTAATTGCTCAAGATTCAATACAAACAGCCTTACCCAGACAACAATAATAAAAAAAAGACAGAAGACAAAGGAGAAAACAAAACAGCCTTACCCATATTTCTTAAAAAAAAATATGAACGTTTAAAGCATGACTAAATTGAAACCCCGATCAAATTTCCTCTTAAAATATAAAACGTATTTATTTATTTTACTTGTTGAGTTAAACAAGCATCAGGAATATTTAAATAAAATTAAAAAAAAAAAGACCACCACGATCCACATTATATAAACAATCATTTTGCTGGACATAATTATTACCAACTCTAAGACAATAAAAGAGAAGAAATAAAAAAACATCAAACAAGGACTACGACAATGGTGGAAGAAACAAGCTCCGGCGCCGAGTCATCATCATGTCCGATCAAAACCGTCGTCGTTTTGGTACAAGAGAACCGGTCCTTCGACCACATGTTAGGTTGGTTTAAGGAGATAAACCAGGAAATCGACGGAGTAACTGATTCCGATCCGAAATCGAATCCGGTTTCCACATCCGACCCGAATTCCGCTCGGATCTTCTTCGGTAAAGATTCTCAGAACGTCGACCCCGATCCCGGTCACTCCTTCCAGGTACTTCTTTCTTTAACCGGTCTATATACAGATCCGGTCCATATAAACATTGTATGTTTGTCTTTATGATATTAAATGTAATTGGATTATATACTAAACTATGTGGAAGCGAATTACCGGTTTTATACCAAGAACGAGTTAGATCCATTATGCTTTCCGCCATGGAAGCGAACCGATAATTCAATTATTAGATTAGATTCGTTTAAAGTATCCGGTTTATGGAGTTTTACCCGGTTAAGCATCAGCCAACCGGTCGGATTAGTATATAACCGGTGGATGTACACCTCGTGGGCAGGCGATCTACGAGCAAGTGTTCGGGAAACCGTTCAGCTCGGAATATCCGTATCCGGAGCCGACGATGAACGGATTCGTGCAAAACGCGGAGGCGATAACGCCGGGGATGGCGGAGAAGGTGGTGATGCAGGGTTTTACGCCAGAAAAGTTACCCGTTTTCAAAGAGCTAGTGAAGGAGTTCGGCGTCTGCGACCGGTGGTTCTCTTCCCTACCGTCGTCGACGCAGCCCAACCGACTGTTCATCCACTCGGCCACGTCTCATGGAGCGTTTAGCAACGACACGAACAAGCTCGTCAATGGATTCCCTCAAAAGACTGTTTTTGAGTCTCTTGAAGAGAGCGGCTTCAGCTTTGGGATTTATTATCAGTCTTTTCCTAATTGTCTCTTCTACAGGTTACACTCTTTTTGTTTATTATTTACAAAACTTTAAAATTGAAAAATATAATATTCATAATCACTTTTGAACTGATAACTGAGCAGAAACCTAAGGAAGCTGAAGTACATAGACAATTTCCATCAGTATGATCTAAGTTTCAAGAGACATTGCCAAAAAGGGAAACTGCCCAACTACGTGTTCATCGAGCCACGTTACTTCAAGATCTTGTCGGCTCCGGCCAACGACGATCATCCTAAAAACGATGTCCGAGAAGGACAAAAGCTCGTCAAGGAGATTTACGAGGCGTTACGAGCCAGTCCGCAGTGGAACGAGACGCTTTTCGTCATCGTTTATGATGAACACGGCGGCTACTATGACCATGTCCCTACCCCGGTCACCGGTGTCCCCAATCCCGACGATTTGGTCGGACCCGAGCCTTACAACTTCAAGTTTGATCGGCTTGGGATTAGAGTTCCAGTCTTGCTGATTTCGCCTTGGATTGAGCCTGGAACCGGTACGTCCTCACCTGTATATATATATAGCATTTTCTTTTGGTAAATATCTAAAATGACAACATTTTGTCACGATTTTCAAAACTATCATTAAATTATACAAATTTGTAACTTTTGGATGTGAATACATACATCCTGATCTACCATAAAATGTTGTTAGGTATCGTGTGTAGTCGGATTAGTTAGAATATAAATTGTATATTCACATATTATATACTATTATACAAATTTAAATTATTGAACTAGATATTACAACGCGTTAGATATTATAATTTAGTTCGTCTTGATTTGAACTTTTTTAATGTTAAAATCTAATTGTGATATATATGTTATATGATCGAATTTATATGTGAGATAAATTGTTATATTACATATCATTAGAATATAATATATATTATATAATATTATACAATTTTAAAATTTTAAATTAATTTTTAAATTGAGTTAAATTAAACACATTTGATTAATATGTTGTATAACGTGACGTCGAATACATATCATATATCATGTTATGGTCATATACTTGCAGTGTTACATGAGCCGTCGGGGCCAGAGAAGACGTCACAATTCGAGCATTCATCGATCCCAGCAACGTTGAAAAAAATATTCAATCTCAAGAGCTTCCTCACTAAACGTGACGCTTGGGCAGGAACATTTGACACCGTCGTCAACAGGACTACTCCAAGAACCGATTGTCCAGGTGCATTCTCTATAATATTGTATTGGTCTACGTTGATCAACACATAAATGATGAACTTTTATATATAGTATTGAACAACTTTAAAATTTTGAATTAGTTTTTGAGATTGATTAGATCGAATCTATCTTCTTCGACAATCTTTAATCTTTGGATTCATGCTCCTCCGATGATTACACAGTTATATTACCTGAACCTCCAAGGGACAGAGATATTGATCTTGGAACACAAGCAGAGGACGAAGAATTAACTGAATTTCAGACAGAACTGATTCAAGCAGCTGCTGTTTTGAAAGGACATCACATTAAAGACGATTATCCATTCAAGATCATCGATAACATGAAAGTCTCCCATGGTGCAAAATACGTTGAAGAAGCGTTCACGAGATTTAAGGACGAATCGAAGAAGGCGAAAGAAAGAGGAGTTAACGAACACGAGATCATCGATCTTGCTAAACAATTTAGCAATACACGTAGTTCGAATCCGAAATCTTTTGTTGGGAAGTTGTTTTCTTGTTTGATTTGTGATAATTAGGTTGAGGATTTGATGAGTTACATGAATGCTATTATTGTGTAATTCCATTTTCTTCGTGTTATGGTTTTTGTGTGAAGAAATGCAAATAAAGAATAATCTTTTCACAAATGATGAGATCATTGTCTTTATAATCAGTCTATGGATTCTAAAATCAATGAGATATAAATCAATACCAACCCAATTTCGTGTACAACAAACAACACCAGCAACCATAAATGAAGCCAACGCAAGCATGTTGCTCTCTCACAACAAGAAGGACTTATCAGCAAATCAAACTGCAACAGCATTCACACGCTGCTCCACTGGCACCAGAACAAATACCAAAACAGAACCATTTTCCAATCTTCTCAACCCAAACAAGAGGCCCATGACAAAGCCCTTTAAAGCATCATTATCTCAGCCCACCGTAGTCAACAACAAGTTATTAAACGACAAAATACTCTCCACCAACGGCTCCAAGATTCCTGAAATTTCCATGCAAAACTGCTACTCTACGCTGCAGAGTACCTTTCTCTGAATATTCCTCTGCTTGTCCTTACTTTCTGTTATTTTGTCCTACTAACCGTTAAGAGGCTATTTATGTACTCAGCAGGATGTAAAAAATTAACACAACAATGAAAACATTTCTCTAATCAACCCATTTCTTCTCGGATTTATGGTATCAGAGCCTTGGAAAAAATCATTGAGCTCAAATTCTTGCTGAAACCATGGAAGAACCTGAGAATTTTCCCTTCCCTGTTCATGTTAACATTTCCAACTTTGTTACCATTAAACTAGACGATACAAATTATCTCCTGTGGAAAACTCAGTTTGAATCCCTCCTTGGCTCACAGGCCTAGATTGGATTTATCACTGGAGAAGTTACTCCACCTCCTCCCACACTCACCATCAGGAACGAAAATGTTGTCACAAAAACACCAAATTAACTTTATTCCTCATGGAGAAAAACAAACAGGCTCATCAAGTTATGGCTTTGTGGCACCTTGTCCGCAGAAGTGTTTGGACTTGTCATTGGTTTGGAAAACTCCATTGATGTGTGGAGAGCTCTAGCCAAGAACTTCAATGAAACCTCCATTTCAAGGGAGTTTGATCTACTGGCGTCTTTGCAACTCCTCACTATTGATGGTAAGACAATATCTGAATATTTGAGAGATTTTAAATCAATATGTTACCACCTCCATTCCATTGGAAAACCTGTGCCATAAAACATGAAAAGTTTTGGACTCCTCCAAGGTTTAGGTAAAGAGTATGAGTCTTTTACCATTGTCATTTACACTTCAATGCACCGACCTCCTTTTCCAACATATGAGGATGTAGTAAGTCAACTCATTAGTATCACTCTACAGTCTAAACCTCATAAACCACCTGAAATCAACCACCACCAAGCCTTCAATGCCCAAACACAAATACCAGAACCCTCCTCTGGAACCAGAACCTTTTATCACCAGCCAAGAAATTTTAGCACAAGAGGATTCGGACCATACTATAGAGCTTCAAACCGTAACTATAACCCAAGAGACAGACAATCTTTTTCATCCAGAGGAAAGGGGTTCACACAGCAGATTCACTCTGCTCCCTCTGTCACTCAAAACAGAACCTCAAATCAGACCCCAAACATACCTCTATTCTGCCAAATTTGTGGCTGTTCTGGACACCATGCACTAAAATATTGGCATAGGTTTGACAACTCCTACCAAGACACACATATTCCTCAAGTCTTGCACACTCAAATGACCACAGATACATCTATCTCTAACTGGTATCCGGATTCTGGAGCAACGTCTCACATGACCAACAATATCAACAACCTTCAAATGTCTCAAACATATACTAGCACAGACAATGTCATGGTAGGTGATGGATAATATCTTCCTATAACACATATTGGATCAAGCTCGCTTCCCTCCACTGCAGGTACGTTACCTCTGCATAATGTTCTTTCAGTTCCTTCACTGTGTAAATCACTTTTATCTGTATCTCAACTTACCTCAGATTATTCCTATTATATTGTGTTTGATGCTAACAATGTCTTCATTAAGGATCTGACAACTCAGGTCACTCTAGCCAAAGGTCACAAAACTAATGGCCTCTACACGCTAAATACTTCAGCTGCACAAGCACTTTATTCCATCGGACACAAAGTTACAACAGAGGATAATTGGCAGACTTGGCCATGCTAGTAAGGAGGTTCTACACCAGCTCCACTCAAGTGGAAAAATTAAGCTTAGTTTACAGTCTTTAAATTTCTGCAACACATGTCAATTTTCCAAGAACTCTAACTCCCCTTTGCCTCTAGTTCATTTCATTCTCAAAAACCTTTAGAACTACTACATTGTGACTTATGGGGACCTTCTCTTGTTAAGCCCATTCAAGGTTTTCGTTATTATGTGATTTTTATTGACAATTATTCTCGTTTTACATGGATATTTCCATTGCAAACAAAAAGTGAGTTCTGTAATACTTTCATAGCATTCCAAAAATAAGTAGAATTACAACTAAACATCAGGATCAAGGCCTTTCAGTGTGATGGAGGAGGAGAATTCAATAGCAAAGCCTTTCTCATCCATTTAACTGAAAAAGGCATTACATTGAGGATGTCATGTCCATACACTCCAAAGTAGAATGGAGTCTCAGAATGGAAGCATCGCCATATCACAGAACTAGCCTTATCAATGATGCTCCATGCTAAGGTACCTCTCTCTTATTAGGTAGAACCATTCTTCACTGCTACTTATCTAATAAACCTGCTACCATCCACTGTGATACAAGGTAAAATTCCATATTCTATGCTTCTTAGTTCAAAACCCAACTATAGTTCTCTAAGAATTTTTTGGTTGTTCTTGTTTTCCTTACCTAAGACCCTATGCCTCTAATAAACTTGATCCAAGGTCATTACACTGTGCCTTTATTGGTTAAAGCAATATATACAAAGGATATCGCTGCCTTTATCCCCCAACAGGTAAAGTGTATATTGTTAGACATGCCACTTTCAATGATAGCTCTTTCCTTTTTCATCAGAATACAATCATCTTATACCAAGGTATCCTTTTAAATAACACAAGCTTCGAAACAAGGCAATCAGAGAACTAATTCTCCCCCTTTCCCTTCACACACAACACAAAAACCAGTACACCAAACACCAATCCCAGTCATAGAACCAAATCCTACTCCATTTACAATCAATCCTTTTTGTGTCACCAGTCAACATACGTCTGAGACATCAACTCCTGAAACACCATCTGAAACTCCTGAAACACCATCTGAAACCCCTGCAACACATTCTGAAAATCCACCCTCCCACCCTCACAAGCTGGTCAAAACAACCATTCCATGATAACAAGATCCAAAGTAGGAACACTACGGTCTAATTCTAAATATGCACTGATTGCAACCTCTGATATTCCCTTTACTCCCAAAACTATCAAAACTGCATTATCTCACCCGGGTTGGTATCTATCTATGTGTGATGAGATTAATGCCTTACAGGCCAATGAAACATGGGACCTAGTACCACCACAACCTTATATGAATGTAGTAGGTTGTAAATGGATTTTCAGAGTTAAGCTTAAACCAGATGGACATTTAGACAAACTGAAATCTAGTTTAGTTGCCAAAGGATTTCACCAAACAGAAGGTGTAGACTTTCTGGACACGTTCAGTCATGTAGTTAGAACTTCTATAATCCATTTAGTACTTAGCCTAGCAGTCACTCAAAACTGGTCCATGCGTCAATTAGATGTTAGTAACGCCTTCCTTCATGGCACACTAAAAGAAGTTATCTACATGGAACAACCACTAGGCTTCATTGTTAAAAATTATCCTAACCATGTTTGCAGGTTGAAGAAATCTCTTTATGGGCTAAAACAAGCCCCTAGAGCTTGGTTTAATACCTTTAGCTCATTTCTCATCAATTTTGGGTTTCATTGCAGTGTTGCAAACCCTTATCTCTTTCATCTACAGAAATGACAATGTCATTCTCATCCTCCTTCTCTATGTAGATGATATCCTTCTCACTGGTAATACCGATTCATTATTTACACAACTCATCAATCAACTACACTCTCATTTCTCTATGAAAGATTTAGGTCCACTTCATTATTTCCTTGGCATACAGGCTCAATCTCACCCCACATGTTTGTTTTTGCATCAGCATCAATATGCATTGGACATATTAGCCAAAACTGACATGTCACTCTACAAACCCCTTCCAACCCCTTACCATCTAAATTATATGAGCATGTCAATGATCTTCATCCATTTTTCGATCCATCCTTTTCCCGAAGTGTTGTAGGTGCTTTACAATATTTAACGCTCACAAGACCATACCTGAGTTTTGCTGTAAATTATATCGGTAAAAAATGCACCAACCGTAGGAGATTTCAAATTATTAAAACACATACTTAGATATGTCAAAGGAACTGCAACACTTGGCATGTACATTCATAAACGCAACCATTTAAACCTCTATGCATATAGTGATAATGACTGGCTGGCTGTCAGTCTACACGTTGATCCACCACTGGCTTTTGCATATTTTTAGGATGTAATCTCATTTCATGGTCTGCAAAACGGCAGCCGACCGTCTCACGATTATCCACCGAAGCTGAATATAGGGCAATAGCCTCATTGGCTGCTGACATCACATGGATTTCATTTCTTCTTCGTGACATTGGTATCCCTCTAACTCAACCTACTCTCTTACATTGTGATAATCTATCAGCTGTACACTTAACTACAAATCCAACATTCCATAAAAGGTCGAAACACATTGAACTTGATTACCATTTTATTAGTGAAAAGTGGCATTAAGTTCAATTATTACAAAACACATTTCATCATCTATGCAAATTGTTGACATTTTTACGAAGTCGCTAAATAGACTACACTTCACTAAGCTAAGGAACAACCTCTCGGCCTTGGGGTACCCCTGGCACGAGTTTGAGGGGATGTACAACAAACAACACCAACAACCACAAATGAAGCCAACACAAGTATGCTGCTCTCTCACAAACACAAGAAGGACTTATCAGCAAATCAAACTGCACCAGCATTTACACGCTGCTCCACTGGCACCAGAACAAATACCAAAACAGAACCATTTTCCAATCTTCTCAACCCAAGCAAGAGGCCCATGACAAAGCCCTCTGGAGCATCATTATCTCAGCCCACAGTAGCCATCAACAACAAATTATCAGACGACAAAATACTCTCCACCAACGGTTCAAAGATTCCTGAAATTGCCTTGCAAAACCGCTACTCTGCACTGCAGAGTACCTTTTTGAATATTCCTCTGTTTGTCCTTATTTTCTGTTATTTTGTCCTACTAGCCGTCAAAATGCTATTTATGTACTCAAGAGGATGTAAAAAATTAACACAGTAATGAAAACATTTCTCTAATCAACCCTTTCTTCTCGGCTTTATTTCGAAGTTTTTTTAATATATAATCTCAACACTTTATCATTTCAAAATTGTTTTTTTTAATTCTAATGATTTATGATTGTTCTACACTATTGGCTATAGGATTTGAAAAATATCTTTAAATAAAAAATTTATTGAAATAATTTTGTTAAAAAAAAGTGGAGCACATGTAATGAATCGTGTATATTTGTAACATTTTGGTTGATGGCACGTTGAGTATATGCACCTAAGATAATGTAGGATCAATGTATTGCTTGTCTCATATACATATACACATACACCGATACATATATCGGACAATTGCAAGAATAAGATTAAATTTTGGTCGTTTTACCGTTCACACGTTATTTAAAAATAATTTAAAATTGAATATATAGTAAGTATTTTGGTTAAAAGAGGATGTATATGTGATTAATGTTCTCTCACCATTAAGTCATATTTTCCCAATTTTAGTCTGATTTACAGCTTATAGGAGAAAAATGGTTGGGTTTGGCTCACTCTATTTTAAATAATGATACTAAAAAATACTCCATAATTGGCAATTAATTTGCAAATTTCGCATTTGATATATCATTTTCTTCGTGCGTGTGTGTGTGAAAAATACATGCATATGTATATATATATATATATATATAAATATATTAATATTTTAATAAGAAATTGAAGAATTCATTACATCTTGACTAATGTGGATATCATTTTTTTTAAAATGGAATTCAAATCTCGATATAATAGTTTGTATATTGTCCTGATTGAGTTAACTTATTATTATATATTGTAATGGAAAATGCAAGAGAAAGAATTAATGAAAAAAGAAAAAAGAAAATACCGGTTTGGACGCTCTTTCAGTTTTCGATCACGCGTCTCTCCTCATTGACATCGCCGTGTAACATTTTCCCGAGAAACAAACAGAGGAACGAGAAAGAAAATTGGCCGAGAATACAAAGAAAAAGCAAAAATCTTGAGAAAAAAATGATAGATTACTGATCAGAGATCACAAAGTTTTTCATTTTATTCACATTTTTTCTCCGTCAAATCGGATGGATCGAAGGAAGGGAGATTCGAGAATCTACATCGTCACTGCTCTGTTTCTCTCATGCATCGTCTCCGGCGGAATCTTTCTCGGTCTCTACCTTTCTCTTCCGAATCCGAACCCTCTCTTTCTTCAAGCGGGTATGATCTTCGTCGGAGTTCCATGGCTCTTCTGGTTCTTGGGTTATCTCTACACGTGCGTAATCAGGCCATGTAAGGACCAGATCCCACGGGAACATCCCAAGGGTGTTACCAATGTCGATCCCGAGAAGGCCAACAAGAATAGCAACACGACGACATCGGAAAACGCTACGTCAGAGGCAGCGGCGGCGGCGGGTGACAACTCAACGGCGGAAGGTGAGAGGCACGTGCAATTTGGGGACGTGACAGTGATTGAGAATGTCGATGAAATTGGTCAAGAACAAAGACAAGAACATGTCACAGAAGAGGTAATTGTAAGAGGGGGTGATGATCGAGACGACAAGGATTCGGATTCTTCTGGAAATTGCGACAAAACGCCATTGAAATTATCTATTAATAATACATCATGTCGTGATTAAGACAATGTTCGATGGCTTGTGGTTGGATTTTTGTCGAAAGAACTCTCTTGGGTTGGGTTGTAAGCCTAGAAGAGGAAAGAAATGCGTCAGACAGCTTCCAGATTCAGTGACGTGTGGAACAAGTAATATCATTCTATCAGCAAGGAATAACATATCTTAGCCGACAGGTATTCTTCCGTGTCTTAGGAATAGATGAATCTGCATCCATATATTTATATATACACATACACACTTCTACATATGGATCTAGTTTTGTTGTTTGACGAAAAGCTTTGTTGTTGGTTCTTGTTATTTGGTTCAATGAATTCCAATGCAAAGAATGAATTAAAACAGAAGTAACGAAACAAAACAAGACAGAACAGAACAGAACTGAACTGAACTGAGAATGTATGAATGAAAGAGGAATGATAATTGAAGGTTTTATTAGTGATGATGAGTCTTCTTCTTCTTCTTCTTCATGACCTGACAAGTGCAGACATGGTCGGAAGTCATACAACCAAACTTTCTCTTCACTTCCCTCCAAACAGTCGTCTTCATTGATTTCTTCTTCCTACCATGAATAACACATTCCTCGTCCATCACCATTAACTCATTGCTCATCTCATCTGCATCCTCATCAACGTCCATGTCCCCAGAAAACCCTAATTCTTCTACTTCTTCTTCTGCTTCTTCTTCTGCTTCTTCCTCTTCTTCTTCTCCTTCTTCTTCATCCACTTCCTTTGATTTCTGTTCTCGACCCTTGATTTGTTGTTCCACTGAGGCACGCATACGCAACTGAGATAAGAACAATAGCTGAACGACGATCCTCACAGGGAGTTTCTCGTTCTTGGAAGCATGTTCACATGCCTCCGGTGAAAGATTCCGGCAATTAAGAACGGAAAACAATTGGTACTTCTCTTGTTCTGTCAGATGTTTATGGCTCTCCAAGAACATATCAATCGCTCTGTACATTCCATCTGAGTATTCCATCACACCTGCAGATGAAGCCACTGAAAGCTCAGCCAATGACAAAAACGTTCTAATTTTCAGACGCCCATCACTTGCAGCCTCCCCCACGAACTTTTCCATCAACTTCGCTACCTTGACAAAACATAACTTATCAGAAAAATCATAGTTACTGTAAAAGTTCGTCAGTATTCTTCTCAACAGCTCAATATCATATTCAGGTTCTTCTTCGCCATGTGATAGATTCAGAAAGTCTTTTCCTGTTCCCATGTGAATCTGTTTCCCTATCCTAACTTCAAACCCATTTCGACAGCCATTGCTGGCGTCTAACAAAATTGCCTGTTTCAGCAATTTGCATAAGAACCAGGTAGGAACGAGACCTCTATTGTGAGGCATTAGATTCTGTACGGCTTCTACTGCGTTTCTTTGATGCTCTCTCTTGTTCGTTGAACAGATTTTTCCCTCTGAACCTTCCTCCAAAACCCATCTTTTCGCGAATTTGCAGATGGACGCAACAACATTTGTCACAGGAACTTTATTTGAAATCATTATTTGCATCAAGGGTTCATACAACTTAACTGGTATTGTTGTCAGACGTTCTGTTTTACAAGAAAGAACAAACAATCGTCTTTTTGTTTCTTCATCTTCGGTTGCTTTGTTATAGTGGTCGATCTCATACAAAAGACTCGGATCTTTTGTCACCT
Organism: Gynandropsis gynandra; assembly: GCA_036759665.1. Lineage (NCBI taxonomy): Eukaryota > Viridiplantae > Streptophyta > Magnoliopsida > Brassicales > Cleomaceae > Gynandropsis > Gynandropsis gynandra. The sequence goes on along the minus strand of CM071873.1, from coordinate 2,433,123 downwards.
TTTTAACGATAGATTCCATTAAAGGAGTGATAACTCCGATTCTGTGTAATTGTGTCAGAATCTTCTCTGTTGTACGAAGAGCTTTCACAGTCTCGTTCCAGCTCGGAATCACTATTTCTTTCAAGAACGTTACTGCCTTGTTTAGCAAGTTATTGGAACAGTGATCATCGTCCATCATTAGATAATACGCAAGGCAGGTGACAGGTAAGATGTTGTCAGAGGAAAACTGAACTTCATAGCCATAGCAGAACCTGGCAATGAACTCAATCGTTCCTGGTTCAGTCTCTTGATCTTTGAGCAGCCAAATCAGTTCATCAAGGGCGTTTTTTTCGATCAATTCCGTGATTTTAGCTGATTTCTTGGCTAAAATTTCCTAAAAAATTTACAATGCCGCCCAAAAAATCAGAATTAAAACTTTTGTTATTGTGATAAATTTCTGAAGGATTAAAAAACTTACCGTGTCAAGATCAAAAGACTTTCCCTTCACGTAGAGCTGCAGATCAGATGAGGATGGGACCGACTTGGAAATTCTTCAAGATGTGAAAATAATGTCAAAGAACAGTTTTAGGGTTAATCGAAACAATAATCTAAGTTCATGAAACAGAATTCTTACCTGTTTAATGCATATTCTGGACGTTGATTTGACATTCTGCAACAGTCTTTCGATCATCCGAAGAACAAAGACAGAATGAAAAAGCCGAAACTAGTGAGAGTTTGCTTTGAGTGTGTTACAATCAGAACTCTGCAGAAAGAGATAAACAAAGAAGAGTATAATATCATTGATAAACCCTAAAACCAATACAGAATAAGACAGAAAGAATCTGATGAAGTTAATATAATCTGAAAACGAATTACAGATCGGTAAATATGGAAGCTGTTGAATCAATCATACCTTCTGTTCTTCGGTTTGCTTGTGGCGGAATGAATATAGAAATAGGAGAAAGATAAATCAAAATTAAAAAGAGACGTTAGATGAAGAGGTCAAAGTTCACTTCCAAGAATGTAGGAACTTTCAGTTAGGATATAGTGGGATTCTCCGATAAAAACTACATCTTTTATTTTTATTTTTTTTTTTTAAAAAAGTCTTATTTTTATTTACAAATTAAAATTTTAAAAAATATAAATCTGAATTTATAATGAGGGTTTGATTGAACCCTTTTTTGATACATATAATACAACAAGAAGAGACAAATCTTCCTCAAGATTTATTACAAATTTTACAACACTTACAACAGAAGAAGAACACAATTCTTGAGGCAAATCTTTGTTCTGTATGTTGTTTTTCTGTGATGTATTTTACCTGTCTGAAGGCAATTTAGAACCTTCATAAGAGAATAACCTGACAGCATTACGGCAACTGAGCTTTGCTACTTCTTTCTCTTCCATGTCCAGTAGATTTGCAACATATTCAAGTACCTGTTTTCATTGTATTATTGTCTTAATTATTGCAAGATGTAGTTCAATGAACGGTCTGAAACAAGCTCATTGAAGCATCATTAGAAGATCTCAGGCTAATTTCTCATCATCATGTTTCAAGACAAACTTAGCTCTGATAAGTAGAGTCGCAGCCAAACGCAAACGCGGTGATTGCGTTTTCTGGCGACTCCAGGCGATATTAAAATCGACTGGTGGAGTCGGAGTCGCCCGAAAATGCACCGAGATGCAGATTTTGAAAATCTGAAATTATGTTGCATAACATTTGCGTTTTGGTGCGTTTTGAATAGAAAACCAAAATACCCGTTGTGTCTTTCCCTTTATCTCTGTATTGTATATTTAAATATTTTTATATTTTTTTAATTTTAAAATTTATTTCAAATATTTGAAAATTATAATTAAAAAATATAAACTAAACAAAAAAATTTAAATAATTTTTTTTAATAATTGTCTATTTGCGCAACAGTTTTCTACCATTCGCTACTAGTCGCAATCGTCCGCAAACGTAGTGATTCCACTATTTAGACAAAAATGAAACAAAACACCGCTAATCGCTACAAAAAATGCCCCCAAACGTAAGCGCAAAAGTTACGTTTTCACCAGTCTCATACCCTTATTTGCTTGACGATAACTCAATCTAGGATGGATTTAGAATAGGTTCATCAAATCAGAATCAAGGACACAAGCAAAGGAAAGACTAATGAGATTCATATGAATTTGAAAGAGAAAGATAAGGCCAAGAAGAAGGTAACTTACGATATGAATGTTTGCAGGCACGTTGATGGTCTCCTTTAGTGCAGAATCAGAATCAAGGCTCGAAATTGAATTCTCGTCTTTTGGCAGTCCATCTGGCGCATCAGTTTCGATTAAGATCCTATTAGAAGGAACCTGTAAAGAAAAAAAGTATAATTTAAGACTATATTGCCTAAAACTTCAGTAAGTATGGTATAGAGACTTAACAGCTTTCACTATCTCCTTTGCCTTCTCCTTGCTTATGTATGTAAGCCATCCAGAGAATGAAAAATATGCACCAAGCTCGGCTAACTGAGGAACCAGCTCGGCTGAACCAGCGTACGAATGAAGGATAACCCCACAAGGGAAAGGCCCTACAGACCTGTTTATATACCATTTCGGTGTTATATCAATACTTCTTTCAACAGTTGTAGTTGTGCTGCTTCGTTTTTGTCAAATATGGATTTGGTTTATGGTTGTCCAGTACCATATATATGACTCCAAAGTTCATGTCCTAGCCGATGTGAGACAACTTATTATAAGACTCCCTTCACGGTCAACCCAAAAGCTAGCTCAAGAGTTTAGGTTGTCCACTACCATATATATATGACTCTAAAGTTCATGTCCCAACCGATGTGAGACAACTTATCATAACATTTCCCTCACACCAAGGCCTAACTAATCCCAAAAGCTAACTCAAGAATTGATTGTCCAGTCCAAAGTTCATGTCCTAGTCGATGTGAGACAATTTATCATAACACGAGTTGAGGATTGCCCAGTACCATATATATGAGTTCAAAGTTCATGTCTTAATCCACTCAGGCCTAACTAATCCCAAAAACTAGCTCAAGAGTTTAGGGTTATCCAGTACCATATATATATATATATATGACTCTAAAGTTTATGTCCTAACTGATGTGGGACAATTTATCATAACAGTTTTTGTCGGCAAAATGTATAACAAAAGGTATGGACCTTAAATCTTAGAAACTATCTTACTTCATTATCTCGATCAAATCATCAAAAGCTTCGACACAATGAACAGCCACAGGTTTTTTCAGTTTCTTTGCAAGTTCAAGTTGTGGCCGAAACACTACAACCTGAAAGGAAGAAAGACTTCAAAGTATATGCAGAAGGTATATCAATGGTTGTGAAGAAGAGAGATAAAAAGAGAGTTTCAATTCTGAAACCTGGTCTGAGAAATCAATCTCCCCTGCGTTTGGACCTTTATCCAAACCGATCTGAAAGAAAAATAAACACAAAAAGAGAAAAAAAAACTTGTAAGGACAAGAGAGAGACGTATTGACTCTTAAGACAGTTCAAAGTGACAAGAGAGAGACTTCTCCAACAGCAGCAGTGGGAGTGGTTTCAAAGAGATTCTTCAATGTATCAAACCAACAAGGGGTCCTATTCATGATGAACCTAAAACCAAATTCCATCGCCATATGATAAATGTATTCAAGTCATCAACATATCCCTCGTGAAACAAACTTTGGATCAAGAAATTTAGCTGTCAAATAAGTTTGAATTTATCTCAATCCAAAAGTTCTAGAGTTTAAAATTGTAGAACTTTTTGATCCATATCTTATTCGAATTGACATTATATAATATAACACCCTTTAACGCTCAAATTCGGTTATGAAACGTATATATTGGGACATACAAAGATTATAGGGATATACAACGACTCCTCATCTCCTCACACCACGTGATTACACTTTCGTCATTCTAATTTTTTCGTAATCATGTTTTGTGTTTTTCTAGTGTGACTCTTTTTGAGTTTTCTCGTTCTACTGTTATCCGTATCATTCTATGTTCAACACATCAATAAGAAATACTTTTACAATATGGCTCATCGTATCAGTACACACCATGAATCGACTCTGATACTATGTCAAATACGAACTTGGTCTAACTGAACCAAAAAATCTAGTTCACGAGTTTTAAAATTTGTCCAAGAACATGTATATATATATATATATATATAAGAGGTATTTTCATGTAATAAGCAGTCTAAAACAACGTTATATAACATTAGTACTAACATATTCGTACACACACACACAATAGAATGGTACATACCATGGATGAAGGCCAAAGCATGGAATAACAGAAGAGTACTCTTCTCCCATCTCTTTGACCAAATCCCAATCTTTCTGGACCAAGAAAACAAAAAGTAAATGGCATCGATCAAATTCTGTCACATATCTTTCCTAAAGGCATAGTTTTTCCAACCCATGATGAACTATGGGAATTGAACAAGAACCCCAAAAAAGGACCTCAGATGTTCCATTGACGGCAAAAGAAGAAACTCCTGAAGCCATGGCCTCGGCAATTAGTTCAGGGGCTTTGCTGATGATCCTCGGATCTTGGAGGTGACAGTGAGCGTCGAACAATTTCATCTTGTTTTGTCCGTTTGTCATTCTATAGATTCCTCTGTAATGGATTTGCAGCTATATATATAGAACGTTCTGTCACAATGTAATGGATTTGTTCGACTACCCCACCTTATATATATACACGACTTTTTAACAAAGCGTTGACTTTGTGATAACTCGAGTTCTAAAGCATTTGCACATGGCTCTACACACGATTTCGTACGGACCAAGATTATAAAGTCATATCCTTTGTAATATGAATCGGAAACTTAACCCTAGTCATTGTGACAGCTAAGCCTCAAGTGCCGTGCACGTATGAAGATACATATATAACTTATTAATGGGAGAAATACTATTCATAACTCCATTTTGGAGTAAGAAATGGACATGGGTTTGAGCAAATTTTTACTTCAAAATGGATTTTTAAAAGGGTTCGAGTTCGAGATGCCCTTACGATTGAACAATCAATTGGATTATATCCACAATACTACATTTCTTTGTAAGAAAGTGAAATACATAAGCTTTTGTCTAAAAGTTGACACATTTAAGTGAAAGCAACTCAAGAGGTGTCTTAGTTCATCCAAAGACGTCAACTTCACCTACGACAACAACAAATTTTCAATACATTTCATTATTTTTTATGACAACTAGAAAAAACTTGTGCGGAATGAAAATTAAAAATTTGTAAATATATAATAAAAATTAATTTATTAAAACTAAATCGATTTATTAGAAATACTAAAAAGTTTGGTTAATGGCATTGCGTATATATCATTTTATCGAATAATATGTAATAGATCTTGATAAAAAAATATCAGAATATTATAACATAAAATTGATCTGGTTAATAATAAGACAAAATAGAAAAAATATATTTTTAATTTTTTAAAAATATATTTTTAAATAATCTTTTAATAACATACAAGATAATTAAAAAATGAACCTAATAGAATATCAATGAGTGAAAATATATTGCATCGAACTATGGATGTGAATATTTTTGTCTAAAATATTATTAAAATCATATGAAACAAAATAATTGAATCAACTAATTCATAGTTAAAATGAAATAAATTAAAAACATGTAACACATACAATATATTAATATATGGTGATACATAATATTTGATGCTTATTGGTTACAATTTTAATTAACTTTGCAATCTTTATTCTTTTCTTCCATTTTTTTTTCAAATTTTCTCTACATTTACTTTTATTACTTATATTTATTTTACAATATAAAATATAATAAAAAATGAAATCAAAACTCCATCATGTTTTTTTTGTATAAGTAATGACAAAGAAATTTCAAAGGATTTATCGTATCATCCACGCGGACAAATGAATCGTTTCGTCTTCTATCTTCATCTTCCTTTTAAAAGGTTTAGAGAATTTGATACATTTCATATAATGAGGTTACATATTTATATGTACAAGAGGATATGTTTTAAGGAATCTAAAGACATAAATCAAGGAGAGGATTAATACAAAAGATTACAACAAATCAAGGAGAGGATAAGTACAAGAGATTACAAAATAAAGATGTAATATTTAGTTTCCGCTATTATGCCCCCGCAAGATGTGTCTCGGAAACGAGACCAATCTTGACCCGAAGTAAGTCGAACCGAGCACGAGGTAGGGGTTTGGTCAGGGCATCGGCGAGCTGGTCAGCCGAAGATACGTGTGAGATGCGTAGTGCATGAGAACGGACGAGACCTCAAATAAAATGGTAATCAATGGCCACATGCTTCATGCGTGAGTGAAAAACCGGGTTGGCACAAAGATAGGTGGCCCCAACGTTGTCACAATATATGACGGGAACGGACACAGATGAGATGCCAAGTTCTGAGAGAAGAGAAGTGAGCCATTGTACCTCGGAAGCTGTGGACGAAACTGACTTGTACTTGGCTTCGGTTGATGACTTTGCAGTAAACCTCTGTTTCTTCGATGACCATGATATGGGATGACTACCAGTGTAGACAATATGTGCACCGGTGGAGCTAAAGTCATCACGATCACCACCCCAATTAGCATCCGAATAAGCATGTAGAGAAAGAGGATTGTGACGTGAGTAGAAGACACCAAAAGATCGTGTGCTGCTGAGGTAGCGAAGGATACGTTTGACAGCTTGCCAATGATCCGTAGTGGGACAATGCATGTATTGTGAGAGTTTGTTGACAGCAAATGCAATGTCGGGACGGGTGAAGAGGAGATATTGGAGACTGCCAAGTACTTGGCGGTATTCGGTGGGATCCTCAAGCGGCGTTCCTATTGCGGAGGAGAGTATAGCGGTGGATGCCATTGGTGTGTTAGTGGGTTTCGCGAGGAGCATATTGTGGCGGCGAAGAACATCAGTGATATAACGTTTCTGTGTGAGAAGCATCCCTTTCGCCATCCGTTGGACTTCAACTCCGAGAAAGTAAGACAATGTGCCTAGGTCCTTTAAAGAGAAACGAGCTGCAAGTTTGGCAATGACGGTCTGAATTTCCGCCTTGTGACTCCCGGTGACAATGATGTCATCTACATACACCAGTAGATAGAGAGTAACATCATGTTGTCGATAAATAAAAAGAGAAGAGTCGGAGAGCGAATTAGTGAACCCGGACTGTAGGAGGAAGGTGCGCAGCTCATTGTACCAAGCTCGAGGAGCTTGCTTGAGACCGTAGAGAGCTTTACGAAGCTTGCAAACATAGGATGGTCGATCACGATCAATAAAGCCCGGTGGTTGTATCATGTATACGTCCTCATTCAAGGTTCCTTGGAGGAATGCGTTGTTGACATCGAGTTGTCGGAGATCCCAACCGGAGGATATGGCAATGCTGAGGACGAGGCGGACAGTGGCTGGTTTTATGACGGGACTAAAGGTGTCATGATAATCAACTCCCAGTCTTTGATGAAAGCCCTTAGCAACAAGTCTTGCTTTGTACCTGTCCACGGAACCATCAAGAAGACGTTTAGTACGAAAAACCCATTTGCATCCGACGAGGTTGTAGGACGCATGGGGAGGCACTAATTTCCAAGTGCCATTCCGTATAAGAGCATCAAATTCCTCTGTCATGGCTTGTCTCCAATTAGGATGTTCTTTGGGCTGGTGGGTGAGGTATTGGTGGTGGAGAAGGCTCGGGTGGATGTGGTGAGGATGGTACCAAGGGCGGCTCGAGCAGCGGAGGCAAAGGATCTGAACTAGAGGGCGTTGGCGGTGTCGGGTGTGTATGAGTAGCGCAGCTAGGAACAACAGTATACGAGGGGCCAGAGGAAGAGGAGGACACTTTGGAAGATGGAGGTGTAGCAATGGAGGCCGAGAGGCAAGGGAAGGGAAACTCAGACTCAAGAAAGTCGACATGTCGAGAGACAAAGACACGAGACGAGGGAATATGGAGACATAAGAAGGCACTTTGTGTAAGGGAATAGCCTACAAAGATACAGGGAGTGGATTTAGGCTGAAGTTTGTGTTGGTTGTAGGGCGAAGCCATGGGATAGCATAGACAGCCAAAGGTACGGAGTTTGGAATAGTTAGGAGAGATTTGGAAGAGAGCTTCGAAGGGAGATGTGAAGTTAAGAACCGAGGTAGGAAGACGATTTATGAGATAGACCGCTGTAGCTAGTGAGAATGGCCAATATTCTAACGGAATAGAGGCATGAGATAGAAGAGCTAGACCGGTTTCGACAATTTGACGATGTTTTCGTTCGGAAATCCCATTGTGTTCCGGAGTGTGAGGAGGAGAGGTGAAATGTGAGATCCCATTAGTGGCAAGATAGTCCCGAAGAGCCAAATATTCACCCCCGTTGTCCGAATATAGTGTAACGATTCGAGTTTGAAATTTGTTTTCGACAAGAGCTTTGAATCGAAGAAAAACATCGGAAACTTGAGATTTTCGTTGGAGAGGGTAAAGCCAAGTGTATCTCGTAAAATGATCAACGAATATGATATAATATTTGAAACCATCAAATGAGGGTACGGGAGATGTCCAAACATCAGAGAAAACAATCTCAAGAGGTCGTGAAGTGGTGAGCGTAGAAGTATGAAATGGAAGCTTATGCATTTTATTGATCGAACATGCTTCACAAGACAGAGGTCGACTCGATGAATTTGACATGGGAAGAGAATGAGTGGAGATAATTTTATTAAGAACCTCGGAAGAGGGATGGCCTAGCCTAGAATGCCAATCAAACAATGACGTTTTAAAGGTAGAAAAGGCATGAATAGAAGTTTGAGGGGAGGACGAAGGTGGGACTGATTGTGTTGGCCACTCATACACACCGTCATTGAGATCACCCGTTGTTATTGTTGCCCCCGTGTTGAGATCCTTGACCTGAAAATGAAATGGAAAGAATTCAACCGAAACATTATTGTTAGTACAAAGTTTGTGAATGGAGATAAGATTTTTGTGCATTTGAGGAACACAAAGGACATTTCTAAGGGAAAAAGGGCGAGTAGGGGAAGGTAAGAGCATAGAACCGGTGTGTGTAATATCAAGTCCCGAACCATCTCCAAGTGCAACCCCATCCGGACCATCATAAGGAGAGTGAAGCGAGAGATTGGCGAGATCTGTGGTGATGTGATGAGTGGCGCCGGAGTCTAGTAACATGTTGGTGGAAGGTTGCTGGTTTATAGCAACATGGTTTGCACTTGGACGTGAG
>CM071873.1:2399010-2419933 GCA_036759665.1 Gynandropsis gynandra | reverse complement strand
TGAAAACCCGAATTAACCATTGAAAACCCGAAAAACCCGAAGAACCCGAATGAACCCGAATACAATTCGGGTTTTTCTGGGTTCAATATTTCAGAACCCGAACAACCCGAACCCAACCCGAAACCCGAGGAACCCGTCCCGAAAACCAAATGGGTTTTTATGGGTTCAATTTTTTAGAACCCGAGGAACCCGAACCCAACCCGAACCCGAGGAACCCGTCCCGAAACCCGAAACGCCCACCCCTACTCAATGCGTTCAAGGATAATATTACTAATTTCGTCGGCTCTAGTGGTTACCATGAGTATTGTCCTAATTCTTTTTTGGAAGAAAAAAATAATGCCTATCATAATCGTAAGTAAAGGACTAATCAGTTATTTCTTTCATCGTACCAAACAACTAGCAAAACCACCCAACAGAGCCATCGTTAACCATTAATTATTAAGGCGTATTTTCAAAATACCTATATCTACAGTTGTGGCAATCGGCGTATGATTTGGTAATACGCCAATTTGTCACTGATACAGCATAGTTGATTAATTTCATCGATTAGAAATAGATTGATAATGTTATATGTCCATCAAATTAGAGTTAAAGAACTATAACAAGGTAGGAGTAAATCTGATCAGAAAAAGGAAACGTACGATATGAATGTTTGCAGGGTGATTGAGAGTCTCCTTGGGCAAATTCATAACAGAATCAGGGGCCATAACGGAATTTTCGGCTTTGGAGCGGATATCTTCAGGTAGAGAAGGATCTTCATCCACAAAATACAGAGAACCTAATTCCGCCTTAGGCAACGCATCTGGTGCATCTGTCTCCAATAAGATCCTGTCCGAAGGAACCTGTAAGAAAGTAAACTTAAGAACCCATTTTTAGCAACTATAGGATATAGAAATTAGGAAAAAAACTAACCACTTTCAACATCTTCTTTGCCTTTTTCTCACTCATGGACATAAGGAAACCAGAGAATGAGAAATATGCGCCGAATTTGGCAAATTCAGGAACCATTTCGGCTGAACCAAGGTACGAGTGAAGGATAATCCCAGAAGGAAGAGGTCCCACAGACCTGCACATACAAGTATTAAGGTTTGCTATAGAAATCTTGGTTGAACAAAAAGCTAATGATGATATGAATTCATAGAGCCTCAATGGTAGAAACTATCATACTTGAGTATATCGAGCAGATCACCAAAGGCACGAACACAATGAACAGACACTGGCTTTTTCAATTGCTTTGCAAGTTCAAGCTGTTGTCGAAACACTTCAACCTGAAACAAAATATATTGGAAGCATGAAATAGAATGGCATGATGAATAATGTATCACATGTTGATACTCATTCGTACGGAATTATAAAAGTCATTCTGACAGAGAAATCTAAGGTTTTCTTAACCAGAACCTGGTCTGAGAAATCTATCTCCCTTCCTTTCGAACCCTTGTCTAAACCAATCTGAAAAAATCAGGAAAAGTGGATAAGCATGACATTACCAAACAATAGCTCTTCAAAAGAATAACACATTGGTTCTGTTGAAATTGATAAGAACTCATCCCATAATAGATCCAAACCAATCCCGCAAAGACCCACAGATATCATCCCAAAAAGCTAGCTTATGGGTTGAGGGTGCCCATGGCTTTATAAGGCATCACTTGATCCTAACAATACCCACCCGTTTAAGCACCAACCCACTCCGATAGCCCACTCTGGCCTAACGCAGATCGCCCCTTCCGCGGCTAGGCCCAAATCAATCCTCAAAGTCCATGGGCTCAAAACGCCAAAAGCCAACTAATCGGAGGAAGAAGTACCATGATCTTATAAGGCACCAACTATTCCCATACATAGCCGATATAGTATCCTAACAAATGGGTTTGCGAACACATCACGTCCTTGAAACATCTTTCTCCATAAGGGAAACACACAATAGATTATCCATTTCCGGACAATAAACACTTCAGAATTTAACAAGAACGAGATAGTACAAATATGTACAGACACATATATAAAGAGAAGACAATTCCAATAAATGAGAAACAGACTTCTCCAACAGCAGCAGCGGGTGTTGTCTCAAAGAAGCTCTTCAATGTGTCAAACCAATGAGGGCTCCTCTCTGCTACATACCTGAAAATCACTTGATATTACATGATTCAATTAGGGCATACATATATACAAACAACAACATTCATATGAAGTCCGTACCATGGATGAACCCCAAAGCACGGAACAACAGAAGGGTACTTCTCTCCCATCTCTTTGACCAAACCCCAATCATTCTGATACAATAATCACGAAACCCACATCAAATTCGACCTCGAGGAACTCGTGTAAACCTATGGATACGCCCGATGATGATGATGAAATCACGTGAACTGGAGACAACCTCGGAGACTCCATTGACGGCAAATGCGGAGATGCCGGAAGCTGCGGCGGCGGAGATGATCTGAGGGACTTTACCGATGATCCTCGGGTCTTGGAGGTGGCAGTGCGCGTCGAACAATTTCATTCTCCTCGGGTTTGTGGCCAAGTCCTCCGGTGGCGTTTTTTTTTTAAAAAGTAATCCTAAAAAATAATATGCTTCTACATTAACCCCAATATTATAATTATCTTCAATAATAACCCCTTAACTCTTTAACCAACCAAGTTAATCCAAAACTGAAAAGGGTGAATTCTTCTGAACATCGATGAATAATACTTTTTCACTTTGAGTATATATAATAATTGATAAGAAGTCAAAAAGGTTGGTTTAGGGAACTGAGAAGTGAAGAAAATACAGTAACTTTCATTAATTACAACTAACAAGCGTTACAAATTATAATATTATAATTATGATGATTTCACATTTGTGTAGTTTTTCGGATCTTCAGAAAAAAAGAAACCACTATTCCTTCAAAATGTTGAAATTATATATAGAGTTTCCATGGAAGAAGAAGATACCCATGAAGAAATAACTAAACTTTTTTGTTCTTCACAAGCTCTAATGTCTCTCTCTCCATTTACACCTATTTTTCTGATCCTGTTTTTGCTTCTACCGGTTTATGTCGCCGGAGAAACATTCCGGTCACCCGGATTTGTTCAGAATAGTCCGAATGCGGCCGATGATGTTGCCGGAAAACTTGTAAAAGTTCAGGTACCGCCTTCGGGTCCATCAAAAAGGCATAACTTACCACAGGCTCAGCCCCCCAGTAATCGGCGGGAGGGTTTTGGCCGACGTGGACGTCGGAGTTAGTTGGAACAAGAACATGTTGGGATTTTTACTTTCTCGTGGTTTTCCTGTTTGGTCGCCGATAAAATCTGGTGAGATAATGAGGGCATGAACATGAACAAGAACAAGAACAAGAACATGGTGTGTTTCATTCATGTCTGTTCATGCTTTCATTTTCTCGTTATGTTGATTTTTCACTTTGTTTCTTATCTTTTACGTAAACACAAGAGTGAAGTAAAAATTCACCAAACCATGTCTGCTATCCAATTCTTGATATTACATGATTCAATTAGGGCAAACTTATTGATATTCAGGAAGGTTCGACAGAATGTCACAGTAACTGAATCTGACCACAGATTAGATCATCGCTTCACTTCTGAGATTCCATCTCAGACGGAGTCTTTGTTGTCATTTGATCAACAGCATGAACAACGCTTTGAAGCTCCGCCCAAATTGCTTTGTACACCATTCTTTGCCTATTCACCGTTGATTGCCCCTCGAAAGTCGATGATACCACGTCAATGCTGCCAACAGTCAAGTAAAACCACACACAGTGAATTAGATCCGATGTTAAAAGTATGTTTTACCACAGACAGTGAGTTAGATCCGATGTTAAAAGTATGTTTTACGCAAGGGAGTGACAGTTAAAAGACGGTAATAAGGCATACCATACATGACGTCCGTCTCCAGACATATCTTTAACAGACACCGATTCTGCATTCAACTCTTCTTTAATCTGCGTATATGTATATATGTATACATGTGAGGTGAAACACGTTGAGATTATGTCTTTCAAACTGAAGATAGGAAAAAACATACTCGAAAATTCATCAAATTCCAACCAATAACACATCTATTGCAGCAAAGATTAGTACTGTCAAATATACACTACGGCATCATCTTTTAAGTCCGCCATTAAAGGTTTCAAGAAGATATGGAGGCTGCGCCATCAATAGCTCTGCGATTACAACCCTAATTCCTCCAAATTCAGCATAACCAAAGCAAAAACAGGAAACCCATAATCTAATTTCACTTAGGTTAAAGCACCAATGAAGAAGGGTAAATAAATCACACACCTTTTTCTCCATGGATTCCATTAGAGGCTGATTAATCGACCCAGCATCATTAACAAAAGAGGCTCTGGTACTAAATCCATGTCTATGACTTCTGGCATCATCAAATCCAAAAGCCCTGGAAGCTCCGTCGCCGTAAATCGATGGCGCTGCTTCTCCATAAAGGCGGCGACGGCTAGACAAACCAGGGCTTATACCGTTGCAGTCGCCGTCTCTTATGGTGGTCAAAGAGACAGGGGATGCGGAAGAGGCAAAGGGTTTCTTCTGAGATCGGAAAAGGAGACGAAGGCTCCATCTTGTGGAAGAGAGAAGAACGTACGGGCGAGCCGTGGCCATTAAGCTCTTCGCCATTGTCGAGAAGGAAGAGTGGTAATGTGAAAATGCCTACATTCACATTTCGTTGTATTAATTTTTCCAAATTATATAACCTAATACACCGTTGTTATAATGTTTTACAACTTTATATACATTTCAGTTATAATTAATATCATAAACGAAATGTATATAAAGTTGTAAAACATTTATTACAACGGTGTATTTGTATAAAAATTTATAGTGTTTCAATTTAAAATTAACTAATATCATTTATATTTCTTTTAAAAAAAAATAATTTTCAATAGGATTGGGCAAAATATTCGGAGTATTCGTATCTGATTCGTATTCGATTAGTATTCGAATCGAAAATTCGAATATCCACTTACATAAATACACATATAAATATTTGAATCATATATTCGACAAATATAAATACAAATACAAATAGTAGACTCAATTATCCGAACTATTCGCATCCGTAAATACTAAATAGGAAATGCAGTTAATATATATATATATATATATATATATATATATATATATATATATATATATATATATATATATATATATATATATATATATATATATATATATATATATATAAATTTTAATTTTAACGATCAAATTGGAAATAAAAAATATTGCTAATTTTATTTAAACACTTATTGCATAAATATATAGATAAATATACAAAATATTTATGATTGAAATACAAAAATATCAAATATTTTAAAATAACTAATATTATTGAAGATTTAATTTCACTCAAGAATGATTCTAATCCAAAATAAACTGGGTAATGTTATAGAGACATTACAATATATGAAAAAAACAGAACTCACTAAATATATATATATATATATATATTTATGAGTTTTATTTTAGTTTATAATCTAACAATTTGTTTCATTGTTTTAGATTAATTGACGATATTCGAATATTTATATTATGGAAATTTATGGAATTGAATAGATCTATAATAGGGGAAAATTAGTCGGTGTTGTTGCTAGCAATATTAGCCAGAATCGTCAAATCGTCGGGAAGCTAAGGTGATGATTTTCTCCACCTAATTTTCGATTTGTGATCGATATATAGAAAAGATTATATTTTTAAAATGAGGCATGATCACGATAGAATTTATATGATCATAAAGGGAAAAATGAGACGTTACAAGTGGAATTGGATTAAACCCTAAATTTATCGTATGAGAATTGATGATAAGTATATATGAGTTGTATAAGTGATTAGAGATGATCTAGAGAATTGACGTGCGACCAAGTGTCGGGTCGGAGAACGTCGATATTTGGGTTCGGTGTTTAAACCGAGTGAATATCTTGTTAGTGTGCTCGATCGGGTGATTTCACACTCGAACCTTCGGAAGAAGGCGTGTGCGAGCGCGTTGTTGAGAGTTGTCATGTGAGGAATATCGGGTCGATGACGTTAGTATTGCGATACTTAGATCTGGGCCGACGTCATACCGTGCTGGGGTTGTAGTAACCTTGCGAGCGACAAAGCGTCGAGTTAGTCAGGTCAGTGGATTTGCCGGCGTCGTATCGTGTTGGGGTTGTGGTAACTTTTCGAGCGATGAAACGTCGAGTTAGTCAGATCAGTGGATCTGCCAGCGTCGTACCGTGTTGGGGTTGTGGTAACCTTTCGAGCGACGAAGTGCTGTATTGTACTGATAGTTGGGGTACGTTATGACCTTGCGAGATTTTCAGTGTGTTGGGGTCCTTTGGACTTTGCGAGCGTATGCCCGAGCTAGAATCGTGTGGACTCTGTGTGTTATGATCCAGTGTGGTACTAGTCTTAGATTTGGATACTCAGTCGGGTTGGGTAGAGTTATCTGTATATCTTTAGTTCAGACTTTGGATATATGCTATTTTATGATATTCAGTTCGAGCAGGAGAATACGTGGCACAGAGTACGTACACGTATTGATCCCACTGAGTGCGTATTTCATATTCACCCTATTTGTGGTCTGTCGTGGATGGACAAGATATTGCGGGGAGAAAAAGTAGTGAGGTTGAGCAACAACACGAAGGCTCACAACGGACTAATGGAAGAGGCGTGCACGAGGTCTCGATGAGTTTTATTTTGCATTTCGTATTCATTTATTCATTTATCGTGACTATGATCTTTACATATTCGTTTTGCTATTTGGTCCGGACCATTCTTATTTCAGAATAAATCATTTATTTTATTTTAAAAATGCGTTTGAGAGATGACACGTATAGCCACCGCTTGGAGGTGATGGTGGACACTCCTAGTCCCGAGGTAGTTCCGGGATTGGGATGTTACAATTGTGAAGATTTGGTACTTTATTTATATTATGTATGTTTGCATCTTTATGCGATTTGAATTTTAGTTTTAGATTATAATTGATGATTATTGGTTTTTTTATTAAAATTCTTTTATATATATTTTTTACGTTAAAAAAATTTAGGCTCGTATACGAATATCCGTATATCTGCCGGATATCAGTATATCCGACAAATATCCGTATTTACAAATATCCGAATTTATAAATACAAATAATAAATTTGGATATTCACCAAATAAAAATACAAATACAAATAGTCACATATCAGTAAATATATGTTATTTGTCCAACCATACTTTTCAATTTGAAATTGCTGACGAACATTTGATTGAACGATGATTTTTATTAATAATGATCGAATTCTATTTAAAATTATAATAAATTTGATTCAAAATATTTAGATTTTAATAATATACAAAATTTATGCATTTTGAATTTAAACTAAATTTCTTTCATGTATTATTACGTAATTACGTTTATTAATATAATAAATATATTCCACTAATTTTTCATATAACTCAATATTTAATTTGATGATCGATTTTACATATTTTTTTCATTTAAATTGAATATTAATTTAATAAGACGATGAATCACAAAATATAAATATTCTCTATTCGTTTTTTTAAATACTTATCTTTTCAAATAAAAATAGTTTCATCACCATATGATTAGTACCACCATGACGTGTGATAATATCCTTAAAGGAAACAAAAGTTGAAAATAATATAATTCTTCTATCATTGATTCTTTTAAAAAGCATTTCCCATTTGCATAAGCAAACAAATATTCCAAAGGTAATGTCGAAAATTCTATAGAAAATCTAAAGCCATCTCGGCCGTTGGATGGAGTCCGATCCTTCACCCATCGACCGTCCATATCAATCACACCGCCTACACTATAACCCAACGTTTATTCCAATCTGCGATTTTTCACTCAGGAAGAGATACGCGAAAAATGGCCAACACTCATGCCGATGATTTAGACGAACTTCTCGATAGTAAGTCTTGGTCTCTACGTTCGTTTTGTAATATGTAGCCACCAATTTCGTGAGTTTTATGTGAATTTGCTTGTTTTGTGGCCTTTTCAATTGTGGGTTATTTTCAAAATTGAGAATTTTTGTGTTTTTGTGTGTTGTTTCAGGTGCCCTAGATGATTTCAAGGAGCTCAATCTTGCTCAAAGGTTACTTCTTTTTCATACTTTGGCTTTGGCTTCAAGTGCTCTCTTTATGAGCAGATACGAATATAAAACTATGTTTATATCGTTCATTGTTTCGATTTTGTGAATTGAATTGTCCATTCTATTACAACTGAGGTTAAAGTTAGGGCTTCTGATGTTTACAGCGTTTCAATATGTAAATGTTTATTGATTGGGTTTGTTGTAGAAGTGGGGGAGAAGAGGAGGATGAGAAGAAGAAAGAACAGGAGCCATTGCCCAGTGGGATTCTAGGGCTTGGAATGGGATTACCTGATATGAGGAGCAAAAAGAAGGGAAAGCAAAAGGTTGCTAAGGAAAACCATGTTGCAGAGGCTCTTGATAAGCTCAGGGAACAAACCAAGGAGACTGTAAAGGGTTTAGAATCCTTGTCGAAACAGCCTGCTTCTGATGATCCCATGGTTGATGATTGGCTCAAACAATTCGAGGAGCTTGCTGGATCTAAGGTAAATCTTCCAATTGTATTGTTTTGTATTGGTTTCTGTCCGTCAATGATTCGTTTTCCTATCGATTATATTGCCATTCACTGTCTGAAAATATGGATAGTCAACCGTTTCGTTTTATTTACTTGCTCAGCTTTAGAGTTATTGTCTATCTTGTATTGCTTGTCTTGGCTGTTGAGATATACGCCGAGTAATTTGCACATAGGAAAACAACAAACAAAGGCTTAATTTGGAAGAAGAGATGAATTAGACTCACATGGATAGAATGCCAAAGATCTGTCAGTATTTGTTTCGATTTCCTATTGGATTCCTCTCTTATTGCTTCTCTCCATTGATTTCTTGCTGTTTCTTGTCTGCTTTTTCATCATAATTGTCAGTATTTTGTTGATCTTTTTCAAAAAAGATATCCATCTTGTTGCTTCTCTGCTTCGATCTGAACCGAGATTCAATCAGTTTGAATCTGTGTTAGTTTCTTATAGATTCAATCAGTCTGTCTTACCCATTTGCCCATCTTAGCCATGAAGATCGACATTATTTGTGTTGCATCGAAATGATAATCTGATGCCCTTTTATTACTTCTTTTTTTTTAGGATTTGGAATCTATAGTTGATACGATGATGCAACAGCTTCTGTCAAAGGATATTCTTCATGAACCCATGAAGGAAATTGGTGAAAGATATCCAAAGTGGTTAGAAGAGAATGAAGGCAGTTTAAGTAAAGAAGAATATGAACGTTACTTACACCAGTATAAGCTGATCAAGGAACTCAATGGAGTCTATGAGAATGAACCAAATAACTCCATTAAGATAATGGACATAATGCAGAAGATGCAAGAATGTGGGCAACCCCCGAGCGAAATTGTTCAACAGATCGATCCTGAGTTTGATTTCGCCAGTTTAGGACAGATGTAAGGCTTTACATTACACTATAGATGTCTATATATATATAAGAGAAGAACTGGACTGACTTGTTTTAGCAAATGTGCAGATCTCCAGAGATGTTAGAGTCGTCGTCCAATTGCTGTATAATGTGAGTGAAGATGTTCAAAGAGCCTTTGGTTTGGTCTCTGGTGTGTCTTGTCCTTCTTGTACAATTGAAAGCTTCAGTTTTTGTCATAAAAAGTTTTTTTTTTCAAATTCAAAGTTCCATGGGGTTTACGGAAGGCTCCCTCTAAATGGATTAATCAATTCAGTCCACTATCATTGATTAATGAATTGGAAAATTTTAATTTAATTCTTTCGACTAAATTTCGTTGGTTTATGGATCATCTAGTGGTTTATAGTTTATTTTTGAAAAACTTATAACCAAAACATAATATTATAAAACAATAAAAAATAAAAATTAAAAAAATACTTAATTAAAAATATATATCGATATTCTTTAGTATAATATTAATAAAATATATTAAAATTAATTTTTAGTTTTTTTTAAAAATCCTTCTTATCCTAAGAATTTTTATATGAGATTTGTTTTGCTCGTATAAATAGCAAAAATAATCCGTAAATTGACAATCCCTTTAACCTATCGTTAATTCTCGAATATCATGACGTTTGCAATATAGTAATCGCGGCACATAGATATGTGTCGTTAATTCTCGAATGTCATGGCGTTTGCAGTATGGTAATGGCGGCATTGTCATAGAGACGTGATTTAATAGCGTTCAACGCAATCACAAAACGTTTGTGGTTATGAGGCGAGGTCAAATAATATGGTTGTCCACCACAGCGGTGCAATCACACACATACTTAATCTAATGTCATTAACATAATGCTTTCACCGCAACGCCGCGTTAGCGCCATATGAGATCGTGGTGCTATTAGGATCATCACTACTTGAACGTGTGTTTGTGTAAATCCACATCAAAATAGGAACGAACTTTATTCGAAGTTACTTTTCTTACAATATATGTTCATTTTTGTTATTAAACAAGCATACAAATAAAAAAAAACGTAACTTACTTGTAAGATGCAAGCAAGCATATACATGCATGCTTGTAAATTATTTTATTATATATGTATATGTAAATTCAAGTTGTTTATCAGTTGTAATCACTGGATGCGAGCACATACATTTTGGATGATGCGAGTTAAATCAACGTTAGGAGGGATGATGGGACCAAGAATACTCGTGCTGACCGTGGTACGGATGCAAGCGGATTGTTGGGAGGCAGTCAGACCTCTAATGAGATTGCAACAGGCTGAGAGTACCGGGACCAGGCCTGTCGGGCTGCCCACGTTCACGTCCACGCCCGTGTCCACACCCGTGCCCAGGCCGCCATTAATGCTGGTGTCAATGTTCACAATGCTGAGTAGTTCCCTGGCACATTCTCTAATTTGCTGGAGATTCCTCGGACAAATGGAAACGTTGATTTGGCCGTGAGCAGAGAAGAGGAGGATGTTGAACGCAAGGAAAAGAACCATTGTGGTCGTCATCTTGGGGTTCATTTTTTTTTTTGTATTTGTGAGTGATAAATATATATATATTTTTTTGTGAAGATGTGAGTGGAGAGAATAGAGGTGAGGTTTGTGGGTATTTATAGTGTGTGAAGCTTGACTAAAAATGATTTTTTTATATATAATTGAAGTTTTTTTTTATTTAATTGAAGTGCCAAACCTATTTTTTTAGATTGATCTTGGAAATTAGGGCACTCTTAACTCTTTACCTAACTATTTTCAATTGCCAAAGTCTTTGGGAAAAGTCTTTTGCCTTTTTTTTCTTTTATGCGTAGATTTGATTTCTCTTGTAATTAATTTCATGACATGGTTTAGAGGCCAATGACGTTTGGTCATGCGTTTTAAAAAATCTAAGAGTTTTTTTAAAAGAATATATAAAATATTTTGTTTTCAATATAACGAGGAATAAGTCATTCCATTCATCATCTATGATGAAAACACATCTCATATAAAAATTCTTAGGATAAGAAGGAAAAAAAAGAGAATAGTTGTTTATACTCCATTGATATATGGCAAAACCATAAATTCATATTCAAAGTGGTATTATTGGGGCAAATATCTCCAATTGTTTCTGTATTTTATATTAACAAATAGATTAATAAAATTATAATTTATAATATATAAAAATTACAAAATATCAATTATTTAAATTTTATAAAAATAAATCAACTAATTTTTTTATTTTATTACAATACAAATATTTTAATAAATTAATAAAATATCAATTTTTAAAATAATTAGAATACTGATTATTAATACTATAAGTTTTAATTTAATATGTATAAATGACATGAATTTAAATTTTAAAATTTTTATTAAATTATTAAAAAACATATTGTATAAATATAAAATTAATTGATTATTGTAAAAAATAAAAAATGATGTATTTTTTTTGTGTTTTTTAAGAAAAATACACCCAAAATAAAATTTTATTTCACATCAATTACTAAATTCATGCGATCATTCTTCGTACCCCTACCTTGATAATAATAATAATAATAATAATAATAATAATAATAATAATAATAATAATAATAATAATAAATTGATTGATTCATTTTCTTTATATATTGTATTACATCCATTTTTTAATATGAGCTTTCTATTTCACTTCTCTAATTATTTTTTACTCACCTCGAACCAAATCAATTTTTAGAGGTAATATATACATTTTTTGTCAATTGAACTCTTGACATAAAAAATGAGTTATATGAGTTTTTTTTGGTAGTTTTTTTTAATGCGGGCAATGCTAATACTAAACCGCAAATGCTAAAAGTTTGTCAAAATGCAACATATTTCATCTAAGGATATTAGCCTTCACATGCAAACTAAATAGAAATACAATATCTAAGATTAATATATGAATCCGAATCGGAATCCGAATCCGAATCGAGCAACTATTTTACGATATCCTTCAATTCTAATTCCCTAAAAAAATGCATCATTATTACATTTTAAGTTGATGTTCATTGTTGTTAATTTATATATTGTAATTTGTTGGTGATTATGAAATAGGTCAAATACCTCAATTATTGTTTTAAATGTTGTACAGAAACTTATATACATTTTTATGTCTACTTCGCGCCTCTCAAAATTTAGAACCCATCTTATTAATATTTTTCAATGTTATAAAAATCACTCGACGTCAATTATACTATCGATGAAGGTCTAGCGATTAACGATTTAATCGATAACTAGTCAACACTTTTTTATTTTATTTTTTTTATTGTTAGCATCAATTTTCTTTTTTTTTGTTTACAGTTTTTTAAGATTTGAGATACGATAATAACAAATTTGTTTGTTTTAAATCAATTTAATTTTATTTTTTCTTTAAATTTCAAAATGAATTTATTTTGAAAAAATCTAAATTTATTAATCAATATCTAATTAATCGTTGGATGACTGTAAGCTGCCAAACATTTATGTGGAACCGAATGAAGACTTTTAAAACAGTAGAAATAACAATTTATTTTTTATAAATCTCATAGTATATATAACAATTGAAAGATTTACGTTAATATTTTTCACTCGAGTTTCGGTTGATACAAACATTTCTTTTAAAGATAAAAATTCGAACTTAGATAAAAGTATAACTTTGTATTCTCCAATAATTAATTGAGTTAATAGATATCATGATATATTATTTGCAGTGATATGGGAAATTGCCCTCTAAACCCTAATAAAAAATTATTAATATCCCTTAGATAGCCTCAAAGTGACACAAAAAATCAATTTACAAAGTAGATGAGCCCCCAATTCACACAAAAAATCATTATACATACCAGATGAGGCCCAAATTGACACAAAAGATTAATATAATTCAATGGAAATGTTTTTCGGTTTAGTATACATACTAGATGAGCCCCAAAGTGACACCTAAAAGAATATTTTCTAACTATGAACCATTGCTCATTTTATATTATTTTATTTTTCTCAAATAAATGTTTAAAAATATTATAAATAAACCTATATATCAACGGTGCAAAAATTAATATATAACAATATATTCTTAGTTTTTCATTATAATATTTGTTGTTGATTAACAATTATAAAAAATGTTATTTTCAAATAGAATTTATCCGAACGTTAGATGGTATTCCCACAAGTCTAGGGCCTCGATCGCCACGTCATTTTCACCCACTATAGCATTGAAATTCATATGCTCAACACCTCGACATCAATCAGTTCAAGTAGTCGTGTTTGGTCAGAAATTATGTCGTGCTCATGATCGTTCACCATCGGAAGCAAAATTCAAAACGGATCATATGTGGATGTTCAAAATATGCATAAACTTTATTTGAAGTTACATTTTCTTACAATATATGCTCATTTTTGCTGAAACAAACATACAAATATAAAAAAATAGGTAACATAGTTTCATGATGCAAACAAGCATGTACACGCATGCTTGTAATTATTCCACTATATATATATAAGTAAACTTAGGTCGTTTATCAGTTGTTATCACTGGATGCGAGAGCAAACATTTTGGATGATGCGACTTAAATCAACGTTAGGAGGGATTATGAGACCAAGAAGACTTGTGTTGATCGTGGTGCGGATGCAAGCGGATTGTTGGGAGGTAGTCAGACCTCTAATGAGACTACAACAGGCCGAGAGTGCCGAGACCATTCCTGTCGGGCTGCCCACGTTCACGTTCACGCCTGTGCTCACGCCGGTGCCGGTGCCGGTGCCCACGCCAATGTTGGTTCCGATGTTGACAAGGCTAAGGAGTTCATTGGCACATCCACCAATTTGCCGGAGATTCCTCGGGCAAATGGCAAAGTTGATTTGGCCGTGGGCGGAAAAAAGGAGGATGTTGAATACAAGGACAAGAACCAATGTAGTCGTCATCTTGGAGCTCATGTTGTTTTTTTTTTGTTAGTTGTAAATATATAATTTTTTTTATTGTGAAGATGTGGATGGAGATAATAGATGCGAAGCTTGTGAGTATTTATAGTGAGTGTGAAACTTGACTAAAAATAATTTTGTTTAATTAATTGAAGTGCCAAACCTATTTTTTAGACGATGCTTGGAAATTAGGGCACTTTTAACTCTTTACCTAACTATTTTCTATCGCCAAACGTTTTTTTTTGGAAAAGTCTTTGGCTTCGGTTTTATGATAGAGAGAATCAATGTCGTTTGGATTCACAATACACGCACAAGATATTTCTTTCCGATATAACAAATTGAGGGTAAGATAAGAGGATGACAGGAATTTAACACAATATATAAAAGTTATAAGACAATTTCTCCATTACTAATTGGTTTCAATTTTGAGTTGGAAATCTTTAAATTTTTTTTTATCATAATTCAGATCGATTATAAGAGATATAATACGATTTATAATATATAAATGTTATGAGTTAATCGATTTCATTATTATTAATCGAGAAGAGTGTAGAGAAAGTATCATTTTTGTTATATCAATTCTTGCAACAGAAGTAAGTTGTACTAAGGGTTTGACTGGTGGAAACGTTGCGTTTGCGTTTGGCGGTGTTTCTATCAGCAATTGGCGGCATTTTGTTTCATTTTATCTAAATGGTGGAAACGCTGCGTTTGTGGACGACTACGACTAGAAGCAGATGATAGAAAACTGTTGCGATTACATTTTGACCAACATTACCAAAATAGACAATTATTAATAAAAAATGTATTTAAATTTTGTTCTTTAGTGTATACTTTTTAATTATAATTTTCAAATATTTGAAATAGATATAAAATTTAAAAAATTATTAGAATATTAAATATACAACACACACACATATATATATATATATATATGCATATATATATTTACGATTAATATAAATTATAATATAAACTTAAAATAATTTTATCAAAACATAATCAAATATTTTCATACACCAATATATATATACATATTTACGATAAATATAAAGTATAACAAATCATTGAAACAAAATTTGAAATACATATAAATGTTTTTATATAATAAACAAAATTTGAAGGGTATTTTTCGTAATTTTATTAAAAATGCACCGAAATGCAAACGTAACCCAACATAATTTCAGAATTTTAAATTCTGCGTTTCACCGTATTTGCGGGCGATTGCGACTCCACAAGTCGGTCTTAATATCGTCTGAAGTCGCCAGAAAACGCAGTCACCGCATTTGCGAGCGACTGTGACTCGACCAGTGAAGGCCTAATTCCGATCCAAACCACTATATGCTTATTGTTTGACAAAGTGTAACATCATTTCATGTGGGTTATAACGGATACACTTCCACCATTTTAGATCGATCGGTTTGTTATTAGATTGAACAAAAAGGATCGAATTAAAACTTGAAAAAAAATCTAAAGGATTTTTAATGTAAAACATTTTAAATAAGATAATAGATATCAAAATTTTTATTTAATTCAATCCATAGATTATTATAAATATTTAATATTATAGATAAATATATAAAAATTATTAATTTATTTTATGAGTTTTGTTTTTTTCACTAAAATATGAATTTTATTTATTTTCATGTAATATTCATATAAATTACACCTTAATACATGTTTAACAAAAAAAAAATGAAAAAAAAATCTATGTAGTGTTGATCTCGTTAATAAATTTTAGAAAGATAACCATAATAAAAACTAAAAAAAAACTATATAGTGTTGATTAGGGGTGGGCAAATAGCGAATATCCGTAAATATTCGACTATTCGTATTCGTATTCGTATTCGTCGAATATTCGATTTTACTATTCGTATTCGTAAATACGGATATTCGTAAATACGGATATCCGCAAATATTCGGATATTCGTCGGATATCCGTAGTATTCGTAAAATTTTATTTTTTTTAAAAAAATTAATAAAAAATAAATTCTTATAAAAAATTAAAGTTTATCAAAAATATCATTCATAAACATCCTCAAATTGCACAAATACAAAAAAGAAACATAATATAAATAAGAAAAACACTCATACATCAATTCTCTCAATCATGTAGAGTTAACTTTGTCGAGGACTCCAGCAATGTCGCCAATTCATCTAAAAAAACGTAAAAACTATTAGATTATCAAATTAAATATCAAATACATTAAAACAAAATTAGAATAAAAGTTATATACTTACGGATTTCTGTTTTTTCGATATCTTGCAAAGTGTCCAAAACATTATCTGTACCACCTGGATTACGAATCCAATCTTGACTACAAATTAAAGCTTCAACCATATTAGCCGTCAAACAACTACGATACGGACTAATCACACGATCTCCCGTACTAAAAGCCGACTCTGAAGCAACTGTAGATGCCGGAATGGCCAAAAGATCTCGTGCCATCAAAGATAGGGTTTTATACTTAGAACCCATAGTCTTCCATCAATACAAAATATCTAAGTTCCCAAAATCTTGTTCACATTCTTCCGACAAATATTTTTCCAATTCTGATTTCACAACACCTACTCCTTGATTTTTACGTTTCAAATAATCTTGAAACAACCAATCATCAATTCCATCCATACTATTAGAGCTCAACACTTCAGTTGCTCTTGGTTGATTTGTTTCAATGAAATGGTTAGGCTCAATATGACACTCATAACTTTCAAACATCTTGCGTAATGTTTTCTCAATGATCTCTAATATCTCACTAGCTTCGCGCAGCTCATTACTTTCTCAATAGCCCAAGTTATCCATTCCATCTTCAAACGAGGATCAACAATAGTTGCAAGATAAACCATCAGATTCAAGTTCTTATAATCTCCCAATACTTTCGAAACTTATCCATCATCTTCAATGCAATCTTCTTTATCATCTCATTTTCACTCAAACTTATTATATATATATCTATATATTAAATAAATTATCTATTTAGTACTTACGGATACGAATACCTACGAATAATTGACTATATTATTTGTATTTGTATTTGTATTTGTCGAATATCTAAATCCTGGTATTTGTATTTGTATTTGTTACTACGGATATTTGTTTTTTCAGATCGAATACGGTTCGAATACGAGTCGGATACGAATACTTCGGATATTTTGCCCAGTCCTAGTGTTGATCTCGTTGATACATTTTAGAAAGACAACCATAATAAAACCTACCATGATTTATTTATTTCTATAGTTTGGTGGGGTAACTTCAAAAATACCCTTGAAATGCTATCAGGACTTTCTAAAATGTATTTCAATTTTACACTTATAATATTGATATTTCCAAATTATCCATATGACCCGTGCAGTCCAATGCGACTATGCGACCCATGCGATCCTTGCGACCCATGCGACCCTTGTGGTCCATGCGACCCTTGTTACCCATGTGACCCTTGTGACCCATACGATCCAAGCGACCCATACAACTCATAAGACCCTCGAAAATCGCTCGAAATTGCTCGAAATAGCTGAAAATCGCTGAAAATCGTATGTCACTCATTCCTCTCAATTTTGAAATAGGTTTCGTTTCACTAACGAAAATGTCAAACCGTATGTGTTTTCACTAACAAAATATAAGGGCAAATATATCTTTTCTCCAAATTTTTTCATTAGATTTACGAGATTATGCGTGAAGTCTAAAGCATTATGAGGTTATAATTGTATTCTACTAGTTTGGTGGATATCATAATTGTGATATGGGTAAAATTGACCTTAAAGTGAAAAAAAAAACAATTACTTGGGATTAACTATCATCTCTATATATATGGGGTAAATCGAAATGTTTATTAAACATAACCATTGTTATTTTTATTTTTCTTCTATTTTAAACATTTATACATGTTATATTATTGAAGTGTTTATTGTATTCTTGTGTTATATGTGTTTCTTATATTTTTGAATTATATTAGATTAATAGTTTTGTTTTTTTAAATAGAGGCATGTCTCTATAAACAATGTATATTCATGGTTAATGAAAGTATTAATTTCACAAGAAAAAATATATTCTCTCTCTTCTCTATTTGACTTGTCAAAATCCCTAAACCATTTCAAATGCTTTTCTTTTCTTCTCTTTTATCTCTGCACGAGACACATCTCCTCCTCTCCTCCTACATATGACAAACCCTAAACACAAAGATTTATTTTCTTTTTCAAATCGGAGAAGCTGAAAGCGACATCTTCTGCACGTCGCATTTTGTATCGTTTTCCTCTCGGGTGTTAGTTTGGTACCATCTGATTTTTCTTCTTTTCTTTTCTTTTCCCATATTTCTTTGGTTATATTCTCCAAATCTCTATAATCATAACATCGATACTTTTCTTTCTTTACTCTTCTTTTCAATCGTTATCTTCCTCTCTCAGATTCTTTTCACCTATTAGATTTCCTGATTTCTTTTTTTGAGTTTATCTTTTATTGTTCGTTTTTCTGTTTCGATTTGTTTCTTCGTGTTTCTAGATCTATTGACAAAAAAATGGAAGATTTTCAATTCATTCAATATTGGTGATTTCCGATGGATTCCACTGTAAGTACCTCAGATTCGACACCTCAAGTAAATGACCCTGACCCCAAATCTTCTTTTTTTACAAACAAATGATACGAATATGATAAATTTAGTATCTAACAAATAACAGGCGAGCTGAATTATAACACATGAAAAGAATGGCCGAAACAAACTTGGATTCATCAAAGGTATGATCCCTAAACTTTCTCCAAACCATTCTGAGTTTGATACTTGGTCAAGATCTAATGATATTGTTTTATCTTGGTTGCTTAATTTTGTTTCTAAAGATGCTGCTGATAGCATTGTGCATATGTCAACTGCTAGTGAAGCTTGGAAAAATTTAACAGATCGTTTATGTCAAACAAACATGCCAAGAGTTTTTGGAATAGAATAAGAATTGCAAAATCTGAAACAAGGATCTTTAGATTTAAACATGTATTACACCAAATTAATCACATTATGCAAGAACTCCGTAGTCTTGAAGAATCTCCAACTTGTTCATGTTCTAAATGCGAATGTAACATCGCTGAAAACCTAAATGCAAAAGATGATAAGAAGTATCCGCTTAAATTTTTTATTAGATTTAATGATTGTTTTGCTTTGGTTAGACGACAAATAATTCTAATGGATCCGTTGCTATGTGTATCCAAAGCCTTTAATCTAGTTTTTCAAGATAAACAACCAAGAAACATTTATGCAATCCCTGATGCAGTAGCTTTTCAAGCATCTGCATTTCAACAAAAATTAAATCTAATACCTTATTCAAACAATTATTTTTCTAGACCAAGAAGTTTAAGACAAAATGCAACCGGTTTAAAGCCAAAACCTATTTGTTCTCATTGTGGAATGACTAGTCATTTAGTGAATAAATGTTACAAATTTTATGGTTATCCACTTGGTTTTAGAAACCCCAATTCATATGGTTCTTTCTCTTTTGCTCCTAGTCCTAAATCAACCAAATTTCAATATTCTACGCCTAGAATCAATTCTGTAATATATGATTTTCTTCAAATAATTTTTTTTCCAGTACAGACTAATACATCAATTTTGCAATATGTCAATCCAATAGGAGGTTTGTTGACTCCTCAACAACTTCGGCAGGTGGTTACCCATATGAATTCTATGAATCAGCCTACTGATGTCTCTTCTACTTTCAAGCAAACAAAAATACTAGTAATTCTTTCATTTCTCATTTGTTATCTTCTTCTATGAATGATTGTTTGAATTTACCATATTCCTCTTGAATAATTGATACTGGTGCTAGTTCACATGTTACAATAATCTCTCATCCTTTTCCAATATTTCAGTAGCTAAGAACATAAATGTTACTTTACCTAATGGTATAGAAATCCATGTTTTCCACATAGACACCATTGAACTTTCATCTGATCTTGTTCTGATATCTCTGATTTATGTGCCATCTTTCAAGTTCAACTTTCTTAGTGCAAGTCTATTAACTCAAAATACAAATTATATCGTTTCTTTCTTTAATTCTATTTATGAAATACAAGATCATTCTCGGGCCTTGATGATTGGAAGGGGTAGTTTATCACATTCTCTTTACATTTTTCATAAATTCATATTCTCATTTGTTCCATAAAAACTTCATCTATTTGGCAAAAATCAAATTTCTTTATGAAAATTCTTTAATTTAATCTTCTAAATATGTTTGATTCTTCACATAGCTCAATATGTCCTTAAGTAAAACAACATAGATTATTATTTATCTCTAACAATAATGGATCAGCTATTTTCTTTAGATTAATTCATTTAGATATATGGGATCCATTTCATATTGAATCATTAGATGGCTATAAATACTTCTTAACCATAGTAGATTATTCTAGAGCCACATGGCTTTATTTTTTAACAAATAAGTCATAAGTTCAGCTTTTTTCCAACCTTTTTACAAATGATAGAAACTCAATATAATACGCATATTAAGTCGGCGAAATATCAGATATACCGTCGTAGGGCTAAAACGCTTCAAAAATACCCTTCCCTAAAATAATTAT
>CM071873.1:2348598-2382480 GCA_036759665.1 Gynandropsis gynandra | reverse complement strand
AGCCAAGGGTATTTTTGAAGCACTTTAGCCCTACAGGGGCATTTTTGATAATCCCCCTATTAAGTCTATAAGAAGTGATAATGCACCAAAATTGCTTTTTACTAATCTTTTGAAACAAAAGGAATTTTTCACTATTTTTCTTGTGCATATACATAACAACAAAACTCTGTGGTTGAAAGAAAACATTAGCACTTACTTAATGTAGCTAGATCTCTTCTTTTTCAATCTCATTTGCCTGTAGTTTACTGGACATAATACATTTCTACTGCAACCTATTTGATTAATATAACACTGCTATTTTGCTAGAAAGAAAAGTCATTTTGAACTATTAAATGGTAAGATATCAATATATTCTTATCTTAAAGTCTTTGGATGTCTATGTTATATTTCAACTAATGATAAAGATAGACATAAGTTTTCTTCAAGAGCCTTACCTTGTGTTTTTATAGGTTATCGCTCGGGATATAAAGGCTATAAAGTGTTAGATATAAAAAATAACTGATTTCTAATGTCTAGAAATGTGATTTTCCATAAAACTGTGATTCTTTTTACTGATTCTTATCCTATTTCAAATATTAATGACTTACTTCCTAACTATGTTTTACCATTGCCATTGTCTGATTTGAATATTAACCCCCTTCTTTGTGTGAATCAACAAATAAAATACCTTCAACAACTACAACAATTCAAAACGAACTTTCTGAAAACATGAGGGCATCTAAAAGGCAATCTAAATTGCGTCATTATCTTCATGATTTTCACTGTTATGCTTTGTCTTAAAATTCGTTTGTAATTTACATAATACTCCATACCCTATCTATTCCTTATTGTCTTATTATAAACTTGATAAAAATGCCAGATTAATTGTCATGCAAATTTTTTTACACGATGAACCTAGATCTTTTGAAAGGGCTATTCAGTCACCAGAATGGTCACTAGCCATGTCACAAGAATTAGATGCTCTTTTAAAACATGGACTGTTTGTTCTTTACCTATAAGAAAAACTGTAGTAGGTTGTAA
The DNA here is from genome assembly GCA_036759665.1 of Gynandropsis gynandra. Taxonomy (NCBI): domain Eukaryota; kingdom Viridiplantae; phylum Streptophyta; class Magnoliopsida; order Brassicales; family Cleomaceae; genus Gynandropsis; species Gynandropsis gynandra. The sequence goes on along the minus strand of CM071873.1, from coordinate 2,381,460 downwards.
GTGGGTTTATAAGACTAAATATAATTCAGATGAAAGTGTTAATAGATATAAGGCTAGGTTAGTTACTAAGAGATATACACGAAAAGAAGGCATGGATTATGTTGACACATTTATTCCCGTAGCTAAATTGGTTACCATTAGGGTTCTTCTTGCATTACCTTCCAAACATAGCTGGTTTTTATCACAATTAGATATTAGTAATGTTTTTTATGGTGACTTCAATAAAGAAATATATATGTCTTCACCGCAATGATACATTCCTAAACAGGAGAAATATTTTCCTCTCAATCCTATTTGTTAACTGCATAAATCCCTTTATCGGTTGAAACACGCATCTTGACAATGGAATAAAAAATTTGCTGTTGTTTTATTACAATATAGTTTTATAAAATCTTCATCTCATCATAATTCGTTTCTAAAACATAATTCTAACAATTTTATTGCATTGTTGCTTTATGTTGATGACATTCTATTAAATAGTAATTTGGAATCAGCTATATCATCTGTTAAATCTATGTTACACTCTTTTTTCTAGAATTAGAGACTTAGGTTCAGTATCTTATTTTCTTGGTCTTGAAATTCTTCGATCATCTAATGGCATTTGTATTAGTCAAAGGAAATTTACTCTCGAATTGTTACATGACTTTGGCATGCTTGATTGCAAACCATTACAACTTCCAATGGAAGCTAATTCTAAAATTTCTAAGAATGATGGTGATATACTTTCTAATCCAAAATATTAACGTCAATTACTATGAAAACTCATATATCTTACTGTCACTAGACCTGATATCTCTTTTGTTGTCAATAAACTTAGTCAATATATGCATTGCCCTACTTCTATTCATTTATCTGCAGCTCAACGCATAATTCGTTATCTTAAAAATTCTGTGAGATAAGGTTTATTTTAATCTTCCACAAATGATTCAAAACTTTCTGCATTTGCTGATGCCGATTGGGTATCCTGTATAGATTCTAGGAGATCTGTAACTGGGTATTGTGTTTTTATTGGTTCATCACTAATATGTTAGAATTCTAAGAAGCAAGTTACGATTTCACGAAGCAGTGTTGAAGCCGAGTATAGGGCTATGGCCAATGCGACTTGCGAATTAACATGGTTAGTATCTCTTTTAAATGAACTGCACACGCACGCACGCACGCACACACACACACACATACACACACACACACACACACACACACATATATATATATATATATATTCATAAAACTTTTTTATTATTCTGCGATAACATGGTTGCAATACACATTGCTAGTAATCCGGTTTATCATGAACGAACTAAACATATAGAAATTGATTGTCATGTAATTAGAGAAAAGTTAGAATCTAGTGTTTTGAAGACTATGCATGTTAAAACTCATAATCAAATAGCTGATATTTTAACAAAATCATTTTTCACTTTGCAATTTCAATTACTCATCTCCAATATGATAGTATCAAATTCATATTCCTCATCTTGAGGGGAGTATTAAACATAAACATTATTACCTTTATTTATCTTCTGTTTTAAACATATATACATCTTATATTCTTGAACTATTTCTTATATTCTTGTATTATATTTATTTCTTGTATTTTTAATTATATTAGATTAATAATTTTGCTTTTTATAAATAGAAATATGTCTCTATAAATATTGTATATTCATGGTTCATGAAGATATTAATTTCACACAAAAAAAATATTCTATATATTCTCTATTTGATTAGTCAAAATTCCTAAACAATTTCAAATATTTTTCTTCTCTTTTCACACCATACACATCTCCTCATTTTCTCCTTCATGTGGCAAACCCTAAACATATATGACCCGTTACTTCATTTATGTTATATTTATTTGAAAGATATCTTTAAAAATAGAGGTTTTTTTTTAAATATTATGGATAAACAATATATCAATGGTGAATCGAACAATTAATATATATATATATATAATCATTTTTTATATCTTTCATCGTATTATTTTTTGTTTTATTTTATATTAACAATTATAAAAAAGTTTATACAAGGTGATGTTGTCTTTTCCTTACGATTCCGTTGTTTTTGGATGTATACTTCAAAAAATTAAATAGACTAAAGATATAAAATTTTGGTTGAATGAAAGAAGTTTCTTTAGTGAAAAAAAAATTCAATCTGGCTTATCATCCAAAATAAATACAAATTTGACTATAAATCATTTTATATTGTGATTTAGAAATTGAATTTCATATTTTTTGTGTTGCAAATGAAGTACCTATTTTTGCATTTGTTCAACCACTTGGATAGATATCACTATTACCAATTAATATTTTTCATTAATATTTCAACTTATAACAACAAAACTGCAAGAAAAACGTAATCCTATCGATAATGGATCGACGTAAAGAATTCAAATTTGTGCATTTTTATGAACTTTTTTTTATTTCATTGGAAATTTTAATTTAATTTCTTATCACACAAACAAAACAAATATGATCAAGAATTACTAATTCACCCATAAAAATCCTGATTTACAAAATAAATCCACAAATAAAGCAAGAGTTCAAAGTTCACACTGAATTCGAAATTCATAAATTAGACAAGAATTCAAAACATTTTAAGTGTATTTAAAATTTAAATTTCTATTTTGACCTCTTTCCGGCTGTTTTGTTTGCACTTGTAGTTGTACTCCTTACATCTCTTCCTGTTTGTGTAATAGGAAATTCAAATAAAAACAAACGGTAGTTTGAAATTTAGACTAAACACAATTAAGATGGTCTGATTTACTCCGAGTTAGCTTGGTTAACACTTTCAATTCCTTCTGAATCAGTTGAATCTCTATTATCACTCTAGCTAGCCTTTTGTCCAAGTTGATGACGTTCTCTGTAATATCATTTTCAATCTGTCCATTATCTTTTGTTGTTAGCATCTTGTTGGCATATCGTTTTTCAAAGATAATCCAAGGAGGAATCTTTTCTCTTCTTTCCTCGTCTCCGATCAGATTTAGGACTTGTTGAATTAAAATATTCTGGATCAAGCATGAAAATGACAAGATGAATTTCTTTGCATTTGAAAGTCTAAGACTAATGATCTGATCAAGAAACACCTTCCCAAATTTGACAAGAGTTCCATTCTTCATACAAAACAACAAGATTGCAGTATAGTTTCAAAGACCATCCGTTCTTGTTTGATATCCAATTGGTTCTGCAAATCTTGTTTAGAAGAGCATATTCCTAGTTGAGCTTAGAATTTGAAATTTTCCGGATCAACTCATTAGTTTCGTTCCTGTAAACTTTTGTGTAATCAGATCCATATCCAGATCAATTTCCAGCTCCGTGACCCTTGACGTTTCAACATTAAGAGTTCTTAGAAACTTGTTGATTATCTCCGCATTAAACTAGACAATTTTCTCTCGAACATACACTTGTCCAAAAGCTTCTGACCCAGACTTATCTATTTCAGACTTCAATTTTGTATAGAACTCATAAATCAATTCCTTACATACAGGAACAATGTTTGTGACTATATTTGTCAAGCTTCTTTCAACAAGCAATTCTCAAAATGGCAAATGTTTAAATTATCCTACGTTTAAACCCTTTTAATTCAAAATTTCTCTCTCTTTCAAAGTATTGAACCTAGAGACTCCTATTACTGAATAGATTGTCTTCGAAAAAGCCTTCGAATGAGCCATTTTAGGGATAACTTGAGTGTTTGAAGACTTTGACGATGTCGATTGTCTCTGATGATCAGATTTCGTGTCCGATGTGTCCTCAGCTTCATTCAGTCCATAACTTTCGTCTGAAGCTGATTTATGACTTTCCGCTCGTCTATTCGTTGTAGAGGAGGACTTAGTAGAGAATGTAGGTTGTCTGCTGGGATTTGTCTGTGCTCTTTTAGGACATACCCTTTTTCTAGCTGTTTGTTTGAATCGTTTACCATTAATCCTTGGAGGATTTCCGGTAATCCTGAGATCATCTATGTGAATTCTCTCGTTATTGTATAAGTATGTTTCTTCTTTGTTTGTTGCTCTTCTACCTGTTGCTTCTCCTTTCATTTTCTGCGTGTTAGTCATTTTTCTGGGTTTGCTCTAAAGAGAAATGCACTTTCTTCTTCGAAGAAACAATTAGGATTTGATGAAATATACTGAGATGTAAAGCATTTTCAAATAAAAAGACCACTACAATAGTTTTAAATGAAAATAATTGCACTTGTCAAGTTTATCAAAACAACAGTCTCCATTTTTCACATCAGTTAAACCATTTTTCGGAAAAACAACTTGTTTATTTTAAAAAATCACTTTGTTTATCTCTTTTTTCTTTATTAAATATTTTCCATCATACAAAAAAATGATTAAGTGTAACAAAAATCTGTTAAGAATGAACAATTGACATATAGGGTTGACTTGCCATATTAAGTACACTTACTCAATTCTTTGATTAATTTTTTTTATATTATCTTTAAAACACTTTTTTATTTTTTTATCAGTCTTCACCTTCTAGGACATTGTTTAGATATTCTCTTGTTCATATAACAAACTCTTTTATTACTCTTTTAGGTATACTCTTACGTATAAATTTGAACATAGAGGAGTATTTAAGCAAGAATTTGCTTTGTATCATTAGAACGTAATCTGAAACTGAATATCTCATAACTTAGACCCGAGCTTATACTCATAACAATTATTATTTTCCTTTTTTTCTTTAAAAAATCAACAAAAATATTTTTATACTTAAATGTTAAAGGAGTAAGAGACTAATATTGAGCATGTGTAGTTAAATAACATTAAGTGGTTTTAAAAAGTTTACCAACCTAATATCAGACTTTATACATTATTTCCTCCTTCTCATTAAGATTGAAATTTCAATCTTATCATTTTTATGCAGTCAGAACACATTTTGAAAAAAATATTAGAGGTCAGAAACACCTACTGATTTTCTTAAAGAAACAAATCGATTTAAATCCAATGATTTTGTGAAAATATCTGCTAACTGACGTTCAGTAGGAACATATTCTACCCTCATTTATTTTTGTTCATTTTTTTCTCTCAAAAAATGATGTCTAATCTCAATATTTCTTGAATGTTGTAAGGATTTTTTGAAATATCAATTGCACTATTATTATCTCAGAAAACAACAAAAGTTTTTGAACTCATACCATAGTCCATCAGCATCTGATTCATCAAGATTAGTTGAGTACAATAGCTTCCCAAGACAATATATTCAGCTTCACCAGTAGATAGAGATGTAGAATTCTACTTTTTACTATGTCAAGACACTAAATTGTTTCCGAGGAAGCAAAAAACCACAAGATATACTCTTCCTATCATCTACATTGTCTCCTCAATTGGCATCACTAAAGCCAGTAAGTTCGTAATTAGTATCTTTGGTATAAACAATGCCATAATTTGCGGTACCTTTCACATATTTTATAATCCTTTTCACAACCATCAAATGAATTTCTTAGGTTTTGCTTGGTATCTGGCACAAATTCCTACACTCACAAATCATGTCTACTTGTAATGAGATATAGTAGACTTCCTATCATGCTTCTATAAAGCTTTACTTCCACATCCTCTCCCTCTGAGTCTTTAGTTAGTTTTGTAGTGGTTGATATAGGGGTATTTGCTAACTTAATTTGATCTATTTCAAATCATTTGACCAAATTCTTTGCATATTTGCTTTGAGATACAAACAATCCTTCATCTAGCTGTTTCATCTGTAAACCAAGGAAGTAGTTTAGTTCACCAAACATATTCATTTCAAACTTATCTTTCGTGGTTTGTACAAACCAATTCACTTTATCCTGTGATTATGATCCAAAGACAATGTCATCAACATAACTTTGCACTACCAAAAAAATGTTATCAGCATTATGTATAAACAAGGTTTATCTACTCCCCCTATTTTGTAGACATTCTTGATTAGAAAGCTTGTCAGTTTATCATACCACGCATGTGGTGCCTATTTTAGTCCATATAAAGTCTTCTTTAACTTGTAGACATGATCTGAATGGTGAGTATCTTCAAAACCTTTAGGTTGTTCAACATAAACATCTTCTTGTAAAATCCCATTTAAAAAGGCGCTTTTAACATCCATCCCGAACAACTTCAAACCAAGAGAACATGCAACTCCAAGTAGTAATCTTATGGACTCTAATCTAGCAACGGGTGTAAAAGTCTCAAAATCAATACCTTCAACTTGTGTGTAATCTTGTGCAACCAATCTCGTTTTTTTCTAATGATTTCACCTAGTTCATTGGTTTTATTTTTAAAGATCCATTTTGTACCAATAACATTCAAATCAATTGAACGAGGTACTAACGATCAAACATCATTTTGACAAACTGTTCCAATTAATCATGGATTGCTTTTATCTAGGACTCATCATTTAGTGCATCAGTGACACACTTAAGTTATGTATGAGATGTAAAACAAGAAAATTTGACCATGTCATGATAATTTAATTTGAATTTACCACATGTTCTTCTACCATCTCCAATATTACCAATAACATCAACAATTGAATGATTTCTATGAACAATTGTCAATTCCCTTTCATGTATTTTACATTCATTTCCATCATTATCTTCTTCCATCCTGCTTTCATTTGATGTCAGTTCATTAGGTACACTTAAATTATCACCTTCTATCCTAGAATTCCCTTGCAATGAATCTTTCCAAAGTACATATGATGTTTTTAACATATTTGGTCATACACCATTCTGTGTTTAATTAGAACAAGCTGTGTTCATTGCTTCTGTCCAAAAATTTATTGAAATAGACTTTGCGCGAAGTATAGCGAGAGCCATCTCTTGAAAAGTCCTATTCTTTCTTTCAACTACACCATTCTATTGTGGTGTTTTTGGAGCAAAGAACTCATGTGCAATACCATGTTTCAAACAGAACTTATGAAAACATCATTTTCAAACTCTTTTCCATGATCACTTCCAATTCGTTCTATACTTCTTTTTATGTTTTTCAATTGTAAGAACAAGTAATAGAACAATTCAAATGTTTCAGAATTTTCTCTAAAAAATTTGACCCAAGTATACCTTTAAAAATCATCAACAACGATAAAAATATATCTTTTTTCACCAAAACTTTATGTCTTCATTGGTCCCATTAAATCCATATGAACCAACTCCAGTATTTTTCGAGTCTTAACATAGGCATCTTCCTGTGATGATCTTTTACTTATTTTTCCAATTGAAAAGGTTTACAAGTTTCAGATTTATCAAAATTTAGCTTAGGCATACCTCTAACAATGTTTAAGCTAGACAACTTACGAGTGAACGGTAATTCTCATGCCTCAAATGTTTGATCTAGACAGTGTACCGATGAGTAGAAATTCATATGCCTCAATCTTTGATGCCACAAAGACAAGTTGTCTTCCGTTGCTTTGAAACAAAATTTCTCTTCACTCCAGATGTAACAATTGTTTGATGACCATGTACATGTAAGAACACATGTATCATCAGAATTCATTACTAAGCATTCCATTTTATTGAGCTAAACCTTATAATTGTTGTCACATAGTTGATTAATACAAATCAAATTAGCAGTCAATCCAGCAACATATTGCACATTCTCAGAAAAGGTTATCCAGGTGTTTCCATTTATTCTTTTCCAAGAATTTTACCTTCGTTTCCATATCCAAAAATAACACTACCATCTTTCTTGATTTAAAAAAAATTTGATAAAAGTTCTCTTGTACCTGTCATGTGCCTAGGACATCCATTGTCAAAATACTAAATGTTTGATTTATCTTTTTGAGCAGAAATATAGGCTACATTGCAATATCGGTCACTTTTTCGTATCCAGATTTGTTTTATTTTAGGTAGAGAATACTTATCTAAATCATACCTGAATTTCTTGTTGCAATTGAACTGTTTGTGTCCTCTTATTCCACAAAAATAACATCTTACAAAGTTATTTTATGATATTGCATTGGAAATCTTCTTTCAGAGTTATACACATGACTGTAGTGTCTGTTGTTTGAACCAAAATTTCTTATGTTCATAATCTTCTTGAGTGAATAGCTCTATGTTTTTATTTTCATACATTGTTGAGGCTAAATCTGTCAATTTTCCTCCGGATACAAACTTGTTTTGAGAATTTCCTTTATTCCTATTATATCCAATGCCATGATTGTTTACTCTTTGTTTTTCTAATGAAAGTAAGTGATTAAGTTTTTCGGTGCTATTCTAGAGCATTCTCAGTTGTTTCTTCAAGTTGACTCTTGGCTAGTATTACTTCTTCTTCCTTCAGAGTTAACTGCTTTTGAATTTCTTGAAGGTTTTTGTCTAATTTTTCATTTGTTTTAACCAGTTGTATGTTGAGTTAACTCATATTGAACCACTCATTGTAGATAGTTTCCATATCTACTTCATCTTCTTCATTCTCAATCTCTTAAACCTTTTTGTCTTCATTTTCTTCAATTTCATTTTCTTCGATTATACCAATGAAGGCAATAAAAATTGTTAGATCTTTTTCACTACTTTCTTCAGAGTTAGAACTTGATCTGCACTGTACATGATTAGTGACTTTCCTTTGATCACACTTGAATCTGCAAATTCATTTTTGATATGACCAAAACCTTTACACTTATAACATTGTGTTTCTCGTAATCCCTTCAGAACACTTTTTCTCTTCGAAATACTTGGACATTCAGATTTAAAATATCCAAATCCTTTACATTCATGACATTAAAATCCAGACTTGCTCTTTCTTATTTCCTTGATCTTCATTGTTTGACCGCCTAAATCCTGAATGTTTTTTCATAAACTTTCCAAATTTTCTGGTCAGTAGGATAACATTTTCTTCGAGATTATTTAGCCTTGAACTTTCATCTATAGCTGAAGAAGAACTCCTTTATTTCCCTCTTTAGATGCATTCCCTTGTTCAAATTGAAACTCCAGTTCATATACAGCAAGAATTCCAACAATTTCTTTAAACTTATGTTGTCTGTATTGAATGACATTTTCATGGTTGCTTTTCGAGAGTGAAACCTTTTTAGGCAAGCACTGAAGTAATTTTTTTACCAGCTTCTTGTCATCTAAAGCTTGACCAAGTACACTTACTTCATTAGCAATTGCATTCATTCTATTGCTGAATTCTTTTACACTTTCATATTCTCCCATTTCTAGTTTTTCGAATTGATAATCCAAAATATCAAGATGAGTTCTCTTAACATTTGAAGTGCCTTCGTGTATAGTTTCCGATGTATCCTCCACATCCTTAGCAGATTCACATCCTTGAATTTTCTTGAATTCATTGATGTCTACATATGAGAAATACCAATCAGAGCTTTTGCATTGAATGTTGAATTCCTTTTCTCACTTGGTGTCCATTGATCCCAAGGTTTCTCCTTGACATTTCCATGTTCATCTATTACTGTTGGTGGATTCCATCCATTTTTTACTGCACTCCATGCATCTTCGTCGATGCCTCTTATACTGGCTCTCAATTTAATTTTCCAATATCCATAGTTTGAACCATCTAACATGATTGGTTTTCCAAAAGAGTACAAATCTCTTGGTCCTTCCATGTTATCTTCTAGGATCTCAAACCAATAATTAGATTTTCTCTAAACTTTGGTTACTAGCTCTGATACCAATTGAAAACAATAGAAAGACAACGTTGAGAGATATTAAAAGCAAAGAGAATCATATATCTAAAACAATACGAGTTTTAATTACGAATTAGTCTTTTAAGTACGTTTTTTTTCGATACAAAGTACTTACCGAAAATAACCAACTAGTTGTTTTTCTCTCTTACAAATATATCTTGTATCTTTTAAAATATACTTTCAATATCCAATGATCAAATATCACTTGTTGCAACACTCTCTCGATACCTAAACCTAGATGTTTCAATTCCTTTAATATAGTATGTTTCCACACCTAATTTTCAGTTAAATCCAGGAACAAATTTCCTCGTCTTCAGTTTCATCTGCTTCCTATCTTCTCGTCCTCTTCGAGTTTGACTCCTCCTATTTTCTTGTTCTCTTCCAGTTTGAATTTCGAAAACAACCAAGCCACATTTCTTCTCATTGAAATTCTCAACAACCTGAAACTTTAACATAATTCTAACATAGTCCTCGAACATAGCATGAACTGTTCGATTTACATTGTTCTTTTCCATTTGGATTTTTATTTCAACTTAGTTATTTCTCTTTCAAATAATTTAGAAGATCTACCTATTTTTTCTAGTTATTATTCATCTTTGACTCACACTATATTGATTATTGTTTTATATAATATTTTGCAGAAGCATCAAATTAAAATATTGCCAACTTCGGTTATATATCTGTCATAACTTGAAAATGATCCATAACGTCTAATTAAAAAGGAAAAAATAAAAAAAAACATATACAGAACTCAGATGTTTACCCAAAAAAGAAAGTGACTAACGTTCCTATAAATACCAACCCTTCTCTCCTATCTTTCTTCATGTATCCAATATTTATTTGCCTAAATAAGTAATGGAGTTACTACCAAACTCGTTGGTGTTCAATGTTCACCGTCGTACGCCGGAGCTAATCTCTCCGGCTAAGCCAACACCACGAGAGCTCAAGCCCCTCTCTGACATAGACGACCAAGAATCTCTAAGGACCCCCATGCGTGTCATCTATTTCTTCAGACGCAACCCGTCGCTGATAATCAAAGGCATCGATCCCGTTGAAGTGATCCGCAAAGCTCTCGCCGAAACGCTCGTTTACTATTACCCGATGGCCGGTCGGCTCCGGGAAGGTCCTAACCGGAAACTGATGGTGGAGTGTACCGGCGAAGGTGTAGTGTTCAACGAGGCTGATGCTGACGTGGCGCTCGAAGAGCTTGAAGATGCTCTTCATCCTCCTTTTCCATGTTTAGAGGAGCTTCTGTTTGATGTGGAATATTCGATCGGTTCTTCCAACTCTCCCTTGCTTCTCATGCAGGTTATTTCGTATGCTCTTCAATTTTCTACAGTGTTCTTTAATTTGTGTTTTCACTATAATTTTCTATAACGTTATAGGTCACGCGCTTGAAATGTGGTGGTTTTATCCTCGCTCTGACCTTCAATCACGTCATGTTCGATGGCTCTGGTCTTTGCCAGCTTTTCCAAGCGATGGGGGAGCTGGCGCGTGGTGCTACCGCGCCGTCCTTCCTGCCTGTCTGGGACCGTCACCTACTGAGCGCCAAGGTTCCGGCACGTTTGACTAGTGCGCACAGAGAGTACGAGGAGGTTGTCGATCACATAAGTAATGTCATTCCTCACGACCGCACGGTCCAACGCTCTTTCTTCTTCGGCTCTAGGGAGATCTCAGTCCTACGAAGACTCATCCCGACCGATCTTCGTGGGCGCGTGACCAGCTTTGAATTGGTAGCTTCATTCCTCTGGCGCTGCCGCACTATCGCCCTGAAACCCTTCCTAAACACCGAAACACGACTCGTTTTCCCTGTAAACATGCGTAAGCTTTTCAACAACCCTCCTGGTTACTACGGGAACGCTATCGTGTTCCCAACGGCCACAACGACTGTTAAAGAACTAACAGAAAGACCATTGGAGTATGCACTGAGACTGGTCCTCGAGACTAAGTCCAGTGTAACGTATGAGTACGTGAGGTCAACGATGGATCTCTTGACGGTGAGAGGTAAGCCACCATTGGTCGTGGCCGGGACCTATTATGTGTCCGACACGAGGCGTCTTGGCTTCGAGAACACAGACTTCGGGTGGGGGCCACCGGTGTTCAGTGGTGCCGCCGAGGGCCGTTTTGGGGACGCCGAATATAGTTTTATTACAAAGTACAAGAACAAGAAAGGTGAGATTGGGATCATGTTGGCTATCATCTTACCAGAATTGGCGATGGAAAGGTTCCTAGAAGAGCTCGCTCGTGTCTTCGAGGAAGAAAGAAATAACAAAGCTACTTCTATTAAATCTTTGCTTTAAAGAAGATATCACCAAGGAAGTATCATTTACTACGATGGATCATATGTTATGTCTTGTAATAACAATAAAATGAGTTGGAGAAGTTATTCCATCCATGTTCTCACACCATTAAAATCATTTTTTATTTGCTTGACTAATTCACATTAAAAGAAAGAATTTTCATAATTTTGATATTCTTAAATAAGTTAGATATGTTATTATACATCAACTATGCTATACAAACAAAAGTGAATGTTGCGTAGAACAATTATCTGTGTACAAAAAAGAGAGGAAATATATGTGATCATCTCTTTTTTCAACGTTCATATATATATACTTCGTTAATCTATGGCAAAGTGATGCACATTCAACTTAAATATAACCTAAATTTATTCCGTAAGTATACGACACGTGAATAGTACTCTAGGTGTCGATTCCACAGGGACTACGTAACATAAATTAAGATCAAACTGGAATCAAACTTGCTACGATGGAATAAGGGTTGTGAGAAGCAAATAATAAAATGCAGTAAACCTAGGAGTTCTTGACAAATGAGACCAACGTTCTAGGATACGTTTCATCGTATAGATTCCGAAACCGACTATCGATCTATCTAATCATGCATTCTCTATCAAGACATCTAAGATGGACGATCCTAATGTAATTCCTACCCTCTCTCAAGGCATAGGAATGTGATTTGATTGAGTTATCCGCTACTTTCGTGGCTGATATCCCAAACTACACCCATACGATCTATGATTCATCTGATTAACCCTCAACATAACTATCCTACTTTCGTGACCTAGTCTCGGTTTTTCTAAGCCTGATCTTGAAGGACTAGAATTCTCCTGTCGGTTCTTCTCCTAATTCCTAACACATGCATCTACATGGCCTTCGTAAATACAAGATATTAAATGCTTAGACAAAGAATAGATGAACAAAACGAGAAACACATTCATAAATAATTCAAGAGAGGTTTCGAGATAGTCATGGGCTAATCCCTTCTCTTAGAACAAATCTACTACTCAGTCATGAGTCTGAATCCAAACAACATAATCGAAATAGATAGAGTAAGGAGCATAGAAATATCAAACGAGACGTAATCCTGTATCAATTCCCATCTCCTTGTGTGTCTCCCGTCAAGAGGGCTCTGCTGAATGATGGATATGCTCAGATCTAACCTCCTAGGGTTCCCCTTCGTGTTTTCCTATTCCCCTCGTAACTCAATTGGGGTCCCTTTTAGGCTTTCTCTATGCTGGAGAACTTCAAGGAAGGTTGTTGCGGACACGATCCGCGCAGGCTCGATACCCAATCCACGCGGGCTTCCAAATCTTCCATGAACCGCGCGTGCTAAGGATGAGCACAAGTCGAGTAACTTTTGCTGGACCATCACCCCGTGCGGGCTTAGGAGAACAGCCCGTGCGGGCTCCTCAACAGTTCTTGATCCATGCATGCTGAAGGCGAGTCCGAGGCGAGCAACAATTGCTGAATGTTCAGCCCGAGCGGGCTAAGGAAACCACCCCAGCCTTGTCTCCTCATGGGGTACGGTCGTATCACATTTCTTGCATGGTTCTCATCCCGTTTGCTCCGTTTTGATATCTTTGATGGTCGTATTTTGTCCCTGTATGTTCTTTAGCTCCGAAACTAACCAAATACACATTAAAACCTATGAGAACATGAAAACACAAAAAAAAAGTAAAACGAATACAAAATCACATGTATCGCAACTATCATCATAAACATCTATAAAATCATGCGAAAATTGTGTACGAAAACGAGATGATCAAAATCCTTAGACTTGAATGTTTGCTTGTCCCTAAGAAAACGTGGAACTGGTGGGAGATACTAAAATCGAGAATTCCTCTTTCCCATAGAAACACTGCTGAAGCAAACCAAATCGATCAACAAGCAAGTTAAAAGCAAATTTGGCCTAATAACTTTCAGTCTTTATCCTTGGTTCACCATGGTTACCTATAGGAAAGCAAATCAAAGTTGAGCTAAGCGAGAAACTGCAACTCTTTCGACCAAACGAGACTTCAAACAAATGCTAACATAGAATCAAAGAGGATACTTGTTTTATTTACAATCTTTGTTATTTCTTGATTCCACGTTTTATTTATTTTTCTTTTATTGATATGTGAACACACTAATCTTCTGGACGTTAGATTTGAAGGGATTCAACCTCTACTTAGACCTAAGCTACCAATGACGGCATACTCTTGCATCTCGTTCAAGAGTTTAGTGGAGTAGATGGCGTTTTTATGCGCCTTTCTCTTAGGACGTAGAAATATGATCGCCAACCCACCGTTTAGACCCGAACCATCGAAAAAGTATCAAGATCGATGCACTCATATCGATTTTAGATAATGATTTTAGGCATTATTTCTATCGATTGTAGAGTGTTAATGTGCACTCTTATTCTGCAAAACAAGTTCAATTCATACGATCAAATTATCCTCATGAAAAAGATGTAAAGCATCATCTATATGAAGTATAATTGATAACACGTAGTGTGTGTTAGTTTTAGGCTAGATATTTATATCATTTTTTCATAGTTTGTATAGCACGAGTTACGAATCCGACACGAACGTTCTTTATATACTCCCTTTTTGTTGATTTTCAGGTTTTAAAGCGACAAGGCCTAACAGAGCTTTAAAGTGTCAATTCCTGGATTCAACCACACTTACTGGAAGCTACAAAACACCTGGAGAAAATTCAAGCCATGGAACCAAATGGAACACCCGAGCATAGAGCAAAAAGGAGCAAAGGCACGGAATTAACTCAGCCCGCTCGGGCTTGGAGAGGCCCCTACGCGGGCTGCAACTCCAGAAAATATCGCATGACTCGGGCTAGAAGAGAACCCGCTCGGGTTTGGACAAAAACGACGACCCCACGCGGGGTGGATATCGTAACCCGCACGGGCTGACTATTCCAGCGAATATTGCACGACCCAGGGAGGCGAGTAGCCCGATCTGGTAGAGTGACCACGATGAGCCCGCGCGAGCCCCCTTTTTCAGCAACGACCTGTTTTAAATTTCAGAACTTGAATTAGAAAGAGAAGGGGCGATCTAGGAAAAATCAGACGGTGGCTAAGGCTGAGAAGGAGACTGAAAAACACAAGGAAAACTCAGGAGAAGCTGCAGAAGAAGAGAAACAACAATTCGGACTTCGGTATCAAGATAGGGAAGAACGCAGAATCGTATTTCTTATCCCTTATCATGTCTAGGGTTTATTTCTCTTGTTTTAAAGTAGATTCCATGAGTGACTAAGCCTCTAGCTATGGGTTAGGATTGCTGGATTTGTAAAGGATGCTTGAAATTATGCATTAATGCTTAGACTTATCGAAGCTTCCTTGAAATTCGATTTTACAATCAACATCGTAAATGTCTTATACTTGTGCTGACTGCTCAGTAATCTAGGAATTTGTGTTTAGCTGGAAGGTTAGGTTATGAATGCGGAACAGTTGATTGTGATTAAGCTTGATTAATGAGAATCTGACCGGTCGGTTAATGGGCTTAGGAATTAGGATTGTGCACTTAACGCTGCCGTAATCATGAGTTAGTCACTGCTAGAAGGTAGGATTGCACGTTGTTGTGGTTAGGAGGTTTAGGATTCGAGAGAACCATTCTTTATTTATGAGCATGAATTCCCCTTCATCAAGATAATTCGATAGGTTCATGATCTTTCGTTAGTTGCATCCTTGCAAATTCCGGTAACCCGAAACCCATAATGTTCTTAATTATCAAGTTTTTCACGTCACCTCATCGCTGTCATTATCCATTTTAGTGTTTTAGAAATCTGTTCCACATCACCATCAATTCAACCCATCTTAGTTTAGTCGTATTCTTAGCATTGGTTGCATTAGTCCCCAGAGTTCGACCCTTGTATTACACCGATCCGTACTCTTGCGGTAAGTGGATATTAGGCATTTTTATTGCTTGATAGTTCGCACATCAAGTTTTTGGCGCCGTTGCCGGGGACTTATTACGACCTAGATTAGGAATTAGCTAGATTAAGATTCAATCCTTTCCAGAGTCTTAGTCATTTTTCTGCACTTTCGCTTTTCCATTTATCGAGTCATTTCTATCTACATCAGATCTGCACTTTGGTTGTTCGTTTATTGTTGTGTAGGTACCATTGTATGAGAAGCTCCACACAAAAGCTACTCATATACGATCCTGAGGTTGAAAGAACAATACGGAACTTGAGCAAAAAGAGGAGAATTAGACCTGCAGACTCTGAATCCGAAGTAGATAAAGAGAGCGTCCCATAGACACACGGTTCCGAAGAGGAAGGGACTGACAGCGAAAGCCCCAGCGCAAGCAGCAGAGAAGGCAACACCGATAAGCACAAAATGGCTGCTGCTGAAGAATTTTACGGAGCTTACACAGCTCCAAAGCACACCCAATTGCTTTCATGCATGGCTCGTCCGATAGAAAACCAAGTTAAGCTAAAACCCGCTTTCATCCAGATGCTCAACAATTCCGCTTTCAGAGGAATGGAGAATGAGGATCCAAATTCACACCTCACGGACTTCAAGATGCTCTACAGCACTACTAAAGTTGGCAATGGAGTCACACGGGAAGATCTATACTTCTCCATATTCCCATTCTCGCTCAAGGATGCAGCACAGAGTTGGTTGTTCAACTTGCCTACTGCGTCTATTACTTCGTGGGACAACTTAAGCATCGATTCATGCAGCAATTCTTCCCAGACCACAGAACGCTGCTCGCCAAGAGCCGAATAAATTCATTCTTGCAAGAAAGAGGTGAGAGTTTACATGATGCATGGGAGCACTTCAAGAATTATCAACGCATTTGTCCGCATCATGGAATGGACAAGAGGTATTGATGTGCTGGAAACACGAGTTATAAATTATCCTAGTCCACTTCAACGCAAGTATACGGATCGTGTAGTACCAGGGTCGATCTGTGGGGACTAAGGCAGCCAAACTAAGAATAAAACTAAACTAAGACAATTAGAGATAGAAGGGGATATGATTCTAAATTCCTAAAACTAATCTAAATGGTGACAACGATACTAGGTTGGGGATAAAGTCGGATATGAAAAACACTACGGGTGTCCGGGATACCGGGAATCACATGGATGGAACAACTAAGGATCATAGATCTATCAACTATTCTTGACAACGGGAAATTTATGCCCTAAGGTGAGGAGTGATTCTTCCGAGCCTAAACCTCCTAACCATGGATACCTGCAACCCTACCTTCCAGCAGTGATTAACCCGTACCATGACAGCACTACGAACGCAATCATTATCCCTAAGATGACTAACCGACCGGTCAGATTCTCATTAGCCAAACTTAATCTACAACTTAACAGGTCCGGACTCATTCTTTAACCTTCCAGCAAAGTCTGAAATCCTATATCGCTGAGCAGGCAGCACTAGCGTAAGAGTGATAATGCTAAGCGTAGAACCGTAAATCAAGAATAAATCAATAAATCTAAGCATTAACGCAAATCATTGTTCATCCAATACAAATCCGATATCCCTACCCGCAGTAGGGACTCTACTCACTCATGGAGAAAACAAAAGATGAAGATAACATAACCCTATACATGATAGACTCTAAGGAATTCGATGCCTCGACCTTCCCTATCGTGTTACCGGTGTAAGGATTGATGCTTCTCTTCTTCTCCGATGCCTCCCGAGCCTTTCCAGATTTTTTCCAGCCTTTCCTTGCCCTGTACCTCGCCCCCTTGCTCTAGATCTATGCTGTTCCTTAAATTCGGTCGTTTGAATGTTAGATCTAGGTTGTTGCGAAATACATAGCCCGCTCGGGCACCACTGTTGCCCGGTCGTGCAGAGGCTCTCCCAGTCGTGTTCCTTCATAGTGCTCGATCGGGTATCAAGCACCCGATCGCGTGGTTGAGCGGCCCGAGTCGTGCAAACTCTCGGGGCAATTTGGATGAATTAACGCTCGAGTGGGTATTGTCTCGCACCCGATCGGGTAAGGCTACCCGATCTCGTTGCCTTCGTGCCCGAGTCGTGCAAAGTGTGCGGATAAAACCCCGTAGGTTTTACCCGAGCGGGTGGTCTATGGTGACCGACCGGGCACCCTTGTTTCCTTGAAATTTCTCTTTTCCGCTCGTTGCTCGGGTGTTCCTTTGGGTTCTGAATCTCGATCTTGGCTCTGAGTAGATATATCTTCAAATCTTGTGGTTTTGATCAGGAATCCGTCATTTTAAGCTCATTTAGGCCTTGTCGCCTAAAAACTCGAACACCAATAAAACGGGTGTGTGAAACTCGTAATCATATCGGATAAGTAAATCTATCTATAAAATATATGCGAAAATGACACTAAAATCTATCCTAAAATTGATACACTTTCAGTGTTATCAGGTATCTCATCACGAGCTTCTTGCAAGGTCTCCAAGAGACCACACGCTTCATGATCGTAGGAGTGGATGGTGGTTCCCTCAACAACCTCACCTTCCGACAACTCGAGAATCTGATTGATAACATGGCAAGGGAGGGAGGTAAGAAGGTCGAAGATTACAACCGTGACTTCTCATCCAAAGTTGCGGTAAATGAGTTAAGTATTGCCAACCCGGACTTAACAGACATAAAGCAACAAGTTGGAGAGATATAAAGGATAATGGAAGGCCTTCATGTCGAGCGAGAAGATGCATCCATCGGTCAGGGAATCGAGGAAGTCAATTACGTCAACAATCGGGCCTACCAGTATAACTACATCAAGAGCCATCCCAGTCTCTCCTATGGCAATACAAGTAATGTGGAAAACCCGCATGATTTTCAACCGCGGATGATGACAAGAAACCAAAACCACGGTTTCCAGCCGAGAGGGAATGGCCAAGACCACAACTATCAGCCTCGCACACAACCTTTAGGTGACTCCAAATTCTCTCTATGCTCCAACTGATAATGCAAGAACAGAAAAACCAAGGTTACGCGCTTGGAGGAATCAAGGCTGAACATGATAACATGAGGAAGAGAATGGATGGTTACGAAACACACTTAAAGCTCCTGGAAACGCAAGTGGCACAACTAGCCCAAGGGTCTAGCTGACAGCCCGAACAGCTCCCCGGGAAACCCGAGACGAACCCCCGGGAACAAGTTAACGTCATTTTTCGAAGGAGCGGAAATACGGTGGAGCAACCCATGCCTTCCACAGCTGCGAGAGGAGAGCCTTTGAGTAATACAATTGAACAAACCATTACTCAAGGCGTGGAAGAGGAGAGGGAGCTACCTTACTTGCCACCTGCCCCGAGGGCACCACCCTACCTTTCCCGCAGTGCCAAAGGAAGCAGAACGACGATGCTCAATTCGCCCAATTCATGGAACTCCTAAGGAAGCTGCAAGTCACCATCTCATTCTACGATGCGCTCATGAAGATCCCATCTTACGCCAAATTCCTCAAGGACATTATAATGAGGAAGAGAACCGTAGACAATGAGATAGTGATGGTCACCAATTCGCTCATACAACCACCTACCATGGCCAAGAAGATGCCCGATCCAGGTAACTTTGTCATCCCTTGTAAGATCTACGATTATGAGATTGAGCATGCACTAATCGATATCGGAGCGAGTGTAAGCTTGCTACCACTGACACTTGTTAAAAAACTCAATCGAGTAGGAGATCTACAGCCCACACGCATGATGATCACTTTGGCCGATCAATCCGTACGGAGTCCCGTAGGCATATTGACGAATGTTGCTGTACAAGTGGGAGAATTCTGGTTCTCCGCAGAATTCTAGTTCCCCAAAGATCCCCATCATTTTGGGAAGACCATTCCTCAACACGACAAAAATGGTTATTTATTTTGCTGAAGGCAGACTGGTCACGAAGTTTGGAGACGAGTCCATTGAGTTCAAGCTCGACGATGCAATTAAGAAGCCACATATGACTGAACCCGTGATGCACATTAACACGATGGATGCACTAGCAGAGAATGTTCAACGTGAACATCGCGACATCCATCTCGTGGAGATACCACTGTCCGAATGCACCGGGAGCCTATTTCAGTCACCCCAAGATGTCGATGCATGCACGCAACTAAGGGAGAAAATGAAAACTCTATAGATGAAGACAAGCCCGTGCGTGCCCATACTTCAACCCGCACGGGCTATACCTGAATTGCAAAACCCGTGCGGGGTAGAACGTGCCCCGAGTCCGGAAAATCTCTCGGCATTTCAGAGCCCACGCGGGGTAGAGGTTGAGCCCGCTCGGGAAAGTCACAAAATCAAGGACCCACGCGGGGTTGATCACACCCCGACTCGGGCAAATTTCTCGGGGATAAAAGATGCAGTTCAGAGCTCGCGCAGGATGGTAGATGAGCTCGCTCGGGTAGGTCACATGAGTATGAATCCGCACGGGTTAGCTGAGACCCTGACACGGGCAACATCTTCGGGAGTAGACGACCCGCGTGGGCAAGGTGTACAACCCACACGGGCTGCGGTAATTCAGAGTTACACCTCGTTTCCTACACCCTCGATGGCCCACACACACACTTATCCTGCCTAGAACACCGAGGAAACACTCAAGCAATATCGAGTCCGACGGAGATACCATGGAGTCGTAGGAATAGATGAGAAAAATGGAGATTCGCTAGTGGAAAACGCTCAAAGGTTAAGCCATGCTATGCTGATCACGTAGAAGAAGGAAGAGGCGTACCTCCTCTTTCCGATATCACATATGCCTAGAACGTAAGGGTCAGGCTCGAGACCTTAAACAAGCGCTTCTCGGGAGACGACCCGAGCTTCGTATCCTTTTTCTTCCTTTTTATTTTATTTTATTTTTGCTCTCGAACTCTCTTTAGGACATGGGCATTTTTTTAGGATTCTAGGATTTTAGTGGCCTTCATGATTATTGCTGCATATTTTTCCTTGTGATATTTTTTCAGAATGCAGCACAGACCGCGCGGGCTGAGCATGAGACCCCGCGCGGGCTACATATTTTACCCGCGTGGGCAAGATCACACGACCCGCACGTGCTAGGTCAATGTCTTCAGAGATAAGTTAAATATTTTGAGTAATCTGAGCGGCTTCAACCCTCACAAACAAAACCCACCCGAGTGTTCTTCCACACTTGAAACCTCTCCCGCAGACCGACATTACTCACGTCATCGCCACCGCCGCTGCTCGTCACCATCGACCCTTGCACCGACGAAACCCTCGGTCGGATACTCGAAATCTCTCTCTCTCGAACCCTCTAAAATCCTTCAATTTCTTCGCTCAATCCAGGTATTTTCGAGAAACCCTCTATGTTTTCGACCGATTTGGACTAGATTTAGACCTGCTTGGAAGGATTTTGGTTATTTTTTAAGGGTTTGCGGTTGTAATTTGGACTTCAGGTTGCGATGTTGCGACCAACCCGTGCGGGCTAGGGTTAGGACCCGCGCGGGTACCTTCTCTTGGAACATAGCCCCTGCGCGTGCTCTTTGTGACCCCGAGTCGGGGGGATTTTTCTGGACATGCAGCCCGAGTGGGCTACACTTCCTACCCGTGCGGGCGATTGCAAACAATGCCTAATTCTTCCTATTTCTTTGACTATTTTGCAGATGGGTTCAAAATTTTTCAAGAGCTCAAAGAAAAGACGAGCCGAGTATGATCCGGAGGAGGGATGGCCCGTACAGTCGGACGCCATCACGGAGCTAACTCTGTATACACATATCACCACGCCGCACCAGCAATACAACTATCGGACAACGGCTTTTCTGTCCGGTCACAAGTCCAAATTCAATGAGCTGCTGCCGCGCATTCAGCCGTCCCACTTCCTATCCACGGAAGCCATGCGTGCTCTCCACATCGAAGAGCACATCAACAACATGTTCAACACAATGGAGTGGAGGAAATTGTGGGTGGCAAGGGAATACACATACCACAACCTCATTGCAGAATTCTTCGCATCGTACAACACCTTCTTCCCCGAGTCAAGAGACACGGACAAGGTATTTGTTGAGTTCCATCTGCTGGGACGAAACTATCGGCTCAACGCGCGGTAGTTCATTGTTGTGCTAGACGTCCCGTACCGCGCCTTCACCAAACTACCGGGAATTGACAAGCAACAACAAGCGAAGTTCTGGAATCAAATGGCGTATGGGGATTGTTCGAGTAAGTCCAAGGCCAACCACATACACCATCCCACCATCTGGTACTTCCACTATTTCTTAGTCTCTTCGATCTTTGGCAAAGGAGCACAAAATGGAGTAAACCACACATAGATGAGGTACTTGAAGCATGCGGTCCACATAGACGTTGATGGTGATGATTGGGATATGGGCGATGTCGACCTGGCATCACTGATTATGCGGTACTTCAATGACATTGCCACCGAGAAGGTTAGCACGGATACGAAGATCCATTGTGGCGGAGTGGTCACGATGATAGTGCGGAGACTTGGAATCAACCTTTGTATCCGACGGAGGACAAGATCGGTGAGGTCCTGATGTGCGTTATATCAAGTTATAAAACCTAGACTAACGCTTCCGCAAGAATACGGATCGTGTAGTAACTAGGGTCGAACACAAGGAATTGATGCGACTAATGAGCTATTAAACTAATTGAATAGACGTGTGAGGTGACTAAAGTTGAGATTGTTATTGAACTAGACTAGACTAAATCGATGAGATCAAATTATAGCTAAGCACCATGGGTATCGAGAGTTTGCATAATGAAGTAACGAAGTTCTAAAAGGATAATTGGTCTAAGGTACTATCATGAATTCAGGGAATTCAAGCTCTCCTATAGGAACTGACTGGCGTAGACTTGTCCACTATCTAGCATGCATATACCAATGTATCCATTGCGCATCTTACATGCATAGACGCATTATGACCGCTATCCTAATCCCTAGATTCAACCGATTGACCTGGCGTAGATTCTAAACCGGCTAAACCCTAAATCATGGCTAAGTTCCAAAGTCTAATGCCCTGGCGTTGGTTTATTAGACTTCTAACATCATTCATTCGAGTGGCGTACAAGTAATGAAAGCATTAAGAACAACCATGAAATCTGAAAACATGATAAAATACCAAGTTCATTCATTCGAGTGGCGTACAAGTAATGAAAGCATTAAGTTCCACCATTCATTAAGCGTAAGACTTCATTACAACGTAGCAAATCTCTCTAACCCATGGCAAAGGATCTACTCAGACATAAATACAGAAAAGGAAACACAAGAGAAGTCTAAATTCGACATAGATATAGAAAGAGATGACTCCCTATTCATAAACCGATGTCTTCGGTAGATTCTCCTTGCTCCCGATCCGTAGATCCGTCTTTTCTTCCTTCTTCCTCTTGCCCTAATGTCTCTCTATCTCCTCTGATCTAATCTGGTTCGATTCCCCTCTTTCAGATCTGATTTCCCTTTTTATTTTGCCGTTCTAGATCTTAGGAAAGTTTGTTGAGATCCAAGGACCCGAGCGGGCACAGCTTGTACCCGCTCGTGCAGACCTTTGCCCGACCGTATTGCACACATTTGAGCCCGAGCGGGCACCATGCCCGACCGTGTAGATCTTCAGCCCGAGTCGTGCAAACCTACGGGGTTTTCTTGACATGAATGAGCCCGAGCGGGCATACCAAACGCACCCGAGCAGGCACACCTCCCTGGTCGTGTACCTTGTGTGCCCGAGTTGTGAAAAGCTACGGGGATAATTGGCAGCAAATAGCCCGATCGTGCACTCCAATGCCACCCGAGCGGGCACTCTTGAAATGTTGTTTCGCTCCCTTCGCTCGGTGTTTGAGTGTTCACTTTCAGTCCATGGCCTTGCACAAGTCGAACCTTGTTACTCAACTTCGTTTTCGGGGTTAGATTGCCATATCACTCGTGTTTCTCTTCAATCCTTCGTTTCCTACACAAAACACGAAATGTAGATGAAGTCCTCGAATAAACACGATAAATGAATGAAATCTCAATAATCTACTCTAAACTAGACCTAAGAATGACATAAAAACTACAACGGATTACGTGTTATCAAACTCCCCCAGACTTAACCTTTTGCTCGTCCTCGAGCAAACCTAGAGTCGAGTACTAGAAGAATTAAACAACAATGGATACTAACACAAACATATCAAAGAATTAGCCATTATGCAAAACAACGCGTCACATGAACGCAAGCCTAAGCGTACCAAGTTCAGACTTCTATCAACCGAAAGTCTCGAACCATGCAATCCTACCAATGACCTAAGTCTAATCCGTACTCCTAAACAACGTCCAAGAGATCTCCATACCAACTCTCCTAAGCTTGAGATATCAATGAATTTACATTCTCGTTCTTATTTCCCTTTTTTTTTATTCTTTTTCTTTCTTCTTTTCTATGGTTCCA
Organism: Gynandropsis gynandra; assembly: GCA_036759665.1. Taxonomy (NCBI): domain Eukaryota; kingdom Viridiplantae; phylum Streptophyta; class Magnoliopsida; order Brassicales; family Cleomaceae; genus Gynandropsis; species Gynandropsis gynandra. The sequence goes on along the minus strand of CM071873.1, from coordinate 2,357,265 downwards.
CGCTTGGTTCCTAGGACGTCGAAGTCGAAGAGGTTGGCTTTCTACTTAGACCCAGGCTGCCTATGGCACACTCATAAGGTCTCTTAACCTTAGCGGAGTGAAGAGATGCGTCATTGAAGCTCATTTTAAACCATGGTTTTCTTTCTTTTCTTAGAATTAAACAACAATGGATACTAACATAAACTTATCAAAGAATTAGCCATTACGCAAAACAACGCGTCACATGAATGCAAGCCTAAGCGTACCAAGTTCAGACTTCTATCAACCGAAAGTCTTAAACTATGCAATTCTACCAATGACCCTAGCTAGTCCATGCTCCTAAACAACGTCCAAGCGCTCTCCATACCAACTCTCCTAAGCTTGAGATATCATTGAATTTACATTCTCGTTCTTATTCCTCTTTTTTTTTATTCTTTTTCTTTCTTCTTTTCTATGGTTCCACGCTTAGTTCCTAGGACGTCGAAGTCGAAGAGGTTGGCTTTCTACTTAGACCCAGGCTGCCTATGGCACACTCATAAGGTTTCTTAACCTTAGCGGAGTGAAGAGATGCGTCATTCTCTTTTTTTTTTATTTTTTTTTATTATGACGTATACGCATCAATCTAACCCTTAGGACGTTGAGTAGCGCCTCAACCCACCACTTAGACCCGAACCATCGATCTCGATGTACTCATGTCAATGAAAATCTAAAATGATTAAAACTTATCCAAGGAGAGAATCGTTGACAGCGGAGTATAAGCGTGTGGAATCTTATGAACGCTAAAGATCTATCAACAAGCATCGATTAGTCGGTATACACGGAGATATGATACTTGGTACCGAAATCTAGGAGGTGAATGTAACTATAAGTCATGGCTTCTTGCACAATTACCCAACTAATCGGAATCTAGAAGTCTTCTAAACACACCTAGACTATAGTTCATGATTCGACAAGGTCGCACAATAATGACTAAAACTTGAAAATTTATGCTAGGTATCCATCCGTTTATCCTAAAAACAAAAATCTACATCTAATCCTAATCCTAATCATCTAATCCTAATCATATGACAATACTCGACGAGTACCCCCCCCGGACTTAAATGAAACACCGTCCCGGTGTTCAAAGCCTAAGAAGATATCGTAAACAAAACAACGGGAAATAAGGGTTGGAACGTGTGCACCTTGTGTAACTTCCAATCCCGTGTTTGTGTTTCCTCTTCAAGGATGATATGGACATTGAAGAACCTGCGAAAAAGATTCGCACAATCCAAAAAGAGAAATACAATCCCACCAAGTATATCAATATGAAAAGAAAAAGAGATAGTCCGAAAGAAAACGAAATGAAAAACGAAACAATCGGGTTGCCTCCCGACAAGCGCTTGTTTAAGGTCTTGAGCTTGACCGAAATGCTCTACTCATGAGTTGGCTCCGAAAGAGCGAACTTAGCGTGATCAAGATCCGTGTTGTCTGCGTTGTAGAGCTTTATGCGTTGGGCGTTCACTTTAAATGCACCGTTTGCTCCGATTAGCTCGATTGCCCCGTGTGGTGAGATGCTTTTAATCGTGAATGGCCCGGACCAGCGTGACTTAAGCTTTCCTGGAAAGAGTTTTAGACGTGAGTTGAAAACAAGTACACGATCACCTACCTCAAAGGTCCGCTGGAGTATGTGCCGATCGTGCCACCGCTTCGTACGTTCCTTGTAAATTTTCGCGTTTTCGTACGAATCGAGGCGCATTTCCTCAAGGTGATGAAGCTGTAACATCCTCTTCTCAGCGGCACATTTATAATCGTAGTTCATTGCCTTGATCGCCCAATAAGCTCGGTACTCTAATTCAACCGGTAGGTGACATGCCTTACCGTACACAAGCTGAAACGGAGTCATTCCGATTGGCGTCTTGAAAGCGGTACGGTAAGCCCACAAAGCATCATCTAGTTTCAATGCCCAATCCTTCCTAGACCTCGAGACCGTTTTCTCTAAAATCGATTTGATTTCTCTATTAGAAACCTCAACTTGGCCGCTGGTTTGAGGATGATAAGGCGTTGCTACCCTATGTCTAACACCGTACTTTCTCAACAACCCATCTATGGTGCGATTCACAAAATGCTTACCTCCATCACTGATCACAACTCTCGGAACTCCAAAACGTGGAAATATGACACGCTTAAACATCTTGGTCACTGGTTTGGATTCGTTCGTGGAGCATGCCAAAGCTTCCACCCACTTCGTAACGTAGTCTACCGCGACTAGGATATAGGAATGTCCGCACGAGGATGGGAAAGGACCCATGAAATCTATCCCCCATACGTCAAATGGCTCGACTTCTAGAATGTATTGCTGTGGCATTTCATTGCGTCTAGAAATATTACCTGTCCTTTGGCAATTGTCGCACGATTTGACGTTGTCATGGGCGTCCTTAAAAACAGTAGGCCAATAGAATCCCGCTTGCAGCACCTTCACATCGGTCTTTGCTGCGGCAAAGTGTCCTCCGTAGCTCGAAGAATGACAACGTGACAGTATGAGTGGAGCTTCTTCTTCGGAGATGCAGCGTCTAAAGATCCCGTCTATCCCTCTCTTGAAGAGATAGGGTTCATCCCAATAATACGCCTTGACGTCATGGAGAAACTTCTTTCTCCCATTGTAGTTCAGCCCCTCCGGTAATACTCGACAAGCTAGATAATTAACAAAGTCAGCATACCAAGGAATTGAAGTACAAGTCAAGGACATTACCAAATCATCTCGAAGGTAGTCATCGATAGGAATGCACTCGGGAATCGCAAGACGTGAAAGATGATCAGCCACTCCATTCTCGGCTCCTTTCCTATCCCTAATCTCTAGATCAAACTCTTGGAGAAGTAGGATCCAACTAATCAACCTAGGCTTTGCATCCTTCTTAGTGAGTAGATAACGCAATGCAGCGTGATCCGTATAAACAATCACCTTCGAACCCACTAAGTACGACCGGAACTTCTCAAACGCATAGACTATCGCAAGGAGCTCTTTCTCCGTCGTAGAATAGTTGCATTGGGCACTGTCCAAAGTCCTACTAGCGTAGTATATAGCATGCAACATTCGATCCTTACGCTGACCTAAAACTGCTCCAACCGCATAGTCACTAGCATCGCACATTATCTCGAAAGGAAGTTCCCAATCCGGTGGTTGAATGATAGGTGGGGAAACTAAAGCTCTCTTCAACTTCTCAAAAGCGTCATGACAACTCGCTGTGAACTCAAAAGGCACGTCCTTACCTAATAGATCCGTGAGGGGTTTTGAAATTTTCGAAAAATCCTTAATGAAACGCCTATAAAACCCCGCATGACCTAAAAAGCTACGAATACCCTTGACGTTCGTTGGTGGTGGTAGTTTCTCAATGACTTCGATCTTAGCCTTATCTACCTCAATGCCCTTCGCTGATATCTTGTGTCCCAATACAATGCCCTCGCGAACCATAAAGTGGCATTTCTCCCAATTCAAAACGAGGTTCGCCTCCAAGCACCTATCTAGCACTTTGCACAAATGAGTTAGACACGCATCAAAGGAAGGTCCATGAACGGAAAAATCGTCCATAAACACTTCCATAATATCTCCATTCACATCGGAAAAGATTGAAGTCATGCACCGCTGAAAAGTAGCGGGTGCATTACACAAACCGAATGGCATCTTCCGATAAGCGAATGTACCGAATGGGCAAGTGAACGTCGTCTTCTCTTGATCGTCGGGATGGATTGGAATCTGGAAAAACCCTGAATAACCATCAAGAAAACAAAAGTAGGAGTGAAGAGCTAGACGTTCAAGCATTTGATCGATAAAAGGAAGAGGGAAGTGATCTTTCCGTGTGTTTGCATTCAACTTGCGGTAGTCGATGCACATCCGCCATCCCGTGACTGCCCTCGTGGGAATCAACTCGTTGTTTGCATTCGGAATGACCGTGATACCTCCCTTCTTTGGCACTACATGAACTGGACTCACCCAAGCACTATCCGAAATTGGATAAATAATTCCCGCATCTAACAACTTAAGTACCTCTTTCTTCACCACTTCCATCATACTAGGGTTTAACCTACGTTGGTGCTCAATCGAGGTCTTAGTGTCATCTTCAAGGTGAATTCTATGCATGCAAAGCCCAGGACTAAGTCCCTTAATATCCGCTATCGTATAACCTATAGCTCCCCTATATCTCCTAAGAGCCTCTAGCAATCGTTCTCTTTGGGAATCATCTAGGTTGTCATTTACTATAACCGGATACGTGGAATCAAGTCCGAGAAACTCATACCTCAGCCCTTGTGGTAAGGGCTTCAACTCCACCTTCGGTGCCTTGTCAACACTCCAGTCATGATTCGGATGCTTGATTCGATCATTAAGCTCGTCGGGAGTGGTTGAACTATCAATGAAGGCCGCGTGAGGTGCGCTGAATTCTGTCTGGAATTGTCGGAGGGTTGTGCACTGGCTTGCAACATCTTCTTGACTCGAAACCCCTTCCAACTGGTCCGTACTCATGTGGCCATGAGTTGAGAAGTCCTCTTGTTGAGAACTACCCGAAAATCCATCGTTCTCTAAGGCTGCGACCTGCTGTGCTCGGGCCGCGCAGAATTCTGCTCTAAGTTCATCTAACTCGGTTCTCGGGATTTCTTTTTCATCTCTCTCATCTAGCAGCTTCGTATAATTCTTTACCTCATGGGGATCTTTGTAAAGTCCCTCTCCAGCTGCTAGAAGAGCCATCTCAAGGGAATCCATATTCCCAAACTCCTCTAACACTTCCTCGGCTAATCTCTCTAATACATCAATATAAAACACCGAGTCTACCATACAAGGTTGCCTAAGTGTGTCGTTCAAATTGAACTCCACTTCCTCATCTCCAAACTTTAAAGTGAGTCTACCCTCGGCACAATGTATAATAGTCTTAGCCGTATTGAGGAAAGGTCTACCTAGAATGATAGGAATTTTCTTGTCCTCCTCCATGTCTAGTACAACAAAATCAACCGGGACAAAGAATTTTCCTACTTGCAATGGGACGTCTTCAAGTATTCCTTCGGGGATCCTAACACTCCGATCAGCCATGGTGAGTGCCATTCTCGTCGGTCGAAGATCCATCCTACCCTTAAGATCCAACTTCTCATACAATGACAATGGTAGCACGCTTACGCTTGCTCCGACGTCGATTAGCGCATGGTTAATCTCATAATCTCCAATTTTACAAGGGATTACGAAAATACCTGGATCCGGCATCTTTTTGGGTAGACTTGGCTGTAGCATTGAGTTGGTGACCATGACGGTTTCCGTTTCCACGTCCCGCTTGTTCGCAAGTACGTCTTTGAGGAACTTAGCGTATGAAGGCATCTTCTTCAACGCTTCGTGGAATGGAATCGTAATGTGCATCTTCTTCAACATCTCCGCAAACTTTGCAAATTGCGCATCATCGTTCTTTTTGCGTTGACGTTGAGGAAATGGCAAAGGAGGAGGCCTCGGTTCGGGTTTAACGTATTTGGGCTCCTCTTCCTCCTTGTGCTCCTTGACGTGGTCGCTCTCCTTTTCTACTGCCATTGATGGTTCTACCTGTTCAAACCTTGGAAGAGTAGGGGAATCAAGTGTCTTACCGCTTCTCAAATGGATGGCATTGATTTGCGCTCGAGGATTCGCTTCCGGGCGTGCCGGTAGAATCCCTTGCGGTTGAGAGGATTTCGCAGCGAGCTGCGAAACTTGAGTATCCAATATCTTTAGATGCGTTTTCACCTCATTATACTCATTCTTCCTCTCTTGATTCTCTGCTTTCATCCCTTCCTGATTCGTTATCAACGTTCTAATGTCATTGGCTTGGTCCTTTTGTGCTTGTAGGATTTGAGCAAGCATTGACGCGATATCGGGGCTAACTTCTTGTTGCGGAGGAGCAGGCGCACGTGATTGGAAATTCTGATTTTGGGGCTGCGTCCTCGGCTGGAAATTTTGATTGCGTTGCATCAAACGCGGCTGGAAGTTACCCGATGCTCGTTGTGCATTGAATGCACCGTCGGAATTCTTGTACGAGAGATTGGGGTGATTTCTCCACTCGGGAGTATAGGTGTTACCCAAAGGTTGGGCGTTGCTCACATAGCTCACCCCTTCGTACCCTTGAATTCCTTGCTCGTCCGGTTGCTCATAATATTGCTGTTGATTTGCTCCGGACATCAGCTCATAAAGACCATTGATTTTACCATTCATTTCGGCTCTCATCTCGGCTAATTCGGAATATATGGATTGCGAATTATCCACCTTGGCTACTCTTGCTGGAGTGTTGCGATTATACTCTCCGGCGGTGTGATTTCCCTCATCAGCCATTCGATCTATCAAATCCTCGATTTGTGGGAAAGTGAGGTTGCTCAAAGAACCTCCAGCAGCGGCTACGATCAAGATCCTCGTATTGTCCATAAGTCCTTGGAGAAAATTGTGTATGAGGTAGCTTTGATCCATGCCGTGATGTGGGCAAAGGCGTTGATAGCCCTTGAATCGCTCCCATGCTTCATATAAGCTCTCGGCTGCCCCTTGCACGAATGTGTTGATGTTGTTCTTGGCTAGCTGAGCTTTACTTTGCGGGAAGAACCTTGTCATGAACTTCTCCTCTAGCTGTCCCCATGACGCGATAGAATTCGCCGGTTGCGAATATAACCAATCTTGCGCTTTGTCCTTCACCGAGAATGGGAAAGCAGCTAGCATGACATCCTCATCCGATACCCCATCTCCAGCCCTTATAGTTCGGCATAACATCTTAAAATCAGTAAGATGCTGGTTTGGGTCCTCGGCGGGTCTCCCTCTAAACGCCGCGTTACCAAGCATTTGGATGAATGCCGGTTGAAGCTCTACGCGGGCGTTTCTCCTCGCAATACATGACAAGAGATGCGTGTGCCTAGGGACCGTGTATGATCCATAGGTCAGTGCCGGTTGCACTTGTTGCGCGTTTTGAACGTTCATATCTCGACGTTCGGCCATTAGCTCTTCTTCAAATGGTTGTTCAACTACTTCCTCGGGTTGGAAGTTCAAGTGTACTTGCGTGTTATCAACTGGATTGCTCGCACTAGTTCTCGTTTCCTTCCTTAGTTTTCTGAGTGTCTTATCAATGTCGGGGTCGAAAACTAGATCCGCGCTTCCGGTATTTCTCATGCACAATTAAGCTGCACAAGAAAAAGAAAACAAACACAAGAGCACGTAAGATCCGAGAAGCAATAGAACTTGACTCTAAACACAATAGACAAACAAAATAAACACGAAAAAGCAAAAACAAACAAGACTCTATCTAAACTAATGTCTAATCTAAAAGTTTCCTAACTCCTAAGCCGTAATTAACTCCCCGGCAACGGCGCCAAAAACTTGATGTGCGTTATATCAAGTAATAAAAACCTAGACTAACGCTTCCGCAAGAATACGGATCGTGTAGTAACTAGGGTCGAACACAAGGAGCTAATGCGACTAAAGAGCTACTAAACTAATTGAATAGACGTGTGAGATGACTAAAGTTGGAATTGTGGTTAAGCTAAACTAAACTAAATCGAAGAGAATAAACTTATGGATAAGCACCATGGGTGTCGAGAATTTGCCTAATGAAGTAACGAAGTTTCAAAAGGATAATTGGTCTAGGTACTATCATGAATTCAGGGAATTCAAGCTCTCCTATAGGAACTGACTGGCGTAGACTTGTCCACTATCTAGCATGCATATACCAATGTATCCATTGCGTATCTTACATGCATAGACGCATTATGGCCGCTATCCTAATCCCTAGATTAAACCGATTGACCTGGCGTAGATTCTAAACCGGCTAACCCTAAGTCATGGCTAAGTTCCGAAACCTAATGCCCTGGCGTTGGTTTATTAGGCTTCTAAGATCATTCAATCAAGTGGCGTACAGGTAGAGAAAGCATTAAGAACAACCATGAAATCTAAAAACATGATAGATACCAAATTCATTCATTCAAGTGGCGTACAGGTAATGAAAGCATTAAGTACCACCATTCATGTAGATGAAGTCCTCGAATAAACACGATAAATGAATGAAATCTCAATAATCTACTCTAAACTAGACCTAAGAATGATATAAAAACTACAACGGATTACGTGTTATCAGGTCCCGAGCTCAACCTTCAGAACCTCCGCAACCGACGGGCAAAAGTAACCATCCACGGAGGATCATTTGGAGTTACATGGATGAGCATGGTCAAACCTTGGAGGTCGACCTCGACCAGATTCAGATGCCCGAATTAGACGAGGAGGGTGTGCGCTTTATGATAGATCCTGCTTGTAACTTAGCTTGTAACTCGGGTTGCGACCCGCTCGGGTTCTCAATGTGCCCGCTCGGGTGCGGCTAGGTCAGGTCACGCGGATCGCGATCCGCATGGGATGCATGATCGGGCATGATGTCCGCTCGCTTGGGTATAAGGCATCTGGTCGGGCATTTCCTTGCCCGAGTCGTGCGTGAATGCGCACCAAAATTCGCCATAGCCTTTGCCCGATCGTGTATGAGTTGTGCCCGACCGGGTGGAGGCTCTTCATGCTAAATCTCGTCCCGTTTGTCCCGTGATGATCCTCGAAGTTGATCCTTAGCTCTGTGCATGTTCTTTAGCTCCAAAATGAACCAAATATGCGTAAAAACCTGTAAAAACATGAAATCACGAAAACAAGTAAAACGGATACGGAATCATACGTAAAGCAACAAATATATATCA
>CM071873.1:2330615-2344223 GCA_036759665.1 Gynandropsis gynandra | reverse complement strand
GGCAACGACGCCAAAAACTTGATGCGTTCTCAAAGTTAAATAAAATAACCTAAACTACCCGCAAGTGCACGACACGTGTGTAGTATTTTAGGTGTCGATCCCATAGAGACTACGCAACACTATCTAAACTCGAACTATGAATCAAACTTGGTAACGAACAAATATGGTGGAAGAATGAAATACTGAAAGTAAATAAATGAATTGATTCTTAACGATAAGACAAACATTTTAGGAATCCAGTTTCACCACAAGACTACCGAAACCAACGACCAATCTATCCATCATGCAATCCCAATTTAAGCTATCTAAGGCAGACGATCCTAATATGATAAGTTGCCCCCTACTTTCGTGGCTGACACCTTGAACTAAACCCATAAGATCTATGATTCATCCGTTTTACCCTCAACCGTTGCTACCCTACTTTCGTGGCCTAACCTCAGTTGTTCTAAACCTGATCTTCTAGAACTAGAATTCTCCTTTCGGTCCTTCTCCTAATCCCTAACACATGCATCTACGCGGCCGTCGTAATCACAAGTAAATTAAGCGCTCAGATAGAGAATAGATAAACGAAACGGGAAGATGCATTCAAAGATAAATCAAAAGATGGTTCCGGGATAGCCAAGGGCTAATCCCTTCTCCTAGAACAAACAAAATACTCGCTCATGCGTCTGTAAACAAACATAAACGAAATAGAAAGTCTAAGGAACATGTAAACCAAGCGAAACCGAAGTGTCGGGTTGATCTCGAATGCTCCTTGCTTCCCTCCTTGCAAGAATCTCCTCAAATCACAAACTCAATGAAAAGTTGTCTTCTAATGTCGTCCTCTGGCCTCTTTTATGCCTCTTATGTCGGTCCAAGTGTTACCTTAATCCCCCCCACGAGCTTCCTTTTATTTTAAGTTAATTTTACTTAACTTAGCTTGTAACTCGAGTCGCGACCCGCTCGGGCTCTCAATGTGCCCACTCGGGTGCGTCTAGGTCAGGTCGCGCGGATCGCGATCCGCATGGGATGCCCGATCGGGCATGATGTCTGCCCTCTCGGGTATAAGGCATCTTGTCGGGCATTTCCTTGCCCGATTCGTGCGTGAATGCGCACCAAAATTCGCCATAGCCTTTGCCCGATCGTGTATGAGTTGTGCCCGACCAGGTGGAGGTTCTTCATGCTAAATCTTGTCCCGTTTGTCCCGTGATGATCCTCGAAGTTGGTCCTTAGCTCCGTGCATGTTCTTTAGCTCCGAAATGAACCAAATACGCGTAAAAACCTGTAAGAACATGAAAACACGAAAACAAGTAAAACGGATACGGAATCATACGTAAAGCAACACATATATATATAAAAACGTCTCTTAAAACGTGCAATAAATACGTATGAAAACGAGATGATCACTAGGTTTGCTGAAAAGGATTTATAGATACCGACTAGTCTATTAGTTGTGCATGAATCATTGGCTCATAGTTGTATTCCGTCCCCTAGGTTTCAATCCCAAGTGTCTATATCTCTGAATATATCATTCTCTTTGCTAAGTGAGACATGTTTTAGATTTTTTAGTTTTATTTTATGAATTCATGCGCTTACACTCCGTTTTCAATCAATTGAATAAGCTTCTAACTATTATCATCTTATTTTGACATGAGTGCATCGATCTCGATGGTTCGGGTCTAAGTGGTGGGTTGAGGCACTCTTCTACGTCGTAAGGGTTTGAGATGATCTTCACTCCGTTAAGGTCATAAGACCTTATGAGTGTGCCAATTGGCAATCTGGGTCTAAGTAGAAAGTCACCCTCTTCGACGCCGACGTTCTAGAAACCGAACGCGAAAAAAAGAAAAAAAGAAAGAAAAAGAAAAAAAAAAGAAAAAAAAGAAAAAAAGAAAGAAAAAAGAATAAAAAATCTTTAGGAATAAGCTCTCACTTATGCATGATTAATTTGGTATGGAGATTGCTTGGATGTTGTCTAGGGTAGTGAAATAAACTTTTGCGATATGTTGGACTGCATGGCTCGTGGCTTTCGGTCGATAGAAGTCTGAATTAAGTTCACCTAAGTCTATGTTCGTGTGACGCACTTGTTTGCATGATGATTGATCGTTCGAAAAATTTGTGCTAGTATCCGATTGTTGTTGGTGAACTCTTCTTATGCTTAGCCTTAGTTTTGTTTGAGGACAAATAAAGGTTCAAGTCTGCGGGAGTTTGACAACACGTAGTGCGTGTTAGTTTTAGGGTAGGTATTTATATCATTTTCGCATAGTTAGTATAGCACGAGTTACGAATCCAACACGAACGTTCTTTATATACTCCCTTTTTGTTGATTTTTCAGGTTTTACGGCGACAAGGCCTAACCGAGCTTTAAAGTGTCAATTCCTAGATTCAACGCACATACTAGAAGCTACAAACCACTCAGAGAAAATTCAAGCAACGGAACCAAATGGAACACCCGAGCATAGAGCAAAAATGAGCAAAGGCACGGAATTAACTCAGCCCCCTCGGGCTTGGAGAGGCCCCCGTGCGGGCTGCAACTCTATAAAATATTGTACGACTCGGGCTAGAAGAGAACCTGCTCGGGTTTGGACAAACACGACGACCCCGTGCGGGGTGGATATCGTAACCCATGCGGGCTGAATATTCCAGCGAATATTGCACGACCCGAGGCAGCGAGTAGCCCGCTCGGGCAGAATGACCACGATGAGCCCGCGCGAGTTGAGCACATAGCCCGTGCGGGCCCCCTTATCAGCAACGAACTTTTTTGAATTTTAAAACTTGAATTAGAAAGAGAAAGGGCGATCTAGGAAAAAGCAGACGGTCGCTATGGTTGAGAAGGAGGTTGAAAAACACAAGGAAAACTCATGAGAAGCTGCAGAAGAAGAGAAACAACAATCCGGACTTCGGTATCAAGATAGGGAAGATGGAGGAATCGTATTTCTTATCCCTTATAATTTCTAGAGTTTATTTCTCTTGTTTTACAGTAGATTCCATGAGTGACTAAGCCTCTAGCTATGGGTTAGGATTGCCGGATTTGTAAAGGATGCTTGAAATAATGCGTTAATGCTTAGACTTATTGAAGCTTTCTTGAAATTCGATTTTACAATCAACATCGTAAATGTCTTACACTTGTACTGACCGCTCAATAATCTAGGAATTTGTGTTTAGCTGGAAGGTTAGATTATGAATCCAGAACAGTTGATTTTAGATTAAGCTTGATTAATGAGAATCTGACCGGCAGGTTAATCGGCTTAGGAATTAGAATTGCGCGCTTGACGCTACTGTAATCACGAGTTAATCACGGCTGGAAGCTAGGATTGCACGTTTTTGTGGTTAGGAGGTTTAGGATTCGAGAGAACCATTCTTTATTTATGAGCATGAATTCCCCGTCATCAAGATAATTCGATAGGTTCATGATCCTTCGTTAGTTGCATCCTTGCAAATCCCGGTAACCCGAAACCCATAATGTTCTTAATTATCAAGTTTTTCACGTAACCTCATCACTGTCATTATCACTTTTTAGTGTTTTCGAAATCTGTTCCACATCACCATCAATTCAACCCGTCTTAGTTTAGTTGTATTTTTAGCATAGATTGCGTTAGTCCCCAGAGTTCGACCCTTGTATTACACCGATCCGTACTCTTGCGGTAAGTGGATATTAGGCATTTTTATTGCTTGATAGTTCGCACATCAATAATCATATAGATAGAGAGGATGAACAAGAAACTAACCTAGCAACCTCGTCTAAACTTCCAACAAGTAACACTATGATTCCAAAGACTTGCAACCTATTCGATTTTCAACTGACTAATAAGCTTTAACATGCAAGATATCACAGAAAAGGCCAACTTCTTAAACATCCTAGGTTCAAGATTCATCGCAAAATGTGGCACCGGACAAGTGCTTGAGACGACTCAGACTCATGAAAGCAAAAAATACTAAAGCGAAGCTAAGAAATTCAAAAGAAAATGAAATGAAATCTCCTGACAAACATGAGCTACTCCCCCAAACTTGAATTGAACGACGTCCTCGACATGAAGCGCCGATGGAGGATAGGAAAGGTGAAGGTCTTCTTGTTTTTACATTTTTTTTATATAGATTATGTCCAAAACTACGAAACAAAATGCTTGGTTACCTCCAAGAAACTGCTTATTTAACGTCGTTAAGCTTGCCGTCTCCATGCTTCATGTGCTCGTGATGGGTGGATCAAATAGGGAGATGGAGTTTTCGCTTTTGATCGGTTGAACAACTTGATAGAGCTTTAGCCACTGATTGGATTTGAAAATTCTGCTCGTCTTGTGCCAAAGTTCTACGGCTCCATGTGTGAACACCTCTCGTACCTGAAACTGACTAGACCAACGGGAACGTAGTTTGCCCGAAAAAATCTTAAGACGAGAGTCGAAAAGTAGAAGAAAATCACCTGACCGAAATTCATGAGGTAGGATCTTTGCGTCGTGCCATTCTTTAGCGCAGTCGTCTTTCTCATTGCACATTAATGTCATCAGTCCTTTCATTTCCAACTTCGGGGACAGCCTCCTTTGAACTTCGATGGAGGGTTCGTGGCTGTCCTCCTTAAGCATTCCGTGCATACATAATGAAGGGCTTAATCTCCTGAGATTCTTATGACAAATGGGTGGCTGTCGCGTCTCATGTCGAAGAGAAGAAGGAAAATGTTCGAGTTCAAGCCTAGACGCTTTCTCCACTGCAAAATCACTAAAAGTTTCGCAGGGCATCTCTTCGTGCGGTGCGTCTTGTAGTCCTCAATAGCACTCATGAATTTCGTGTAGTCTCGGCGTCCTCGTCGATGAGTCTTGCGTTCCTACAAACCTTCTTCAAGCATCTCTCACGAGGATCGGAAATACATACTCGATCCAGCGTGTCATTCGCCGACTTTTCTAGCAAATCAAGTCTAGAGCACGGCTCCTTGAAGGAAAGGCAGTTCGTGGAGAGAGCTTCCCTTGTTGTACATCTATCATCGCACCTGCAATAGCTAAGAATGGTCTACTAAGAAGTATAGGCACCCTGGCAGCTTCTTCAATATCGAGTACAACAAAATCAGCGGGAATGCAAAGATTACCTACCTTGGTGGGAATATTTTCAACAATTCCCATCGGATACCTTACCGAACGATCCACTAGTCGTAGACACATCTTGGTAGGTTTGAGATCCCCAAAGTTTATCCGCTTATAGACCAAATGTGGCAATAGGCTCACGTTTGCCCCCAAATCACACAAAGCTATGTCAAAGTCGACGTTTCCTATGGTGCATAGTATGGAGAAGCTTCTGGGGTCCTTCAACTTCGAGGGCAGCTTGTTTTGGAGAATGGCGCTGCATTCCTCTGTGAGTGCAATTGTCTCACTCTCTTTGATACGCTTCTCCTTGGAAAGAACCTCCTTGAGGAAATTTGCGCGATTAAGCATCATTTGGAGGGCTTCCACGAACGACATATTGATTTTGAGCTTCTTGAGGCCATGTAAGATTCTTCTCACACTCTCTTGATTATTGCTGCTTACGAAACGTCCAGTAAATGGTATAGGAGGTACGTACGCTGGTGGAGCAATATACAACTTTTCCAAATTTGGCTCAAATTTCCATGATTGCGATTCTAGCCTTTCCTTTGTCCACTGACTTTCCAGCAATGTTCTCTTGCGCTTTGGAGGGCGGGTTCTCAATCGTATCCTCGCCCCACAAAGTAATGGCGTTCACGTACTCTCTCGGGTTTAAATCGGGCTTTCTGGGTAGCATTACTGGATTCTGAGAGGATGAGGCAACTTGTTATGCAATGGAAATTTCAAGGATCTTCACATGCTTGCTCAAGGATTCCATTACAGTTTTGAGCTCATTGATCGCCATCCCGATTTCCGTGTTGAATTTAGTTTGAAGTGATTTTTGCTCCTTGATGCTGTCTTGATGTTTCCTTTGCACATTGATGAATTCAAGTATTACCGCCTCAAGGCTTGAGAAAGGAGTTTGAGGAGGTTAAGGAGCTTGTTGAGCTTGCTAGAGGCGCTACGGTTGCTGGTACGACTGCTGGTTTAGTTGAAATCCCGAATACTTCATCGGTTGGGTCGTTCGATACGAAAGATTCAGGTGGTTCCTCCAATTCGAGTTGTAGGTGTTCCTGCATTGTGTGTTCCCTTGCTGCTGGGCGTAATTCATTTTTTTCCATGCCTTCTTGCATCGTGCATTGGTAAGACACATACTCCATATCTCCAAAATTCGCACAGTACATGGCATTCGCTACATTGCCCATCACCATACTCTGATTCACTTCGTAAACACCTCGTGCCTTGTTCGTCATACTCCTCGGCGTGGACCACATGGTGTGGTTCATGGCAAGATTGTCGATCAAATCATATGCCTCCTCTACGCTGAGGTCCATGAATGATCCTCGAGCAATGTTATCCAACGTCGTTCTATGCTCATCCGCGATCCCTTTGTAGAAGGTTTGGATCACATACCACTGCTCTAGACCGTGATATGGACATATTTGCAAAAGGTCCTTGAATCTTCCCTACGCTTCAAATAATGTCTCTCCATCAGGGCATCTAAACATCGTGATTTCTCCCCTCATATGAATCATCTTGCTCGGAGGAAAGAGCTGTGATAGGAATGACGTGCAAAGCTGGTCCCAAGTAGTGATCGAACCAGCAGGAAGAGATTGCAGCCATGTCTGCACTCGTTCCCCAAAGGGAAGGGACACAACACAATCGCATTCTTCGAGACTCCATGTATTTTGAATGTGCTTGAAACCTCTAGAAAGTCTCGTAAGTGCTGATGAGGGTCGTCGCGATTTACACCCATGAATTGCTTTTGATATAGCATGTTGATCATCGTCGACTTAATATCGAATTGCTCCGTAGCAACAACAAGCGTCCTTATCGCGGTTTAGACATTACACATGTTCGGAACCATGTAATCACGAAGCCGACGTGGTGGAGGAGCCTGCGGTTGCTGCAATTGCGCCACATTACCAAAGGGTAATTGGGGCTGTCCATGACCGTCCAATATATCATTTTGGTTGTCCATCGCTCGTGGATCAGTTGGGTCTACTCTTTCCTCTTCCTTGCCCTTTTCCACTGTCTAATCGTTCTTTGGATCTCGGCGTCGATTCGATGCAAGCTCGAAGTACCTTGAGATCAGGTCATGCACCTACGAAGGACAAACAAAAGGAATTCGTAGAAAGAATAAAAAGAAAAGAAAAGGAAAGAAAACAAAAACAAGAATGACTCTAAATCCAAATCTAAGGCGTGTTGACAAATAGCCCTCTATAACAGCGCCAAAAACTTGATGCGTATTCAAGTTAAATATAACCTAAACATACTCCGCAAGTGCACAACACGTGTGTAGTACCCCACAAGGACTATGCAACACAGAATAAGATCAAACTAGAATTAAACTTGCTACGACGGAATAATGGTTGTGAGAAGAAAATAATGAAAATGCAGTAAACCTAGGAGTTCTTCACAAATGAGCCAAACGTTCTAGAATACGGTTTCATCACATAGCTTCCAAAACCGACTATCGATCTTTCTATCTAATCATGCATTCCCTATCAAGACATCTAAGACAGACGATCCTAATGTAGTTCCTACCCTCTCTCAAGGCATAGGAATGTGATTTGATTGAGTTATCCTGAACTTTCATGGCTGATACCCCAAACTAAACCCATACGATCTATGAATCATCCGATGAACCCTCAACCGTTACTACCCTACTTTCATGACTTAGTCTCGGTTTTTCTAAGCCGAATCTTCTAGAACTAGAATTCTCCTTTCGGTCCTTCTCCTAATCACTAACACATGCATCTACGTGGCCTTCGTAAATACAAGACACTAAACGCTCAGACAAAGAATAAATTAACAAAACGGAAAATGCATTCATAAATAAATCAAGAGAGGTTCCGAGAAATCCATGGGCTAATCCCTTCTCCTAGAACAAATGTACTACTCAGTCATGAGTCTAAATGGAAACCACATAATCCAAATAGATAGAGTAAGAAGCATAGAAATATCAAACGAGGCGTAATCCCGAATCAATTCCGTCTCCTTGTGTGTCTTCCATCACGAGGGCTCTCCTTAATGATGGATGGGCTCAGATCTATCCTCCTAGGGTTCCCCTTTGTGTTTTTCTCTTCCCCCCGTAACTCTATTGGGGTCCCTTTTTAAGCTCTCTCTCCATTGGAGAACTTCAAGGAAGGTTGTTGCGGACACGACTCGCGCAGGCTCGGTAGCCAATCCTCTTCTGTCTCAAATAGAGGTAGTATGCTTCTTCTGTCCTCCACGTGATCATCATTGCATGGCTTTAACCTCTAAGCGTTTTCCATGAACGATTCCCCATTTTTCTTGTCCAATTCTACGGCTACATGGTATATTAGTCGGGCTCGGTATTGCGTGGGTGTTCTCTAGGCGCTCCAATCAAGATCTGTGCATAAGCGGGCGATAGAGGGAGTAGGAGGTGATGCAAAAATTCGAAACAACGTAGCCCATTCGTGGTTGACACTATGCTCGCGTGGGTCTCTACCTCAGAAAATAATGTCTGTGACAGGATTTCCCCTAGCCTGCTCGGGCATGAGTTCAGGTAAGCTTCCTATGCAGGCTCTTCCTCCACCCCGCGTAGGTAATGTTTAGCATCTAGCCCTGAGAGTCTTGCTCGAGGTGGGGCGTCTATCTACATGCGCATGATGTTTGATGATTGATGACCCCGCACGGGTTCTTTGAGTAGCCTGCTCGGGTCTTGCAGTTCTGAGAATTGAATTGTACCTCCCAGAGATCCGCCTGTGGTGGAGCGCGATCAATCCCGCTCGGATCTTGCAATTCTGGTGTAGCCCGTGCGGGTTGCAATGTGGGCATGCACGAATTTATGCTTGTTTCAAGTGCTTTCAACTCCTCTGTGAGTTGTATGCGTTCCTCGAGGTTAACCTCTGAGCGTTCTTCTCGGTGTTCATGTTGAACTTCCTTAGCTAGTTCATCCAACATGTGTGCATCACAGGTTCAGTCATGTACAGTTTCTTGAGCACATCGTCGAGCTTAAAGTCAATGGACTCGGCTCCAAACTTCATGACTAGTCTACCTTCAATGCAATATATAAACATGTCCGCCGTGTTGAGGAATGGTCTTCCCTAAATGATGAGAGTCTTCGAGTTTATCTCCAAGTCCACTACTATAAAGTCCGGTGGGAACCAGAATGTTCCAACTTGTACTGTAACATTCATCAATATGGCTATGGGAATTTGTATGGAGTGATCGGCCAAGGTTATCAGCATGCACGTGGGCTATAGATCTCCTACTTGATTGCGTTTCTTAACAAGTAACAATGGTAGCAAGCTTACACTCGCTCCAATGTCGATTAGTGCATGCTCAATCTGATAATCATAAATCTTGCTAGGGATGATGAAATTACTTGGATCAGACGTCTTTTTAGCCATGGTGGACTATTTTATGAGAGAGTTAGTGACCATCACTACCTAATTGTCTACGGTCCTCTTCCTTGTTATTATGTCCTCGAGGAGTTTGGCATAAGAGGGCATCTTCATGAGTGCATCGTACAATGGGATGGTGACTCGCAGCTTCCTTAGGAGTTCCACGAATTTGGTGAATTGAGCGTCTTCGTTCTGTTTCCTTTGGCGCCGCGAGAAGGGTAAGGGTGGTGGCCTTAGGGCATGTTTCACGTAGGCTAGCTCCTTCTCCTTTTCCTTGTCGGTCTCCTCATTTTCCACACCTTGAGCAACAAGTCGTTCATTTATATCACTCGGACGATCTTCTCTCGTGGTTGTGGAAGGCATAGGTTGCTTCACCGTCTTTCCATTCCTCAGATAGATGGCGTTAACTTGTTCCCGAGGGTTTGCCTCAGGCTTCCCAGGGATCTGTCCAGGCTGTCGGCTGGACCCTTAAGTCAGTTGTGCCACTTGTGTATCTAGGTGTTTCGGGTGTGCTTGGAAGCTCTCCATTTGCTTCCTCACGTCATCTTGCTCAACTTTGGTTTCTCGAAGCGTATAGTTGTGATTCTTCTATTCTTGCAGCAACACCTGCAACATTGGAAGAACGTCAGAGTCACCAAAGGGTTGTGAGCATTGCTGATAGTCCTGGTCCTCGCCACTCACCTCTACTGGAAACCTTGATTTTAGTTTCTTGTCATCATCCGTGGTTGAATGTCCTGCGGGTTTGCTACGTTACTTGTATTGCCATAAGAGAGGTTGGGATGGCTCTTGATGTAGCTGTATTTGCAAGGCCGATCATTGATGTAGTTGACTTCCTCCATCCCCCCGCCTATAGATGCATCCTGTTGATCTACGTGTAGACTCGCCATCATCTTGTAGATCTCAGCAACTTGATGCTTTATATCAGTCAAATCCGGGTTAGCGATACCTACCTCCTTTACTTCAATTTCGGATGGGAGATTACGGTTGTAATCTTCAACATTCTTGCCTCCTTCCCTCTCCATGTTCTCGATCAGGTTCTCGAGTTTTTGGAAAGTGAGGTTGCTGAGAAAGCCACCACCCACTGCTACAATCATGAATCATATGGTCTCTTGGAGTCCTTGCATGAAGCTGGTGATGAGGTACTTCTTGTCAATCCCGTGATGTATACAAATGCATTAATATCTCTTAAATCGTTCCCATTTCATCATGTCGACTCTTACCTCTTTCTCGAAGAGACGAGTTGATTCGAATCTTGGCTAGAACAATCCTATGATTTGGGAAGAAATGCTGCATGAATCATTGCTCTAGGTCGTTCCACGAGGTGATTAAAGCGGTGGGCAAGTTAAAGAACAAATTTTGTACTGCGTTCTTTAGTGAGAATGGGAATGCGGATAGGTATAGGTCTTCACGGGTGACTCTCGTACCATCTTTAGTAGTGCTGCAGAGCATCTTGAAGTCGATAAGGTGTGCATTCGAGTCTTTATTCTCTATTCCTCTTAAAAAAGAATTTCTGAGCATCTCGATGAAGGCTGGTTGCAATTCAAATTGGTTTGTCATCGGACGGGCTATGCATGATAACAATTGGGTGTGCTTTGGAACTGTATAAGCTCCGTAGGTTTCTTTGGCAGCGTCCATTTCAGGCTTACCACTGTTGCTTTCTCCGCTGCTTGTGTTGGAGCTTGTGCTCTCAGTTTCTACCTCCCCGGGACCAAGTGTAATGGTACCTGTACAAGTATAGCCGAGCAACCAAAGATTAGGTACAAATCCAATGTACATAAAGAAGACTCGATAAAGTGAAAATAAAAATGCAGAACTCTAGGGACTAATGCAACCTAAGCTAAGAATATAACTAAACTAAGACGAATGAAAGTGATGGTGATGTGGGATAAAATCTGGGAATGCTAAAATGAATAATGACAACGATGTGGATATACAAAAGACTTGATAATTAAGAACACTATGGGTTTGGGGTTACCAGAATTGCAAGGGTGCAGTCGAAAAAAAGAGCATAAACCTATCGAATTATCTTGATAACGGGGACTCATAAGTAGGGACTGATTCTCTCGACACCTAAACCCCGTAACCACAATAACGTGCAATCCTTCCTCCGGACAACAATTAATTTATAATCACGGTAGCATTAAGCATGCAATCCTAATGTCTAAGTCGATTAACCAATCGATCCGATTCTCATCAATTGAATTTAATCAAATATCAATGATTCTAAGTTCATTATCTAACCTCCCGGTTAAATTTGAATTTTTAAATTACCGAGCAAACAACACAAGTATAGAACATTCAACATATTGATTCTAGAACCGAAATACAAGAAAACTTCGAATGGTCTAAGCATTAACACATAATTACAGCATCCCATACAAAACTGGTATCCCTAACCCATAGCTAGAGGCTTACTCACTCATGGATTCTACTGTAAAAAAGGAGAAAACAACAATAAACATGATGAAGAGTAAGGAATACAATGCCTCAGACTTCCCTATCTCGTTACCAAAGTTCCGATTGTTGTCTTCTTCCTTCTCCAACTTTTCCTCAGTTTTCCTTTGTGTTTTTTTCCTCCTTCTGTTCTAAGCATGTAACCTAGCCCGCGGCGGGGTGGTCACCCATGAACCATGTAACAAAGTTTAGACCGTGTATTGTTGACATTAATGAATCTCCCCACGAGTCGCCTATATTTATTTAGTCGTTCGCTCAAAACAACACTCGACGTGGACAATTTTTTGTTTTTCTCTGGCGAAAAAGAGATGGGTTTGACCATAAGAGATCACTGATAGCACTGAAAGTGTATCAATATTAGGATAGGTTTTTACACCATTTTCGCATGAATCTTACATTGAGTCTTACTTATCCGATATGATTTCGAGCTTCACACACCCGTTTTGTTGGTTTTCAGGTTTTTAGGCGACAAGGCCTAAATGAGCTCAATATGAAGAATTTCTGATCAAAAACACATGAATAGAAGACATATCTACTCAGAGCTCTAGAACCCAAAGGAACACCCGAGCAACGAGCGGAAAAGAAAGATTTCAAGGACACAAGGGTGCCCGGTCGGGCACTATCCCTCCACCCGCTCGGGTAAAACCTACGGGGTTTTATCCACACATTCAGCACGACCCAGGCACATGAGCAATGAGATCGGGTAGCCTTACCCGATCGGGCGCAAAGAGAATACCCGCTTGGGTTATTCGTCATCCAATCTGCCCCGAGAGTTTACGCGACTCGGGCCCGCTTAACCACGCGATCGGGTTATGTCCACCCAATCGGGCACCATGAACCAACACGGTCGGGCAGCCTATACCCGACCGGGCAACACCTGTGCCCGAGCGGGCTGCGTAATCCGCAACAACCTAGATCTCAATTTCAAACGAGCGGATAGAAAGAACTGAACAGATCTAGAGCAAGGGGGGCGACGAACAGGGGAAGAAAAGACTGAAAAACATCTGGAAAGGCTCAGGAGGCATCGGAGAAGAAGAGAAGCACCAATCTGTACACCGGTAACACAATAGGGAAGGTCGAGGCATCGAATTCCTTAGGGTTTATCATGTATAGGACTTTGTTATCTTCTTCGTCTGTTTATTCCATGAGTTAGCAGAGTCCCTACTGCGGGTAGGGATATCGGATTTGTATGTATGAACGATGTTTTACGTTAATGCTTAGTTTTATGAATTTACTCTTGATTTACGGTTCTACGCTTAGCAATATCACTCATATGTTAGTGCTGACCGCTCAACAACATAGGATATCGAACCTTGCTGGAAGGCATAGGTGCCCGCTCGGGCTAAAATGGGTGTACACGGTCGGGCACAAGGCCTGCACGAGCGGGTAAAGGCTGTGCCCGATCGGGTCCTTGTTATTCTCAACTAATTCCTAAGTTTTAAGTCGGCCAAACTAGGAGAGATCTGATCTATAAAAAGGGGTTTTCGAACCAGATTAGGGGGGACGACTCAGGGACGATTCAGGGACAATAGAGGACAGATTTGGAGAGAAGAAGAAGGACGAAACAAGGGATCCGAAGCATGGAGGATCTATTGAAGACATCGGTTGATGAATAGGGAGTCATCTCTTTCTCTATCTATGTTGAACTTAGACTTCTCTTGTGTTTCCTTTTCTATATTCATGTCTGAGTAGATCCTTTGCCATGGGTTAGAGAGATTTGCTATGTTGTAACGAAGTCTTACGCTTAATGAATGGTGGAA
>CM071873.1:2310180-2325611 GCA_036759665.1 Gynandropsis gynandra | reverse complement strand
TGATAACACTGAAAGTGTATCAATATTAGGATAGGTTTTTACACCATTTTCGCATGAATCTTACATTGAGTCTTACTTATCCGATATGATTTCGAGCTTCACACACCCGTTTTGTTGGTTTTTAGGTTTTTAGGCGACAAGGCCTAAATGAGGTCAATATGAAGAATTTCTGATCAAAACCACATGAATAGAAGACATATTTACTCAGAGCTCCAGAACCCAAAGGAACACCCGAGCAATGAGCGGAAAAGAGAGATTTCAAGGACACAAGGGTGCCCGGTCGGGCACTATTCCTCCACCCGCTCGGGTAAAACCTACGGGGTTTTATCCACACATTTAGCACGACCCGGGCACATGAGCAATGAGATCGGGTAGACTTACCCGATCGGGCGCAAGGAGAATACCCGCTCGGGTTATTAGTCATCAAATCTGCCCCGAGAATTTACGCGACTCGGACCCGCTTAGCCACGCGATCAGGTGATGTCCACCCGATCGGGTGCCATGAATCAACACGGTCGGGCGAGCCTTACCCGACCGGGCAACATTTGTGCCCGAGCGGGTCGCGTAATCCGCAACAACCTAGATCTCAATTTCAAACGAGCGGATAAAAAGAACTGAACAGATCTAGAGCAAGGGGGGCGACGAACAAGGGAAGAAAAGACTGGAAAAACATCTGGAAAGGCTCAGGAGGCATCGGAGAAGAACAGAAGCACCAATCCGTACACCGGTAACACAATAGGGAAGGTCGAGGCATCGAATTCCTTAGGGTTTATCATGTATAGGACTTTGCTATCTTCTTCATCTGTTTATTCCATGAGTGAGTAGAGTCCCTACTGCGGGTAGGGATATCGGATTTGTATGTATGAACGATGTTTCGCGTTAATGCTTAGTTTTATGAATTTATTCTTGATTTACGGTTCTACGCTTAGCAATATCATTCATACGTTAGTGCTGACCGCTCAACAATCGGGCTCAAGAATCACACGATCGGGCATGGTGCCCGCTCGGGCTGGAAGGAGGGCACACGGTCGGGCAAGTGGCCTGCACGAGCGGGTAGAGGACATACCCGCTCGGGTCCTTGTTTCTCTCAACTAATTCCTAAGTTTTGGAACGACCAAATTAAGGGGAAATCAGATCTGAAAAAGGAGTTTTCGAACGAGATTGGATCAGAAGAGATTCAGAGACACTAGGGCAAAAGGAAGAAGGAAGAAAAGACGGATCTACGGATCAGGAGCAAGGAGAATCTACCGAAGACATCGGTTTATGAATAGGGAGTCATCTCTTTCTCTATCTATGTCGAACTTAGAATTCTCTTGTGTTTCCTTTGCTGTATTCATGTCTGAGTAGATCCTTTGCCATGGGTTAGAGAGTATTGCCATGTTGTAACGAAGTCTTCGGCTTAATGAATGGTGGACCTTAATGCTTTCATTACTTGTACGCCACTCGAATGAATGAAATTGGTACTTTATCATGTTTTCAGATTTCATGGCTGATCTTAATGCTTTCATTACTTGTACGCCACTCGAATGAATGATGTTAGAAGCCTAATAAACCAACGCCAGGGCATTAGACTTTGGAACTTAGCCATGATTTAGGGTTTAATCGGTTTAGAATCTACGCCAGGTCAATCGATTGAATCTAGGGATTAGGATAGCGGTCGTAATGCGTCTATGCATGTAAGATGCGCAATGGATACATTGGTATATGCATGCTAGATAGTGGACAAGTCTACGCCAGTCAGTTCCTATAGGAGAGCTTGAATTCCCTGAACTCATGATAGTACCTAAGACCAATTATCTTTTTAGAACTTCGTTACTTCATTATGCAAACTCTCGATACCCATGGTGCTTAGCTATAAGTTTATCTCATCGATTTAGTTCAGTTTAGTTCAATAACAATCCCATCCTTAGTCACCTTACACGTCTATTCCATTAGTTTAATAGCTTATAAGTCGCATCAATTCCTTGTGTTCGACCCTAGTTACTACACGATCCGTATTCTTGCGGAAACGTTAGTCTAGGTTTTATCACTTGATATAACGCACATCACCACACGTCAATCACACTCTAATATAAAATCCAATGTATATTTTTGCTGAGGGAGGTAGATACCTTATGAGTGCAGATCCACCTGAATGCCAAGTAAATACTTCAGGGGATCCAATCCTTCATATGAAAACAATTGTAAACGTAATTCTTGAAAATATCAATAGACATCATATCATTCCCCAATAAGTAAATCAGTAACATAAAACAAAATCTATAGCTCTGTTGCACCTAAGAGAAAAGCGAAAAGAGAATAATCCACCCAAGATTGTTTCAAATCATACTTATAGTGCTGAATCTAATTTCATAAACCAACAACGCGACACTTTTCGAAGGCTATATAATGATTTTCAAAGCTAACATACAAGAGAAATGTTCGAACACTGAAACCATTGAGGGAATTTCATGAAAACTTCCTAATTTAAATCACAATATAAGAAAAGAATTATGAACATCCATTTGATGAATGTATAAAAGTTAGGTAGCGACAATAGCGAGAATAAAGGTATCGTGGTGATACTCGCCTCGAGAATTCGAACTCATTATGCGTACAAGGAATCCATTATACTCATTCGCTCGAGTAGGATTCTTCGGATTGTGGAGGATCTCTTGCTTAGCCTAAGGGCACTATCCAAGTGTTGGTCCGGGGTATGATAGACATTATGATCACACGAGGCAGAAGTATCTACGTGAGATGAATTATATGGGTTTTGGTGGAATAAAAGGCACCACAAAAGGATTTAAAGCCTCTTGATACAATCGAAAAATGATTTCAATTTTTTTCGAAACAAGTTGAAGGCACATGATCTCAATGAACGATTAAGAAGAGAGAAATTTTATTTCTTTTCAAATTCAACTATGTAGTCACAAATGAGGTGGATTCCGTTATCTAGTAAAGACTCTAAAAGTATAAACAAAATATCACCAATTGTTGGAGATCTTCGGAGGAGGAAAGTAGAAGATATGGAGGGATATAGATTAGCTTGGACGATTTCCTAACTGTTGAAAATGATAAGGAGTGATCTTTATATTTCTATCTAGGTGTCGATCCCACAAGGACTACGCAACACGGACTAAGATCAAATAAGAATCAACACTTGATACGATGAAGTGTTTGGTTGTGAAATACAAGAATGAATATGCAGTAAACTAATGACTTCCTAACGATGAGACAAACGTTTTAGGATACCGTTTCACCGTATAGCTTCCGAAACGAACTATCGATCTGTCTAATCATGCATTCCCTATCAAGATATCTACGGCAGACGATCCTAATGTAATTCCTACCCTCTCTCAAGGCATAGATTCATGATTCAATTGAGTTATCCCATACTTTCGTAGCTGATACCCCAAAATAAACCCATATGATCTATGCTTCATCTGATTAACCCTCAACCGTTACTACCCTACTTTTGTGATCTATTCCCGGTTGTTCTAAGCCTAATCTTCTAGGACTAGAATTCTCCTTTCGTTCCTTTGATGTGGTTAATCTCAAGTAATAATTTACCTAGACTAACGCTTCCGCAAGAATACGGATCGTATAATACCAGGGTCGAACATGAGGAATCGAAGCAACTCTAAAGCTAGTAAACTAATAAATAGGACGTGTAAAATCAATAAGTGGTGGGTATGAGAATAAAGATAAACTAACTAACTAACTATCGGATTAAGATTCAATGAACTAAACCCCACATGTTTCGAGAGATGCACGATGATGCAACGAAGTTCTAACAAGATCATGTTTATAGATATCATTATGTATTCGGGGAATTCAAGCTCTTTTCTAGGGAATGACTCTCCCGATGCCCAGACCCACTATCTAGCATGCGTATACCAATCTCCCAATTGTGTATCTCACCTACTAGACACTTTAAGATCGCTATCCTAATTCCTAAGTTCAATCAACCGACCGGCCAAGGTTCTAAAGCAATTGAGACTTCATATCATGGCTACGCTCCAAAATCCAACTCATCTCCCGATGCAATTAGATTTTTATAATCATTCATTAACAAGAATAAAAGCATTACGAACAACCAATCAATCCGAAACGAATGAATATTATAACCAAGCATTAAGAAC
Source organism: Gynandropsis gynandra (assembly GCA_036759665.1). Lineage (NCBI taxonomy): Eukaryota > Viridiplantae > Streptophyta > Magnoliopsida > Brassicales > Cleomaceae > Gynandropsis > Gynandropsis gynandra. Next base: position 2,321,487 of record CM071873.1, on the reverse strand, counting down.
AAAACTTCATTACATGTCGGCAAAGCTCTCTAACCCATGGCTATGGACCTACTCGGTCATGAACTCAGCAAAAGAAACACAAAAGATAACTATATTCAACATGTGTAAAGAATGAGATCCCTCCCTATTCTATTACCGATGTCTTCAATAGCTACTCCGCGCTTCCGCTTCGTCGCTCCGTCCTTCGCCCTTGTGTGTGCGTGCTGCCCTCCTCCTTTCTCTCCTTGTGTCCTCTCACTTCTCTCTAACTTTCTGTCTAATTTCGTCCCTCTGAAGCTCTCCCCCTTCGTTACAGCAGCCACCTCACTTTGTTGCCTTTTCTTGAGTTTTCCAAATCTTGATTAAGTTGGCAACGTTTCTATTACTTCCTCCAGAGAAATATGACTTTATTCCTCTTCTCTAAGGGTGTTTTCCTTATTGTATAAGTCCCCCAAGAAATTCCCCTTGTTTTAAGTCAAATTAACTTATTTGAAGTTGCAGGTGATGGCTGCGATCCGCTCGGGCAAGGAAAGTGACCCGCTCGAGTACGACGCAGACGATCGCGCAAAAACGCGATGAAAAAGGGGTGCCCGCTCGGACTAAGGTGGTGCACGCTCGGGTTGGCATGCTGCCCGCTCGGGCTAAGGTGGTGCACGCTCGGGTTGGCATGCTGCCCGCTCGGGCTAAGGTGGTGCACGCTCGGGCATGGCTCTTGCCCGCTCGGGCTGAGGGCCCCGATCATGGTTTTTCTTGCCCGAATCGTGCACAAATTGCTAGACAAAATCGCCGTAAATTTTGCCCGCTCGGGCTAGGGAAGTCCCCGCGCGGGTAGTGGCTTTTCCATGCCGATTCTCGTCCCGTTTGTCCCGTGATGATCCTCGATGTTTGCACTTTGTCTTGGCACGTCCCTTAGCTCCAAAATGACTGAAAACGGGATGATAATGATGCTTAATGCTTGGTAAAATCAAATGAATGATGAAACTAACTATGAAAATAGATGAAAATACTAGAACAAAATAGACGTTATCAAACTCCCCCAGGCTTGAACCTTTGCCCGTCCTCGAGCAAGACTAAAAAGAAGCAGGAGAAGAGTTAGACAACAACCGGAAACTAGCACAATCAACTCGAAAAGTCAGCCACCCTACACAACAACGCGTCACACGAACATAGATCTAAGCGCACCGAATTTAGACCCATATCAACCGAAAGCCACTAACCATGCAATCCTACACATGTCCTGAGTTCATTTCACTAACCCCTAGACAACATCCAAGCAATCTCACTATCTATTCTAATGCGCAAACAGTTCGATACCATTCTTAAGACAATTATTTTTTCTTCTTTTTCGGTTCTCTTTTTCTTCTTCTTTTTTTTCGGTTTCCACATTTTTTCTGAAATTTACACTCGGTTTCTAGGACGTCGGAGTTGAAGAGGACAGCTCTACTTAGACCCAGGTTGCCAATTGGCACACTCATATGGTCTCGTAACCTTAGCGGAGTGAAGATGTTGCGTTTTTGCTGATTTTTTTTCTTTCTTTTTCTTTTTTTCTTTTTTTTTTCTTTTTGATTAACTTGTGTGAATACGCATCGACTCTAACCCTTAGGACGTAGAAAAACGGCCTTGACCCACTACTTAGACCCGAACCATCAATATTGATGCACTCATGTCAATGTAGGGCTGAAAAAGTTAAAGAACTTAGTCTATTGACAGCGGAGTGTAAGTGCGTGGAAATATAATGATCGAAACAAAATAAAGAATGAAAGGTATGCTCGGAGATATGAGTGCTTGGGATTGAAGCCTAAGGGAAGAAATACAACTATAGGCCATGGATTCATGCACGATCACTAACAAATCGATATCTAAAGGTATGTTTCAGCAAACCTAGACTTTTGTTCCCGATTCGACAAAGTTGCATAAAGTGACTAAAGTTCGAAATTTTTCGTACTAGATATCCGTCCGTCTAATCCTAATAAAAACAAAACGAAGAACTCAACATCTAAATCCTAATCAAAATCATGACATTCAGAGAGTACCCCCTAGACTTAAATGGAACACCATCCCGGTGTTCAGTACCTAAGAGAAGGATTAACATGCAAAAACTCGGGAAAAATATTATAAATAGGAACGTGTGCACCTGATGCGTGCTTACTGTCTCGAGTTGATGCAGCTGGGTGTATGTGTCTTTCCTTATGTCGTGGATGATTTCGAAGTGGAAAACCTGTAACAAAAGTTACACAATCCAAAGGAGACAGTACGATGCATCGGTGTTGTTGGTAAGGAGCATGCTTGTGAAAAGAACAAGAGTCGAATTCTAAAAAAAACTAAAACGAAATAACTAAAGGATACGGGGCACGGGTTGCCTCCTGAGAAGCGCTTGTTTAAGGTCACGAGCCTGACCAAAACGTGCTACTCACTAGATGGACGTCCTCGACGTCGTCGTGTGCATAGCGTCTCGCGTGCATAGTGTGCTCGAGTGGATATAGCACGCGGATAAGTTGGATTCCTTGCATGATCAGTCATATACTCGATAAGCTTAGTCTTGTGGTTACCTATGTTGGGGGCTAGATCGTGCTGTCCAAAGAATTTATTTGAGCTATCCACAAGTCCGGTTATGAACTCAATGAAACCGGTTAGGCGTTCGTCTTTTGTTCCCTTCAACGTTTCCGGAATTTGTTGGTGAATGAGCCCTTGCGGTGAAGGCTTCATCTTAACCTTGGGTGCCTGATCAATGTCCCAATTAGGTGCTGGACGTTTGGCGTGGCTGTTAGGCATCTCGGGAGTGGTTGAACTCGCGCTACCTGCTGTTTGATGCGTGCTGGAATCTTCCTTGGATGTGCGGAGATTTGCGCACTGATTTAGGACGTTTTCATGATTCAAATTGATGTCCAATCGAGCTGTACTTATGTGTTTGTGGGTTGAGCACTCCTCTTGATAAGGATTGTCCGAAATTTCACCTTTTGCTTTGCTTACAAACTGATGTGCTTGGATCGCACAGAAATCTGCTCCGAGTGCGTCTAGCTCGGTGTTTGGAATCTCCTTTGTCTTTTCTTCGTGCATCAGCTTAGTACAGTATGTTGCATCGTTCGGGTCTTTATACACTTCTTTTTCAGCTGCTAAAAGAGCTAACTCAACAGAATCCATATTCCCGAACTCATCAAAGACTTCTTCGGCTAGTCTCTCTAGGACGTCGATGTGGAATACCGAATCCACCATACAAGTTTGCTTGAGCGTGTCGTTCAGATTGAATTCCACTTATTCATCCCCGAATTTAAGTGTGAGTCTACCTTGAGCACAATGTATGATCATCTTTGCCGAATTGAGAAACGGCCTACCGAGAATAATTGGGATTTTCTTGTCCTCCTCCATATCCAAGACGACGAAATTGACCAGGACGAAGAACTTCCCAACTTGTAATGGCACGTCTTCCAGCATCCCCTCGGGTATCCTAACACTTCGATCAGCCATGGTGAGTGCCATTCGTGTAGGTTTGAGATCCAACCTATCCCTAAGATCCAGTTTTTCGTATAATGGCAATGGTAACACGCTTACGCTTGCTCCGACATCAATTAGTGCATGGCTAATTTCATAAGCACCTAGTTTACAAGGGATGACGAATATACCTAGATCGGGCATCTTCTTGGGTAGGTTTGGCTGTAGCATCGAGTTAGTCACCATGATGGTTTCCATCTCTACGTCTCGTTTGTTCGCAAGCACCTCCTTCAAGAACTTAGCGTATGAAGGCATCTTCTTCAAAGCCTCGTGGAATGGAATGGTAATTTGCATTTTCTTTAACATCTCAGCAAACTTAACAAATTGAGCATCGTCGTTTTTTTTCTTTGACATTGAGGAAACGGCAAGGGAGGCGGTCTTGGATCGGGTTTTACGTATTTCAGCTCTTCCTCCTCCTCGGGTTTCTTTTTGTGCTCTTTGACGCTACTGCCCTTTCCCATTACTGTACCGGATGGTTCGCCTATGTCAAATGTTGAAGGAATGGCCTGATCCATTAATCTCTTACGTTGACGTTGTGGGAATGGCAAAGGAGGCGGTCTTGGTTCGGGTTTCACGTATTTTGGCTCTTCTTCCTCCTCGGCTTTCTTCTTATGATTTTCATCGTTTCTGCCCTTCTCCACTGTTGTACGAGGTGCTTCATCCCTTTCAAACATCAAAGAAGCGGGCTGATCTACCGTCTTACCACTCCTTAGATGTATGGCATTGACGTGCCCACTGGGATTTGCTTTCGACCTCCCCGGTAGAATTCCTTGCGGTTGAGCTGCCCCTTGTGCAAGTTGTGCGACTTGCGTCTCCAATTGTCTAATATGATTTGAAAAACTCTCTAGCTGCTTTTGGGTGTTCTCTTGATTCCTCACCAAGTTACTCTGACTTTGTTGAATTTCCGAAATCGAATTAGCTTGAGTTTCTTGGATTTTGAGGATACGAATGAACAAGGCGTCGAAATCGGGGGTTGCATCGGATTGGTTTGGATGTGATTGCGATGCACGTAGCTGATATTTCTGAGGTTGGGGATACGTCCTTGGCAGAAAATTCTGATTGCATTGCATCAAACGCGGTTGGAAGTTCCCCGATGAACATTGTGCATTGAATACACCGTCGGATTCTTGTACGGAAAGATTGGGTGATTTCTCCACTCGGGGTTGTAAGTGTTACCCAAAGGCTGATTGTTGCTCACATAACTCACCTCCTCGTGCCCTTGAATTCCTTGCTCTTCCGGCTGCTCAAAACTCTTCGGTTGATTCGCTTCGGACATAATATTGAAGAGCCCACTGATTTGACCTTTTATTTAAGCTAGCTCGGCATATATGGTATGCGTGTCATTCACATTAGCTACCCTTGTTGGAGTGTTGCGATTGTATTCTCCAGCGGCGTTGCTGCCTTCATCGGCCATACGATCAATCAAGTTTTCGATTTGTGGAAAAGTGAGGTTGCTCAAAGAACCTCCAGCAGCAGCTATGATCAGAATCCTCGTGTTATCCATGAGTCCTTGCAGAAAGTTGTGTGTGAGATAGCTCTGATCCATGTCATGGTGTGGGAAAAGGTGTTGATAGCTTTTGAAACGTCCCACGCTTCGCATAGACTCTCAGCTGCCCCTTGAACGAACATGTTGATTTGATTCTTGGCAAGATGAGCTTTACTATGAGGGAAGAATCGCATCATGAACTTTTCCTCTAGCTGCCCCCATGATCCTATCGAGTTTTCCGGTTGGGAATACAACCAGTCTTGTGCTTTATCCTTCACGGAGAATGGGAAGGCAGCAAGCATGACGTCCTCATCCGAAATTCCTTCTCCGGTTCTGATGGTTTGGCAAAACATCTTAAAATCTGTAAGATGCAGATTTGGATCCTCGGTGGGTCTCCCTCTGAATGCTGCGTTACCGAGCATCTGAATGAATGCTGGTTGTAACTCGACGCGGGCATCTCTTTTTACGATGCAAGACAAGAGTTGCGTATGCCTAGGAGCCATGTATGTTCCATAGGTTAACGCGGCTGGAATTTGCGGCGTGTTTAGAATGCGACGATCTACCATTTGTTCTTCTTCGGCCTTGCACGATGATGTACCTCATAAAATAGAAACACGAGAATCGGTTAGGCTCCGAGAGGTAAAAAGATTTGACTCAAGAAAAGAAAAAAACTTAAAGCAAAAACACAAAAAACAAATAAGACTCCGGAAAGGACTATATCCTAGTTCAAAAGTATCCTAACTCTAAACCCGTAATCAACTCCTCGGCAACGGCGCCAAAAACTTGATATGGTTAATCTAAAGTAATAATTTACCTAGACTAACACTTCCGCAAGAATACGGATCGTATAGTACCAGGGTCGAACAGAGGAATCAATGCAACTCTAAATCTAGTAAACTAAAGAATAGGACGTGTAAAATCAATAAGTGGTGGGAATGCGAATAAAGATAAACTAACTAACTAACTATCGGACTAAGATTCAATGATCTAAACACCACAGGTTTCGAGAGATGCACGATGATGCAACGAAGTTCTAACAAGATCATGGTTATAGATATCATTACGTATTGGGGGAATTCAAGCTCTTTTCTAGAGAATGACTCTCCCATGCCTAGACCCACTATCTAGCATGCGTATACCAATCTCCCAATTGTGTATCTCACCTACTAGACGCATTAAGATCGCTATCCTAATTCCTAAGTTCAATCACCGACCGGCCAAGGTTCTAAATCAATTGAGACTTCATGATAACACTGAAAGTGTATCGATTTTAGGCTAGGTTTTAGTATCAGTTTCACATATATTTCATAGTTAGATTTACATTTCCGATACGAATCTTCGTTACATACGACCGTTATGTTGGTTTTCAGGTTTTTAGGCGACAAGGCCTAAACGAGCGTAAATAGACGGATTTCTGAGCAAAACCAAGCATTTTGAAGATAAATTCACTCGGAGCCAAAATCAAGCCTCTGAACTCAATGGAACACCCAAGCAATAAGCGGAAAAGAGTAAAATCAAGAAATCAAGAGTGCCCGCTCGGGCACTGAGGTCTACCCGCTCGGGTAAAACCTATGGGGTTTATTTGCACACCTTGCACGACCCAGGCACGAAGACAACACGATCGGGTAGCCATACCCGATCGGGTGCAATCAGGGTCCCGCTCGGGCGTTAATTCATCCCAAAAATCCCCGAGAGTTTACACGACTTGCTGGAAGGTAGGGTTGCACGTATTCATGGTTAAGAGGTTTAGGCGCGGAAGAATCACTCCTCACCTTAGAGCATGAATTTTCCGTTATCAAGATAATTCAATAGGTATATGATCTTTAGTTGTTACATCCATACGATTCCCAGTATCCCGACACCCGTAGTGTTCGTCATATCCAAGTTTTCTCCAACCTACCATCGTTGCCACCACTTAGCTTAGTTCTTTAGATATTTTGCACCACGACTTCATCTATTTCCCTTTGTCTTAGTTTAGTGACATTCTTAGTCTTTGGCTGCTTTAGTGATATTCTTAGAACAGGTTGCATTAGTCTTTAGAGTTCGACCCTGGTACTACACGATCCGTATACTTGCGGTGAAGCGGTCTAGGAAATATATTGCTTGAGATTTTACACATCAAGTTTTTGGCGTCGTTGCCGGGGACTAATAATGGCCTAGACTAGGAATTAGCTAGATTAAGATCTAGTCCTTTCCGCAGTTTTCTTTTGTTTTTCGTATTTTTCGTGTTTGCTTTTTTTTTTCTTTTTATGGAGTCAAAAAAAAATTCTTTACCTAACAGAGCTTAATCGAGTTTGATGTCCTTTATCTTGCGAGGTAACATGGACAACTTCAACTCTTCGGGTGCCGACATAGCTGAATTGAGGCATCAACTTTCCGAGACTCGTCGTATGCTCTCCGATTTATACCACCTGCGATACTCAGAGCGATCATGGGAACAAAACTTTTGGGGGTATGAAGAAGAGATCTACGATAGCTACTATCAACCTTACAGAAATACGTACAATCACGAATGGAGCGATCACACATACTTCCCGTATAGGAACACCGAGAGTATGGTGAATGCGCAACCATCGTTTGGGAATTTCCAGCCATGGACAGAACCCCAAACCCAGAGCTATCAATCATATGTGCCGCAACCATACCCAACGCAATCCGTAGCAGCCCTCGATTATCCCGCCACATACAACTACCTCCTTGAACTGTTTGAGAACCGAAACAACTTGTTTACGAGAGTGGAGGCGGAACAAGAAAGTGCCAATGAGCAAATAGGCAACTTATTTGGACAATTGGGTGCGCAAACTTCAGATCTTGCACAAGGGACATTGCAACCACAAGAGGTCGCATCAGAAAGTTCTGAAATAATTCCTCGTGAACATGTCAGCGAAATCTACCCAAGGGATTGTGAGACGGTAGATAAGCCAAGTCCATCGTTGACTGAAAAAGAAGATGAATCTAACACGGTAATGGATGAGGCTACGGACATTGATGAGCACATGAAGAAATCTGAGGTAGAAGAAGAATTCAGCTTAGTGGACACGATTGAGCAACCATGCCCTATCGACTTCGTGTTCCCCGAAGGCATCTTTGAAGGTTTAGCCGAGGAAACTTGTGAGGAAGTTCAGATTAAGGATTCCTTAGATTTGAATCGCATAGCGGTTGGGGAAGGTAATTACAAAGTACCGACCGAGCCGCTCAACAACGAAAGGAAAGAGGAATCCCCCAACCAAGACTTCTACACAACCCTAGCTAATTGTGGTGCAAGGCATTACCCAAATGATCCTAAGATGTCGAGATGCTGCACCAAACGTCCAACTCACAATTGGGACATCGACAAAGCTCCCAAGGTAAAGATGAAGCCTTCACCTGAAAGGCTCTCACACACAACATCTCTGGAAAAGCTGACGGAAACGAACGACAAACGCCTAACCGGTTACATGGAATACTCAACCAGAATTAGGAGCAGCACGACTAGAATGTTTGGATATCACGATCTGGCTCCAATATAGAGCGTATCATGACCAATCTTAGGGACAATGCTACTGATCGTGAATGGAATTCGACAAATTCGCGTGCCAGACCTTATCGAGCACATATTGCACGCGAGACGCTATGCACGAGACGACGTCGAGGACGTCCACCTGATGAGTAGCACATTTTAATCAGGCTCGCGACCGAAAACAAGCGCTTCTCGGGAGGCAACCCGAGCCCCATATCCTTTTTAGTCGTTTTCACTATATTTTCATATTTTCGAACTCCTTTTCATTTTTATTTAAGTTTGGACAATGTTTTAGGACTTACGGTTTTAGTAGACTTATAATTTTTGTTGCACGGTTTTCCTCGCTTTCTTTTTCAGTTTTGCAGCAAACGCCCGGTCGGGCAGACCATATCACCCGTGCGGGCTAGGTCAAATTCAATAAGGCACGATCAGGCGATTTCATGAGGCCTGCACGGGCACAGTGTGGATGAGTCACACAATCCAGATGTATCACAATTCGAGAAAGCCACACACACACCAGGTGTACTCGTTATCCTTTTTATGTTTTCTCGGATTTTTGGCATGCGGGTATCCCTCATACGTTTCGAACACCGGGGCTGTGTTCTGTTCAGGTCTGGGGGGGGGGGGTACTCTTCGTCTAGAGTGATACGGATTTTTTATTTAGAGCGACATATTTGCGCTTAGGCTTAGGATTAATATCTGTTGCGCTTAGGATTAGGTTTAGGATTAATATTAGGATTAGGAATAACATTGATACCTAGTGAAATTTTTTTGAGCTTTAGTCATCTTTGCGACCTTGTCGAATCGTGAATAATGGTCTAGGTTTGCTTAGAAGCCTTTTGATACCGATTAGTCGAGTAGTTGTGTTTGAAGCCCTTGATCAAAAGTTGAATTCACTCCTTAGATTTCGGTACCAAGTAGTCATATCTCCGTGTATACCGTCTAGCCTTAGCTTAGTTGATATTTTTACCGTTCATGAGTTAGATCTAGGATAGGTTTTTCCCTATTCCGAGTTAGGATTGACATGAGTACATCGATGTTCGATGGTTCGGGTCTAAGTGGTGGGTAGAGGTGCTTTTCTACATCTTAAGGGTTAGAGTGTTGCGTTATTGATAACACTGAATGTGTATCAGTATTAGGATAGGTTTTAGAGTCATTTTCGCTTATATTCTATGTGTACATTTACTTATCCGATATGATTTCGAGCTTCACACACCCGTTTTGTTGGTTTTCAGGTTTTTAGGCGACAAGGCCTAAATGAGCTTAAAATGAAGGATTCCTGACCAAAACCACCTGAATTGAAGACATATCTACTCAGAGCCAAGATCGAGCTTCAGAACCCAAAGGAACACCCGAGCAACGAGCGGAAAAGAGAAGTTACAAGGATACAAGGGTGCCCGGTCGGGAACTATTCATCCACCCGCTCGGTTAAAACCTGGTGACATCCACCCGATCGGGCAATATGAAGCAACGTGACCGGGCGAGCCTCTGCACGACCGGGTAACACCTGTGCCCGAGCGGGCCGTGTAATCCGCAACAACCTAGATCTAACTTTCAAACGAGCGGATTTAAGGAACAGATTAGATCTAGGGCAAAAGGGGGCGACGAACAGGGCAAGGAAAGGCTGGAAAAACATCTGGGAAGGCTCGGGACGCATCGGAGAAGAAGAGAAACATCAATCCTTGCACCGGTAACACAATAGGGAATGTCGAGGCATCCAGTTCCTTAGAGTTTATCATGTATAGGACTTTTTTATCTTCCTCTTTTACTTGTTCCATGAGTAAGTAGAGTCCCTACTGCGGGTAGGGATATCGGATTTGGGTGTATGAATAATGAATTGTGTTAATGCTTAGTTTTATCAATTTATTCTTGATTTACGGTTCAACACTTAGTATTATCATTCTTACGCTAGTGCTGACCGCTCAGCGACATAGGATATCAAACCTTGCTGGAAGGTTAAGGAGCGAATCCGGACCTGCTAAGTTGTAGATTAAGTGTGGCTAATGAGAATCTGACCGGTCGGTTAATCATCTTAGGGATAATGATTACGTTCATAATGCTACCATGGTACGTGTTAATCACTGCTGGAAGGTAGGGTTACACGTATCCATGGTTAGGAGGTTTAGGCTCGGAAGAATCACTCCTCACCCTAGGGCATGAATTTCCCGTTGTCAAGAATAGTTGATAGATCTATGAATCTTAGTTGTTTCATCTATGCGAATTCCGGTATCCCGTACACCCGTAGTGTTTGCCATATCTAGTTTTATCCCCAACCTAGTTTCGTTGTCACCATTAGGATTAGTTTTAGGAATTTAGGATCACATCCCCTACTATCTTTTCCCATCTTAGTTTAATTTTGTTCTTAGTTTAGCTGCTTTAGTCCCTAGAGATCGACCCTAATACTACATGATCCGTATACTTGCGGTGAAGTGGTCTAGGAATAATTGAACTCGTGTTCACAGACACACCAAGTTTTTTGGCACCATTGCCGGGGACTAAAAACGACCTAGACTAGGAATTAGCTAGATTAAGATCTAGTCCTTTCCGGAGTCTTTCTTCGTTTGTTTGTTTGTTTGTTTTTGTGTTTGTTTGTTTTTCTTTTATCGAGTCTTTTCTTATCTACCGCGGATTTACGCTAGGTGTTTTGTTTCTTGTTGTGCAGGAGACTTGCATGAGAAGCTCTACCCAGAAACTTCTCATCTACGATCCCGAAGTTGAACGCACACTAAGAAGCCTGCGCAAGAAAAGAAGGGTCGGAATAGTTGATTCCGAATCCGAGGTAAAAAGAACGAGCTACCACGAGCAACAAGCCTCTGAGGAGGAAGATACGCATAGTGCAAGCAGCGGAGAAAAC
>CM071873.1:2286800-2303085 GCA_036759665.1 Gynandropsis gynandra | reverse complement strand
GTGCGTAGTGTCTCGCGTGCAATATGTTCTCGATAAGGCGTAGCACGCGGATCAGTTGAGTTCCTTGCACGATCAGTCATGTCTTCCCTATGATTGGTCATGATGTTCTCTAAGTTGGGGGCTAGATCGTGCTGTCCAAAAATTCTGGTCAAGCTGTCCATAAGTCCGGTTGTGTACTCCATGAAACCGGTTAGGCTTTCATCGCTTGTTTCCTCCAGCGTCTCCAGAAATTTTTGGTGTGTAAGCCTTTGTGGTGAAGGCTTCATCTTCACCTTGGGTGCCTTGTCAACGTTCCAATTGTGAGCTGGACGTTTAGTGTAGCTTCGCAGCATCTCGGGGTCGTTTATGTACTGAATTGCACATTTAGCTCGGGTTGTGCGGAAGTCTAGGTCGGGGGATTCCTTCTTCTCTTTGTTCTCAAGCAGCTCGTTTGATACCTTGTACAATCTTTCTCCAGCTGCTATGAGATTCATATCTAGGGAATCCGCATTCTGAAATGCGTCACAAACTTCCTCGGCTAAATTCTCAAAGATGCCGTCGGGGAACACGAAATCGATAACGCATTGTTGCTCAAGTGTGTCCGTTAAGCTCAACTCTACTTCCATCTCGGGTTTCTTCATATGCTTATCAATGTCCATAGCCTTATCCGCTGCTGTATTAGATTCATCTCCTTTTTCAATTATCGATGGATTTGGCTTATCTACCGTCTTTATGCGTTGACGTTGTGGGAATGGCAAAGGAGGAGGTCTAGGTTCGGGTTTGACATAATTAGGCTCTTCTTCCTCCTCTTCGTGCTCTTCGATGTTGCTGTTCTCTCTCGCTACTGCCCTAGATGATTCTCCCTTTTCAAATGTTGAAAGAATGGGCTGATCCACCGTCTTACAACTCCTTAGGTAAATTTTGTTGTCATGCTCATGAGGATTTGTTTCCGATCTCCCCGGTGGAACTCCTTGTGGTTCGGAGGAATTTGCAGCGAGTTGTGCAAATCGATTGCCTAAGATCTTTAGGTGCATTGAAATCTCCTTAACGTCATTATTCATGTCTCTATAACTCGCTAGCTCTTCCTTAAGTAAGGCATGATGATCTTTCTGCACTTGTACGATTTGAGCGAGCATGGACATAATATTGGCATTAGCTTCTTGTTGCGGACATGGGGGCGCATATGATGGATAATTCTGAATTTGGGGTTGCATCCATGGCTGAAAACTCCCAAATTCATATTTTGCATTCAGCATACCATCGGTGTTCCTATACGGGAAATTTGCATAATCGCTCCATCTATGATTATGTGTATTCCCGAAAGGCTGACTATAACTCTCGTAGATCTCTTCTTCATACCCCCAAACGTCTAGTTCCCATGATTGTTCCGAGTAATGTGGACGGTATGAGTTAGACTGAATATGACGAAGTTCGGAAAGTTGATAATTCATCTCACCTATATCGGCACTCCAAGAGTCGATGTTGTTCATGTTACCTCGCAAAATAAAGAAAAAAATTCGATTAAGCTCCGAGAGGTAAAATTTTAATTTTTTTTTATTTTTTGACTCAAAACAAAGAAAACAAAAATACGAAAAAGAAACAAAGAAGACTCCCGAAAGGACTAAGTCTTAATTCAAAACTATCCTAACTCTAAAGCCGTAATCAATTCCCCGGCAACGGCGCCAAAAACTTGATGTGCGTAGACTCAAGTAATAAATTACCTAGACTAACGCTTCCGCAAGGATACGGATCGTGTAGCAGCTAGGGTCGAACACAAGGAATTGATGCAACTCTAAAGCTATTAGACTAATGAATAAGACGTGTGAAATCAAAATATGGATGAAATTCAAATGCAAACTAAACTAAACTAATGATAGGAATGACTCAAAGACTAACCACCATAGGTATCGAGAGTTGCACGACAATGTAACGAAATTCTAACAAGATAATTGGTCTTAGGTATTGTCACGAGTTCAGGGAATTCAAGCTCTCCTATAGGAACTGACTGAATGGCTAAGTTCCGAAGTCTAATGCCCTGGCGTTGGTTTATTAGACTTCTAACATCATTCATTCGAGCGGCGTACACGTAATGAAAGCATTAAGATCAACCATGAAATCTGAAAACATGATCAAATACCAAATTCATTCGTATCAAGTGGCGTACAAGTATGAAAGCATTAAGATCCACCATTCATTAAGCACAAGACTTCATTACATGTTGGCAATACTCTCTAACCTATGGCAATAGATCTACTTAGACATGAACTCAGGAAACGAAACACTAAAGAAATCTAAATTCAACATAGAAAGAGAAAGAGAATGCTCCCTATTCATCAACCGATGTCTTCAATAGATCCTCCATGCTTCGGATCCCTTGTTCCGTCCTTCTCGATCTCTCCAAGTGTGTCTCCAATGTCTCTGAATCGTCCCCCCTTTCTTCTGGTTCGAAAACTCCTTTTTGTAGATCAGATCTCTCTTAGTTTGGCCGTTCTAAATCTTAGGAGTTAGTTGAGATAAACAAGGACCCGATCGGGCACAGCCTTTACCCGCTCGTGCAGGCCTTGTGCCTGACCGTGTACACCCATTTTCGCCCGAGCGGGCACCTATGCCCGAGTGTGTTCCTCTTCAGCCCGAGTCGTGTAAACCTACGGGGGTGTTTGGTGACAATTAACCCGAGCGGGCACTCCAATTTCACCCGAGTGGGCACACATGCCCGAACATGTTCCTTGAGCACCCGAGTCGTGCAAAGCTACGGGGTTGTCTTGGCATCAATTACCCGAGCGGGCAAACTTCCAATGCCCTAGCGTGCATGTCCTAAGATGTTGTTTCCGCTCCTTTCGCTCGGTGTTTGAATGTTCACTTGAGTCCATGGCCGTGCACAAGTTGAACCTTGTCACTCAACTACGTTTTCGGGGTTAAATTGCCATAATCTCTCGTGTTTCTCCTCATGTCTTCGTTTCCTATGCAAAACATGAAATGTAGATGAAATCCTCGATAAATGAATGAAATCTAAATAATCTACTCAAAACTAGACCTAAGAATGATATAAAAACTACAACAGATTACGTGTTATCATGGTCCAAGTAGGGGAATTTTGGTTCCCCGCGGACTTTGTTGTGGTGGATATGGAGATCAATCCGAAGATCCCTGTCATATTGGGACGACCATTCCTCAACACAACAATGATGGTCATCTACTGTGCAGAAGGAAGATTGGTGATGAAGTTTGGGGACGAGTCCATCGAGTTTAAACTCGACGAGGCGTTGAATAAGCTCTTCATGACTGAACCCGCAATGAACGTCACCGCGAGAAATGCATCAATGGAGGAGAGTAGACACGCGTATGGAGACAATCATCCAAAGGACACACCGTTGTCCCAGTGCACAGAGGTAAAGTATCAGTCGCATGTAAGATCGGATATGTTTACGCACATCGAGGAGAAGCCGAATTTCATTCGGCAAGGAACCCACCCGACCGGGCAGCATACTGCACCCGATCGGGCTGACCATTTTATAGACGACCCGGTCGCGCAACCTCAGCGCCCGATTCGGCCAATACCTACGGGGGGAACTCCTCAGACTGATCACCCGACTGGGTGGTTGCATGGACCCGATCGGGCTGATACGATTGATGGCAACCCGCGCGCGCGATCTGATCGCGCGACTCATGTACACCCCACGGGGGTAAACTGCCAGACACCCGACCGGGCATCACACTGCCACCCGATCGGGCACCTATGGAGAATCACAAGCCGCACGTTTCAAGCGATACTTCAACGCGGGAAACGATTCCAAAGTCACGCGCACCATCTCCGACATCTTCAGTGGCACGCATACATTCTTATCCAGCATGGAATACTGAAGAAACGCTCAAACTCAACCGGTTTCGATGGAGATGCGGAAAAGGCACGAGTTTGAAAGATACGGATCGAGGATTGCACCTAAGAAGTACACCAGGTTTCGAATCCAAGCTTGTCGATCGTATAGAAGATGGAAGAGGCGTACCTCCTCTATCCGTACCCACCAGCGTATGAAGACACCATGGTCGAGCTAAAGACCTTACAAGCGCTTCTCGGGAGGCAACCCGAGCATATCCTTTAGAATTTTTGATTTTCGAATTTTCAGACTCTTTTTCATTTTTTTTAGTTTCAAACAATTTTCTAGGATTTAGGAAAGTGGAGATCTATGATTTTTGCTGCGTATTGTTTTCCTCGTCTAATCTTTTCGAGTTTGCAGCAATACCCGATCGGGCAAGAATACTCTACCCGATCGGGCAGTTTCATGTTTTGGAGAACCCGGTTGTGCAGCCTTGCACAAGACCCGACCGGGTAGGTCAAAACGGGAGCACCCGATCGGGCGTCATCAGCGTGCCTGATCGGGCAGAGGTAACTTTTGACCTGTAAGTTTAAAAACTCGAGTAACCCGAGCGGCCATTCCCATCCCAAACTCAATACCCGATCGTGCTCTCTCATCTGAGACCCTTTCACGCCGACTCTAGTCGCCGGAGCCGCCTGGGTGTTGCCGCCGTTTCATCGCCAAAGTTTGGAGCTCGATTACCCGAGAAAACCTTCTCCCCTTTTTTCTCCAAAAATCTGAAATTCCCTCATTCCAATCGCGAAATCCAGGTAAAATCATGAACTTTGTTGAGATTAGGACTGGTATGGGTTAGATCTAGGTCTGATTAGGAAGCTTTGGAGTGATTTTGGTCGGATTAGTCGCAATTCGCGAACTGCAGATCGCGAATTCGTGATCCCACCCGATCGGGCAAGGCTAGCACCCGATCGGGCAGCGCAGACATTCCCCCGATCGGGCGACATGTTCGCCCGAGTCGGGCACGACTCACGGGTTTTTTCTACTACATCTACCTGATCGGGCATCACACCGGTACCCGATCGGGCACCTTGCAAACCGAGGTCTATATTGATTTTCTATCTTCCGATTGTTTTGCAGATGGCCTCTAGAACTTCCCAGAGCTCAAAGAAACGTCGATCAGACGCACACGACTCAGAGCACGGTTAGCCAGTGAGGTCGGACATGATTACGGAGCTGACGCCGTACATGCCGATCACCACCTCTCATCAGCAATATACCTACAGGACGACGTCCTTCCTACCCCGCCACAAGTCGAGGTTCGCCGAAGTTCAGTCGCGGATCTTCCCATCCCGTTTTTTATCGTCCGAGGCGATGAGCGCACTCGGCATCAGGGAGCATATCGATACCATCTTCCACACATTGGGATGGACGGGATTGCGGACAGCGAAGGAGTACACCTACCGCAAACTCACGGCGGAGTTCTTTGCAACTTTCACCGCCTTCTTCGCTGAGTCCGGAGACCGGGAGAAGACATTCATGGAGTTCCGCCTATTGGGGCAGAGCTACCGTCTTACCGCGCGACAATTCGCCACAATACTTGACGTTCCGCATAGCGTATATGCAAAGCTACCCGAGATCAACCAAAACCGTCAAGCAGAGTTTTGGTCTCAGATTGCTTATGGAGAATACTCGACGAGGTCGAAGACGAGTCACATACGCCATCCCGCCCTCAGGTATTTTCACTACTTCCTAGTTTCCTCCATACTAGGAAAGGGAGCACAGGGTGGTGTCAACCACACCGAATTAGGCTATTTGAGGCGGGTGGTGCAGATGGACATTGCGGATGATGAGTTGGACATCATGACCATCCACTTGGCATCGCTGGTCATTGGGCACATCCTCGACATATCCACCGAGAAGGTTTGCACGACTACGAAGATCATGTGCGGTGGCATTGTCACTATGATCGCACGGAGGGTCGAGATCAACCTCGGGATCCTGACCGAGGACAAGATAGATGAGGAGCCAGAGTTGAACCTCAAGAATTTGCGCAACCGAAGAGCAATCACATTGGAGAGGTACAACGTCATTTGGTGCTACAAGGACGAGCACGGTCGGAATTTAGAAGTTGACATCAGCGAGATCGAGGTACCGAGCTTAGACGAGGAGGGAACCCGATTCAGGATCGATCCGGACATCGGGCACATTGGCCCGAGGGTAGCAGAGATGGATCCACCTCCCGCCGCCGCACCTAGACCGTCTACCTCGAGGCAGCGCAGCGGACGCGCCACACATTCGTGCGCGCGTCCAGAGTACCCGCACAACCGCTCCGACTTCCCTTCGATGGAAGGAGTCTCCGACGCCCTCAGGTACGTAGCGGAGGAGACCAGGTACCAGTCGTTCCTGGCAGAGCAGAGGTACGATATAGAGACTGCGAGGTATGCAGAGCAGCAACAATTCTAGGAGCAGTCTATCCAGCATACCTACTACCTTACGGAGTCCGTCCGGCGATTTCAGCGGCTCAGCATGACGCACTATGAGGAGCCCTACATTCCGATTCCGCAGGACTACCACACCGGAGCCATCCCATACCATCCTCACATCCCGTACGAGCTGGGAGGATTCTACTTCCCACCTGGGGAATGAGCATCGGCGGAGCCAGTGGACTTACCGACTACCCGCGATGGAGCGGATGAGGATTAGATGATCTCTTCCTTTTTCCTATTTCTTTTTCTTTTTTTATTTTATGGACATCTTTTTATCATTTTCTTGTTTTTAGTTAGCTATCTATGTACGCTCGTTCGGACTTATTTAGTGCTCTTTGTTCTACTCTTTTGCATTGTATGGTCATATCACAGGTGTTTCACATTAGCAAATGCATTAGAGCGCAAGAGTCACTACATCCAGACGTATCACGGTTCGAGAAAGCCACACGCACACATCAGGTGTATTCATCACCTTTTTATACTTTCTCGACTATTTTTATCATGTAGAGGTCCCTTATAGGTCTAGAACACCGGGACTGTGTTCCGTTCAGGTCTGGGGGGTATTCTTACATTTTGTGGTACGATACAGATGTACATATAGAGCGACATGTTTAGACTTGGATTAGGAATTAGAAATAAAATGGATCTAGTGAAATTTTTTTCGAATTTAGTCATATTTTTTGCGACTTTGTTGAATCGTGGATAATGGTCTAGGTTTGCTTAGAAGCCTTCTTGATACCGATTAGTCGAGTAGTTATGTTTGAAACCCTTATCTAGTTGAACTCACTCCCTAGATCTCGATACGAAGTAGACATATCTCCGTATATACCGTATAGCTTAGCTTCACTGATATGTTTAGCGTTCAAGAATTAGATTCCACACTCTTATACTCCGCTATCATCTAGGATAAGTTTTTCGCTTTTCCGAGTTAAGATTGACATGAGTGCATCGATATTCGATGGTTCGGGTCTAAGTGGTGGGTAGAGGCGCTATTCTACGTCCTAAGGGTTAGAGTGTTGCGTAATCAAGAAAAGAAAAACCGAAAAAAAAATCAATAACGCACCTCTTCACTCCTCTAAGGTCGCGCAACCTTATGAGTGTGACATAGGCAGCCTAGGTCTAAGTAGAAAGCCAACCCTCTTCGAATTCGACGTCCTAGGAACAAAGCGTGGATCTAAGTACCGAAAAAAGAAAAATGCATAAGAACGAGAAGAAAAAAATTCAAATGATATCAAAAGCTTAGAGAAATCGGTATGGAGATCGCTTGGACGTTATCTAGGGTTGTGAAGTAGACTTAGATTTTAGGAAGGATTTCATGGCTCAGTACTTTCGGTAGACATAAGGCTATACTCGGTACGCTTAGGCTCTTATTCATGTGACGCGCTGATATGCAAAGTGACTAATACTTCGATATTTTTGAGCTAGTATCCATCGTTATTAGATTTTCTTAGGCTAGACTTTGGTTTTGTTTGAGGACAAACAAAGGTTTAGGTCTGGGGGAGTTTGATAACACTGAAAGTGTATCAATATTAGGATAGGTTTTAGAGTCATTTTCGCTTATATTCTATGTGTACATTTACTTATCCGATATGATTTCGAGCTTCACACACCCGTTTTGTTGGTTTTCAGGTTTTTAGGCGACAAGGCCTAAATGAGCATAAAATGAAGGATTCCTGATCAAAACCACCTGAATTGAAGACATATCTACTCAGAGCCAAGATCGAGCTTCAGAACCCAAAGGAACACCCGAGCAAAGAGCGGAAAAGGGAAATTTCAAGGAGACAAGGGTGCCCGCTCGGGCACTATTCATCCACCCGCTCGTGTAAAACCTACGGGGTTTTATCCGCACACCCAGCATGACCCGGGCACAAAGGCATGAGATCGGGTAGCCTTACCCGATCGGGCGCAAAAAGTATACCCGCTCGGGCATTGATCCATCAATTTTGCCTCGAAAGTTTACACGACTCGGGCCCCTCAACCAGGCACCAACGCCAGGGCATTAGGTTTCGGAACTTAGCCATGACTTAGGGTTAGCCGGTTTAGAATCTACGCCAGGTCAATCGGTTTAATCTAGGGATTAGGATAGCGGCCATAATGCGTCTATGCATGTAAGATACGCAATGGATACATTGGTATATGCATGCTAGATAGTGGACAAGTCTACGCCAGTCAGTTCCTATAGGAGAGCTTGAATTCCCTGAATTCATGATAGTACCTAGACCAATTATCCTTTTGAAACTTCGTTACTTCATTAGGCAAATTCTCGACACCCATGGTGCTTAGCCATAAGTTTATTCTCTTCGACTTAGTTAGTTTAGCTTAACCACAATTCCAACTTTAGTCATCTCACACGTCTATTCAATTAGTTTAGTAGCTCATTAGTCGCATTAACTCCTTGTGTTCGACCCTAGTTACTACACGATCCGTATTCTTGCGGAAGCGTTAGTCTAGGTTTTTATTACTTGATATAACGCACATCAAGTTTTTGGCGCCGTTGCCGGGGAGTTAATTACGGCTTAGGAGTTAGGAAACTTTTAGTTTAGACATTAGTTAGATAGAAGTCTTATTTGTTTTTTGCTTTTTCGTGTTTATTTTGTTTGTCTATTGTGTTTAGAGTCAAGTTCTATTGCTTCTCGGATCTCACGTGCTCTTGTGTTTATCTTCTTTTTCTTGTGCAGCTTAATTGTGCATGAGAAATACCGGAAGCGCGGATCTAGTTTTCGACCCCGACATTGATAAGACACTCAGAAAACTAAGGAAGGAAACGAGAGCTAGTGCGAGCAATCCAGTTGATAACACGCAAGTACACTTGAACTTCCAACCCGAGGAAGTAGTTGAACAACCATTTGAAGAAGAGCTAATGGCCGAACGTCGAGATATGAACGTTCAAAACGCGCAACAAGTGCAACCGGCACTTACCTATGGATCATACACGGTCCCTAGGCACACGCAGCTCTTGTCATGTATTGCGAGGAGAAACGCCCGCGTAGAGCTTCAACCGGCATTCATCCAAATGCTTGGTAACGCGGCGTTTAGAGGGAGACCCGCCGAGGACCCAAACCAGCATCTTACTGATTTTAAGATGTTATGCCGAACTATAAGGGCTGGAGATGGGGTATCGGAGGAGGATGTCATGCTAGCCGCTTTCCCATTCTCGGTAAAGGACAAAGCGCATGATTGGTTATATTCGCAACCGGCGAATTCTATCGCGTCATGGGGACAGCTAGAGGAGAAGTTCATGACAAGGTTCTTCCCGCAAAGTAAAGCTCAGCTAGCCAAGAACAACATCAACACATTCGTGCAAGGGGCAGCCGAGAGCTTATATGAAGCATGGGAGCGATTCAAGGGCTATCAACGCCTTTGCCCACATCACGGCATGGATCAAAGCTACCTCATACACAATTTTCTCCAAGGACTTATGGACAATACGAGGATCTTGATCGTAGCCGCTGCTGGAGGTTCTTTGAGCAACCTCACTTTCCCACAAATCGAGGATTTGATAGATCGAATGGCTGATGAGGGAAATCACACCGCCGGAGAGTATAATCGCAACACTCCAGCAAGAGTAGCCAAGGTGGATAATTCGCAATCCATACATTCCGAATTAGCCGAGATGAGAGCCGAAATGAATGGTAAAATCAATGGTCTTTATGAGCTGATGTCCGGAGCAAATCAACAGCAATATTATGAGCAACCGGACGAGCAAGGAATTCAAGGGTACGAAGGGGTGAGCTATGTGAGCAACGCCCAACCTTTGGGTAACACCTATACTCCCGAGTGGAGAAATCACCCCAATCTCTCGTACAAGAATTCCGACGGTGCATTCAATGCACAACGAGCATCGGGTAACTTCCAGCCGCGTTTGATGCAACGCAATCAAAATTTCCAGCCGAGGACGCAGCCCCAAAATCAGAATTTCCAATCACGTGCGCCTGCTCCTCCGCAACAAGAAGTTAGCCCCGATATTGCGTCAATGCTAGCTCAATTCATACAAGGACAAAAGGACCAAGCCAATGATATTAGAGCGTTGAGAACGAATCAGGAAGAGATGAGAGCAGAAAATCAAGAGAGGAAGAATGAGTTTAATGAGTTGAAAACGCATCTAAAGATATTGGATACTCAAGTTTCGCAGCTCGCTGCGAAATCCTCTCAACCGCAAGGGATTCTACCGGCACGCCCGGAAGCGAATCCTCGAGCGCAAATCAATGCCATCCATTTGAGAAGCGGTAAGACACTTGATTCCCCTACTCTTCCAAGGTTTGAACAGGTAGAACCATCAATGGCAGTAGAAAAGGAGAGCGACCACGTCAAGGAGCACAAGGAGGAAGAGGAGCCCAAATACGTTAAACCCGAACCGAGGCCTCCTCCTTTGCCATTTCCTCAACGTCAACGCAAAAAGAACGATGATGCGCAATTTGCAAAGTTTGCGGAGATGTTGAAGAAGATGCACATTACGATTCCATTCCACGAAGCGTTGAAGAAGATGCCTTCATACGCTAAGTTCCTCAAAGACGTACTTGCGAACAAGCGGGATGTGGAAACGGAAACCGTCATGGTCACCAACTCAATGCTACAGCCAAGTCTACCCAAAAAGATGCCGGATCCAGGTATTTTCGTAATCCCTTGTAAAATTGGAGATTATGAGATTAACCATGCGCTAATCGACGTCGGAGCAAGCGTAAGCGTGCTACCATTGTCATTGTATGAGAAGTTGGATCTTAAGGGTAGGATGGATCTTCGACCGACGAGAATGGCACTCACCATGGCTGATCGGAGTGTTAGAATCCCCGAAGGAATACTTGAAGACGTCCCATTGCAAGTAGGAAAATTCTTTGTCCCGGTTGATTTTGTTGTACTAGACATGGAGGAGGACAAGAAAATTCCTATCATTCTAGGTAGACCTTTCCTCAATACGGCTAAGACTATTATACATTGTGCCGAGGGTAGACTCACTTTAAAGTTTGGAGATGAGGAAGTGGAGTTCAATTTGAACGACACACTTAGGCAACCTTGTATGGTAGACTCGGTGTTTTATATTGATGTATTAGAGAGATTAGCCGAGGAAGTGTTAGAGGAGTTTGGGAATATGGATTCCCTTGAGATGGCTCTTCTAGCAGCTGGAGAGGGACTTTACAAAGATCCCCATGAGGTAAAGCATTATACGAAGCTGCTAGATGAGAGAGATGAAAAAGAAATCCCGAGAACCGAGTTAGATGAACTTAGAGCAGAATTCTGCGCGGCCCGAGCACAGCAGGTCGCAGCCTTAGAGAACGATGGATTTTCGGGTAGTTCTCAACAAGAGGACTTCTCAACTCATGGCCACATGAGTACGGACCAGTTGGAAGGGGTTTCGAGTCAAGAAGATGTTGCAAGCCAGTGCACAACCCTCCGACAATTCCAGACAGAATTCAGCGCACCTCACGCGGCCTTCATTGATAGTTCAACCACTCCCGACGAGCTTAATGATCAAATCAAGCATCCGAATCATGACTGGAGTGTTGACAAGGCACCGAAGGTGGAGTTGAAGCCCTTACCACAAGGGCTGAGGTATGAGTTTCTCGGACTTGATTCCACGTATCCGGTTATAGTAAATGACAACCTAGATGATTCCCAAAGAGAACGATTGCTAGAGGCTCTTAGGAGATATAGGGGAGCTATAGGTTATACGATAGCGGATATTAAGGGACTTAGTCCTGGGCTTTGCATGCATAGAATTCACCTTGAAGATGACACTAAGACCTCGATTGAGCACCAACGTAGGTTAAACCCTAATATGATGGAAGTGGTAAAGAAGGAGGTACTTAAGTTGTTAGATGCGGGAATTATTTATCCAATTTCGGATAGTGCTTGGGTGAGTCCAGTTCATGTAGTGCCAAAGAAGGGAGGTATCACGGTCATTCCGAATGCAAACAACGAGTTGATTCCCACGAGAGCAGTCACGGGATGGCGGGTGTGCATTGACTACCGCAAGTTGAATGCAAACACACGGAAAGATCACTTCCCTCTTCCTTTTATCGATCAAATGCTTGAACGTCTAGCTCTTCACTCCTACTTTTGTTTTCTTGATGGTTATTCAGGGTTTTTCCAGATTCCAATCCATCCCGACGATCAAGAGAAGACGACGTTCACTTGCCCATTCGGTACATTCGCTTATCGGAAGATGCCATTCGGTTTGTGTAATGCACCCGCTACTTTTCAGCGGTGCATGACTTCTATCTTTTCCGATGTGAATGGAGATATTATGGAAGTGTTTATGGACGATTTTTCCGTTCATGGACCTTCCTTTGATGCGTGTCTAACTCATTTGTGCAAAGTGCTAGATAGGTGCTTGGAGGCGAACCTCGTTTTGAATTGGGAGAAATGCCACTTTATGGTTCGCGAGGGCATTGTATTGGGACACAAGATATCAGCGAAGGGCATTGAGGTAGATAAGGCTAAGATCGAAGTCATTGAGAAACTACCACCACCAACGAACGTCAAGGGTATTCGTAGCTTTTTAGGTCATGCGGGGTTTTATAGGCGTTTCATTAAGGATTTTTCGAAAATTTCAAAACCCCTCACGGATCTATTAGGTAAGGACGTGCCTTTTGAGTTCACAGCGAGTTGTCATGATGCTTTTGAGAGGTTGAAGAAAGCTTTAGTTTCCCCACCTATCATTCAACCACCGGATTGGGAACTTCCTTTCGAGATTATGTGCGATGCGAGTGACTATGCGGTAGGAGCAGTTTTAGGTCAGCGTAAGGATAGAATGTTGCATGCTATATACTACGCTAGTAGGACTTTGGACAGTGCCCAATGCAACTATTCTACGACGGAGAAAGAGCTCCTTGCGATAGTCTACGCGTTTGAGAAGTTCCGGTCATATTTAGTGGGTTCGAAGGTAATTGTTTATACGGATCACGCTGCATTGCGTTACCTACTCACTAAGAAGGATGCGAAGCCTAGGTTGATTAGATGGATCTTACTTCTCCAAGAGTTTGATCTAGAGATTAGGGATAGGAAAGGAGCCGAGAATGGAGTGGCTGATCATCTTTCACGTCTTGCGATCCCCGAGTGCATTCCTATCGATGACTATCTCCGAGATGATTTGGTAATGTCCTTGACTTGTACTTCAATTCCTTGGTATGCTGACTTTGTTAATTATCTAGCTTGTCGAGTACTACCGGAGGGGCTGAACTACAATGCGAGAAAGAAATTTCTCCATGACGTCAAGGCATATTATTGGGATGAACCCTATCTCTTCAAGAGGGGGATAGACGGGATTTTTAGACGCTGCATCTCCGAGGAAGAAGCTCCACACATACTCTCACGTTGTCATTCTTCGAGCTACGGAGGACACTTTGCCGCAGCAAAGACGGCTGCGAAGGTGTTGCAAGCGGGATTCTTTTGGCCTACTGTTTTTAAGGACGCCCACGACTACGTCAAATCGTGCGACAATTGCCAAAGGACAGGTAATATTTCTAGACGCAATGAAATGCCACAGCAATACATTCTAGAAGTCGAGCCATTTGACGTGTGGGGGATAGATTTCATGGGCCCTTTCCCATCCTCGTGCGGACATTCCTATATCCTAGTTGCGGTAGACTACGTCACGAAGTGGGTGGAAGCTTTGGCATGCTCCACGAACGACTCCAAACCAGTGACTAAGATGTTTAAACGTGTCATATTTCCACGTTTTGGAGTTCCGAGAGTTGTGATCAGCGACGGAGGTAAGCATTTTGTGAATCGCACCATAGATGGGTTGTTGAGAAAGTACGGTGTTAGACATAGGGTAGCAACGCCTTATCATCCTCAAACCAGCGGCCAAGTTGAGGTTTCTAATAGAGAAATCAAGTCGATTTTGGAGAAAACGGTCTCAAGGTCTAGGAGGGATTGGGCATTGAAACTCGATGATGCTTTGTGGGCTTACCGTACCGCTTTCAAGACGCCAATCGGAATGACTCCGTTTCAGCTTGTGTACGGTAAGGCATGTCATCTACCGGTTGAGTTAGAATATCGAGCTTATTGGGCGATCAAGGCATTGAACTACGACTATAAATGTGCCGCTGAGAAGAGGACGTTACAGCTTCATCACCTTGAGGAAATGCGCCTCGATTCGTACGAAAACGCGAAAATTTACAAGGAACGTACGAAGCGGTGGCACGATCGGCACATACTCCAGCGGACCTTTGAGGTAGGTGATCGTGTACTTGTTTTCAACTCACGTCTAAAACTCTTTCCAGGAAAGCTTAAGTCACGCTGGTCCGGGCCATTCACTATTAAGAGCATCTCACCACATGGAGCAATCGAGCTAATAGGAGCAAACGGTGCATTTAAAGTGAACGCCCAACGCATAAAGCTCTACAACGCAGACAACACGGATCTTGATCACGCTAAGTTCGCTCTTTCGGAGCCAACTCATGAGTAGAGCATTTCGGTCAAGCTCAAGACCTTAAACAAGCGCTTGTCGGGAGGCAACCCGATTGTTTTGTTTTTCATTTCATTTTCTTTCGGACTATCTCTTTTTCTCTTCATATTGATATACTTGGTGGGATTGTATTTCTCTTTTTGGATTGTGTGAATCTTTTTCGCAGGTTCTTCAATGTCCATATCATCCTTGAAGAGGAATCACAAACACGGGATTGGAAGTTACACAAGGTGCACACGTTCCAACTCTTATTTTCCGTTGTTTTGTTTACGATATCTTCTTAGGCTTTGAACACCGGGACGGTGTTTCATTCAAGTCTGGGGGGGTACTCGTCGAGTATTGTCATATGATTAGGATTAGATGATTAGGATTAGGATTAGATGTAGATTTTTGTTTTTTTTAGGATAAACGGATGGATACCTAGCATAAATTTTCAAGTTTTAGTCGTTATTGTGCGACCTTGTCGAATCATGAACTATAGTCTAGGTGTGTTTAGAAGACTTCTAGATTCCGATTAGTTGGGTAATTGTGCAAGAAGCCATGACTTATAGTTAGATTCACCTCCTAGGTTTCGGTACCAAGTATCATATCTCCGTGTATACCGACTAATCGATGCTTGTTGATAGATCTTTAGCGTTCATAAGATTCCACACGCTTATACTCCGCTGTCAATGTTCTCTCCTTGGATAAGTTTTAATTATTTTAGGTTTTCATTGACATGAGTACATCGAGATCGATGGTTCGGGTCTAAGTGGTGGGTTGAGGTGCTATTCTACGTCCTAAGGGTTAGATTGATGCGTATACGTCATAATAAAGAAAAATGAAAAAAAAAACAATAAAAAAAGAATGAGGCATCTCTTCACTCCGCTAAGGTTAAGGGACCTTATGAGTGTGCCATAGGCAGCCTGGGTCTAAGTAGAAAGCCAACCTCTTCGACTTCGACGTCCTAGGAACTAAGCGTGGAACCATAGAAAAGAAGAAAGAAAAAAAAAGAATAAAAAAGAATAAGAACGAGAATGTGAATTCAATGATATCTCAAGCTTAGGAGAGTTGGTATGGAGATCGCTTGGACGTTGTTTAGGAGCATGGACTAGCTAGGGTCATTGGTAGAATTGCATAGTTTAAGACTTTCGGTTGATAGAAGTCTAAACTTGGTACGCTTAGGCTTGCGTTCATGTGACGCGCTGTTTTGCATGATGGCTAATTCTTTGATAAGTTTGTGTTAGTATCCATTGTTGTTTAATTCTTCTATGACTCGACTCTTAGGTTTGCTCGAGGACGAGCAAAAGGTTAAGTCTGGGGGAGTTTGATAATACGTAATCCGTTATAGTTTTTATAGCATTCTTAGGTCTAGTTTAGAATTTATTTGAAATTATATTTCATTCATTTATTGAGTATATTCGAAGACTTTATCCACATTTCGTGTTGTGCATAGGAAATGAAGACACGAGAAGAAACACGAGTGATTTTGGCAATCTAACCCCGAAAACGAAGTTGAGTAACAAGGTTCGACTTGTGCAAGGCCATGGACTGAAAGTGAACACTCAAACACCGAGCGAAGGGAGAGAAACAACATTTCAAGACATGCCCGCTCGGGCATT
>CM071873.1:2271515-2283589 GCA_036759665.1 Gynandropsis gynandra | reverse complement strand
TTGTATGTGCTGGTCTATGTTGATGATATTGTTGTTACAGGCAATTCCGCATCACGGGTACATCAGTTCATTGATGCCCTAGCCGCACGCTTTTTGATAACACGTAATCCGTTGTAGTTTTTATATCATTCTTAGGTCTAGTTTAGAATAGATTATTTATATTTCATTCATTTATTGAGTATATTCGAAGACTTTATCCACATTTCGTGTTGTGCATAGGAAACGAAGACACGAGAAGAAATACGAGTGATTTTGGCAATCTAACCCCGGAAACGAAGTTGAGTAACAAGGTTCGACTTGTGCAAGGCCATGGACTGAAAGTGAACACTCAAACACCGAGCGAAGGGAGAGAAACAACATTTCAAGACATGCCCGCTCGGGCATTGGAGGTGTACTCGATCGGGCCATTAGCTGTCAATTACCCCCGTAGCTTTGGACGACTCGGGCACTCAAGGTACACGACCAAGATGGAGTGCTCGCTCGGGTGGAATTGGAGTGCACGACCGGGCGATTTGTTGTCAATTACCCCGTAGGTTTACACGATCCGGGCACTGAAGGTACACGACCAATGATGAAGTGCCCGGTCGGGTGCAATTGGAGTGCCCGCTCGGGTGTGTTGATGCCAAGAAATCCCCGTAGGTTCGCACGACTCGGGCTCAAGAATCACACGATCGGGCATGGTGCCCGCTCGGGCTCAAATGTGTGCAACACGGTCGGGCAAAGGGCTTGCACGAGCGGGTACACGCTGTGCCCGCTCGGGTCCTTGGATCTCAACAAACTTTCCTAAGATCTAGAACGGCAAAATTAAAAGAAAAATCAGATCTGAAAGAGGGGATGGAACCAGATTAGATCAGAGGAGAAAGAGAGACACTAGGGCAAGAGGAAGAAGGAAGAAAAGACGGATCTACGGATCGGGAGCGAGGAGAATCTACCGAAGACATCGGTTTATGAATAGGGAGTTATCTCTTTCCATATCTATGTCGAATCTAGACTTCTCTTGTGTTTCCTTTTCTGTATCTATGTCTGAGGAGATCCTTTGCCATGGGTTAGAGAGATTTGCTATGTTGTAACGAAGTCTACGCTTAATGAATGGTGGTACTTAATGCTTTCATTACCTGTACGCCACTTGAATGAATGAAATTGGTATCTATCATGTTTTAGATTTCATGGTTGTTCTTAAGGCTTTCTCTACATGTACGCCACTTGATTGAATGATCTTAGAAGCCTAATAAACCAACGCCAGGGCATTAGGTTTCGGAACTTAGCCATGATTTAGGGTTTAGCCGGTTTAGAATCTACGCCAGGTCAATCGGTTGAATCTAGGGATTAGGATAGCGGTCATAATGCGTCTATGCATGTAAGATACGCAATGGATACATTGGTATATGCATGCTAGCTAGTGGAAAAGTCTACGCCCGTCAGTTCCTATAGGAGAGCTTGAATTCCCTGAATTCATGATAGTACCTAGACCAATTATCCTTTTAGAACTTCGTTACTTCATTAGGCAAACTCTCGACACCCATGGTGCTTAGCCATAAGTTCTATTTCTTCGATTTAGTTTAGTTTAGCTCAATCACAATCCCAACTTTAGTCATCTCACACGTCTATTCAATTAGTTTAATAGCTCATTAGTCGCATTAACTCCTTGTGTTCGACCCTAGTTACTACACGGTCCGTATTCTTGCGGAAGCGTTAGTCTAGGTTTTTATAACTTGATATAACGCACATCACGAATTCCGGTATTCCGTACACCCGTAGTGTTTGCCATATCTAGTTGTATCCCCAACCTAGTTTCGTTGTCACCATTAGGATTAGTTTTAGGAATTTAGGATCACATCCCCTACTCTCTTTTCCCATCTTAGTTTAGTTTTGTTCTTAGTTTAGCTGCTTTAGTCCCTAGAGATCGACCCTGGTACTACATGATCCGTATACTTGCGGTGAAGTGGTCTAGGAATAATTAAACTCGTGTTCACAGACACACCACTTATAAAAAACGAAAAAAAGAAAAAAAAAGATCTTCAATAACGCACCTCTTCACTCCGCTAAGGTCACGCGACTTTATGAGTGTGCCATAGGCAGCCTGGGTCTAAGTAGAAAGCCATCCCTCTTCGACTTCGACGTCCTAGGAACAAAGCGTGGATCTAAGTACCAAAAAGAGAAAAGAAATGAATAAGAACGAGAAGAAGCGATTTTAACGATATCAAAAGCTTAGGGAAATACGTATGGAGATTGCTTGGACGTTGTCTAGGGTTGTGAAGTAGACTTAGATTTTCGGGACGATTTCATGGCTCAGCACTTTCGGTAGATATAAGGCTATACTCGGTACGGTTAGGCTTTTGTTCATGTGACGCGTTGATTTGCGGAATGACTAATCCTTCGAACTTTTTAGGCTAGTATCCATCGTTATTAGATTCTTCTTGTACTAGACTTTAGTTTTGTTTGAGGACAAACAAAGGTTTAGGTCTGGGGGAGTTTGATAACACTGAAAGTGTATCGATTTTAGGCTAGGTTTTAGTATCATTTTCGCATATATTTCATAGTTAGATTTACATTTCCGATACGAATCTTCGTTACATACGCCCGTTTTGTTGGTTTTCAGGTTTTTAGGCGACAAGGCCTAAACGAGCGTAAATAGACGGATTTCTGAGCAAAACAAGGCATTTTGAAGATAAATTCACTCGGAGCCAAAATCAAGCCTCTGAACTCAATGGAACACCCGAGCAACGAGCGGAAAAGAGAAAAATCAAGAAATCAAGATTGCCCGCTCAGGCACTGAGCTCTACCCACTCGGGTAAAACCTACGGGGTTTATTTGCACACCTTGCACGACCGGGGCACGAAGGCACCATGATCGGGTAGCCATACCCGACCGGCGCAATCAGGGTACCCGCTCGGGCGTTAATTCGTCCCAAAAATTCCCGAGAGTTTACACGACTCGGGCCACTCAACCAACTGATCGGGTGCTGATGCCCGATCGGGCATGAAGGAGTACACGACCGGGCGCGCCTCTGCACGACCGGGTGAAAGTGGTGCCCGAGCGGGCCGCGTTTCTCGCAGCAACCTAGATCTTGCATTCAAACGACCTAATTAATAGACCAGAACGGATCTAGAGCAAAGGGGGGCGACGTACAGGGCAAGGAAAGGCTTGGAAAACATCAGGAAAGGCTCGGGAGACGGTGGAGAAGGAGAGAAGCATCAATCCACACATCGGTAACACAATAGGGAAGACCGAGGCATCGGGTTTCCTAGGGTTTTATCATGTTTAGGGTTATGTTATCTTCTTTGATAGTAAACTCCATGAGTGAGTAGAGTCCCAACTATGGGTTAGGAATATCGGATTGTAACGGATGAACAATGTTATGCGTTAATGCTTAGATCTATTGCATTTATCTTGATATTCGGTTCTACAATCAACATTATCACTCTTATACTAGTGCTGCCCGCTCAGTAACTTAGGAATTCATACTTTGCTGGAAGGTTAAAGGATGAATCCGGAACTGTTGAGTTGTAGATTAAGTTCGATTAATGAGAATCTGACCGGTCGGTTAATCGACTTAGGAATTAGAATTGGTTTGTAAAGTTGCCATAGTATTAAGAACAAAACTTCATTACATATCGGCAAAGCTCTCTAACCCATGGCTATGGACCTACTCGGACATGAACTGAGCAAAAGAAACACAAAAGATAACTAAATTCAACATGGATAAAGAATGACATCC
Organism: Gynandropsis gynandra; assembly: GCA_036759665.1. Taxonomy (NCBI): domain Eukaryota; kingdom Viridiplantae; phylum Streptophyta; class Magnoliopsida; order Brassicales; family Cleomaceae; genus Gynandropsis; species Gynandropsis gynandra. The sequence continues at coordinate 2,279,871 of CM071873.1, read as the reverse complement.
CTCCCTATTCTATTACCGATGTCTTCAATAGCTCCTCCGCGCTCCGGCTTCGTCGCTCCGTCCTTCGCCCTTGTGTGTGCGTGCTGCTCTCCTCCTTTCTCTCCCTGTGTCCTCTCACTTCTCTCTAACTTTCTGTCTAATTTCGTCCCTCTGAAGCTCTCCACCTTCGTTACAGCAGCCACCTCACTTTGTTGCCTTTTCTTGAGTTTTCCAAATCTTGATTAAGTTGGCAACGTTTCTATTACTTCCTCCAGCGAAATATGACTTCATTCGTCTTCTCTAAGGGTGTTTTCCTTATTGTATAAGTCCCCCACGAACTTCCCCTTGTTTTAATTTAAATTAACTTATTTGTAGTTGCAGGTGACGGCCGCGACCCGCTCGGGCAAGGAAAGTGACCCACTCGGGTACGGCGCAGACGTTTGCGCAAAAACGTGATGAAAAAGGGGTGCTTGCTCTGGCTGAGGTGGTGCACGCTCGGGCTGGCATGCTGCCCGCTCGGGCTGAGGGCCCCGATCGTGGTTTTTCTTGCCCGAATCGTGCACAAATTGCTGGACAAAATCGCCGTAACCTTTGCCCGCTCGGGCTAGGGAAGTACCCGCGCGGGTAGTGGCTTTTCCATGCAGATTCTCGTCCTGTTTGTCCCGTGATGATCCTCGATGTTTGCACTTTGTCTTGGCACATCCCTTAGCTCCAAAATGACTGAAAACGGGATGATAATGATGCTTAATGCTTTGTAAAATCAATTGAATGATGAAATTAACTATGAAAATAGATGAAAATACTAGAACAAAATAGACGTTATCATCCTTCTCCTAATCTCTGACACATGCATCTACGTGGCCTTTCTGTATGAATGATGAATAATGAGTGAATTCTGAATGTTTTATGCTCTTGACGTATTATTCTTTTTAAATTTGCATTGTTTTCCAACTAATTTCCACTCATATCAGTCCTACGCCGTTTTAATAAGTCATGCCTGACCATGGTCCATGCTATGCCCGGTCGGGCATGCTTCATTCTGTGTTTGTAGAATGGTTTCGTCATCATGTGCTTGACCGTTCTCCTTGGCAAGCCCGACAGTGCACTCTCTAAAGAGGAGTGCCCAACTGTGCTATGTGCATGCCCAACCCATGCAGAAGTGTTGAGGGTAAAATCACATTAAATTCCTAACCTTGCACTCCAACATGCACAACCGTGCATATGATATTTGGAGGAATGCTCGGTCGTGCACATGGTCATGCTCGGTCGGGCTGTCTCCTACAAGTGCACGCTCGGTTGTGCTTTTGCTCATGCTTGGCCAGGCTGTCTCCTTTGTTGCATGCTCGGTCGTGCCTTGCCCGTTTCTCATCCCGTTTGCACCGTTATGATCTTCGATGGTCGTATTTTGTCCCATGTATGTTCTTTAGCTCCAAAATAAACCAAATACGCATTAAAACCTATAAGAATTTGAAAACACGAAAACAAGTAGAACGGATAAAAAATTACACGTAAACCTCGTAACTATCATCATAAACATCTCTAAAATCATGCTAGAATCGTGTACGAAAATGAGATGATCGAAATTCCCCGGACTTGAATGTTTTCTTGTCCCTAAGCAAACGTAAACATGGAATACGTAGGAGATATAAAAATTGAGAATTTCTTTTTACCATAGAAACACTGCTAAAGGAAATGTAATCAATCAATAGAGAAGTTTAGAGCTAATTCGGCTTAATAACTTTCATTATTCATCCTAGGTTCACCATGCCTATCTATAGGAAAGCAAATGAAAGACAATCTAAACGAGAAACCACAACTCCCTCCACCAAATGAGACTTCAAACAAATGCTAAACATAAAATCAAAGAGGATACTTATTTTATTTATGAGCTTCGTATTCCTTTATTCTATTTTTCTTTCTTTCTTTTTTTCTTTATTTCTTTCTTCTTCTTTTATTCATATGCGAACACACTAGGCTTCTAGAAAGTTAGATTTGAAGGGATCCAACCTCTACTTAGACCCAATCTACCGATGAGGGTATACTAATCTCATTTAAGAGTGAAGCGGAGTAGATGGTGTTTTTATTCCACCTTGCCCTTAGGACGTAGAAAGATGATCACCAATCCACCACTTAGATCCGAACCATCGAAAAAGTATCAAGGTCAATGCACTCACATCAATTTTAGGTCATGCTTTTAGGCATTATTTCTATCGATAACAGAGTGTTAGTGTGTGGTCTTATTCTGCAAAACAAGCTCGATTAATATGCTCAAATTATCCTCATGAAAAAGATGTAAAGGATATTCGACATGAAGTATAATCATTTGGATAGAGAGAATTAACAAAAAGCTAGCCTAGCAACCTCGTCTAAACTTCTAACAGGTAACACTAGAATTCCCAAAGACTTACGACCTATTCGCTTTTCATCTGACTAATAAGCTCTAACATTCAAGATATCACGAAAATGCCAACTTATTAAGCATCCTAGGTTCAAGGGTCATCTCAAAACGTAGCACCAAACAAGTGTCTGGGACGACTCTGACTCATGAAAGCAAGAACAAACTAAAGCAAAACTAAGAACTACGAAATCAAAGAAAATAATAAAAGAAAATGAAACGAAATCACGTGACAAAGGTGAGCACCTCCCCCAAACTTGAATTGAGAGGCGTCCTCGACGTGAAGCTTCGATGGAGGATAGGAAAGGTGAAGTCAGGGTTGTAAGTTCTTCTTTTTTTTATGTTTTTTTATGTGTTTTAAATAAACCAAGTCCAAAAATATGAAACAAAAGAAACAAAATGCTAGTTTGTCTCCTAGAAAGCGCTTGTTTAATGTCGTTAAGCTTGATGTCTCCATGCCTCAGGTGCTCGCAATGGGTGGATCGAATAGAGAGATGGAGTTTCCGCTTTCTATCTGTTGAGTGGCTTGATATAGCTTTAGGCGCTGCCCATTTGTTTTGAATGTTCCGCTCGTCTCGCTCCATAGTTCTAGTGCTCCATGCGTGAATACCCCTCGTACCTGAAAAGGACCAAACCAACGGGAACATAGTTTGCCTCAGAAAGAGTTAGTACGAGAGTCAAAAAGTAGAACCAAATCACCTGGACAAAAGTAAGAGGTAGGATCTTTGCGTTGTGCCATCCTTTAGCGCGGTCGTCTTTCTCATTGCACACTAACATCATCGCTCCTTTCTCTTTCAAACTTGGGTGTAGCCTCCTTTGAGCTTCGATGTAGGGTTGGTGGCTGTTCTCCTCAAGCATTCTATGCATACACAATGAAGGGTTCGTGGCTGTTCTCCTCATTTCTGACACGTAGAGAGAGTTTCCCTTGTTGCACATCTATCATTGCACCTGCAGTAGCTAAGAAAGGTCTACCAAGAATGACAGGTACCCTAGCATTCTTTTCTATGTCAAGTACAACAAAATCAGCGAGAATGCAAATACTACCTACCTTGGTGGAATGTTTTCAAAAATTCCCAACGGATGTCTTACCAAATGATCCGTTAGTTATAGAGATATCATTTTAGGTTTGAGATCTCTGAAGTTCATCCACTTGTAGACCGAATGTGGCATGAGGCTCACACTTGCTCCCAAATCGCACAAAGCTTTTTCCATGTCGACGTTTCCAATGGTGCATGATATGGAGAAGCTTTCAGGGTCCTTCGACTTTGAGACAACTTGTTTTGAATAATTGCGCTGCATTCCTCGGTGAGTGCTATGGTCTCACTCTCTTCGACACGCCTCTCCTTGGAAAGAACCTCCTTGAGGAAATTTGCACGATTATGAAACTTTTGGAGGGCTTCAACGAACGACATGTTGATGTCGAGCTTCTTGAGGCCATGAAAGAATCTGCTCACTCTCTCTTTATTCTTGCTGCTTACCAAGCTTCCAGGAATGGTATAGGAGGTACGTACGCCGGCGGAGCAATATACGGCTTTTCCAAATCTGGCTTAACCCATTCCATGATCTCGATTCTGCCCTTTTGTTTGTCCATCGAATTTCCACAACTCTCTCTTGCTTGTTGGAGGGCGGGTTCTCAATCACATCCTAGCTGCACAAAGCAACAACGTTCACGTACTCTCTCAAGTTTAGATCGGGCTTTCCGAGTAGCATGCTGGGATTCCGAGAGGATGAGGCACCTTGTTGTGCAATAGATTTTTTAAGGATCTTCACATGCTTGTCCAAGGATTCCATTTGATTTTTGAGCTCCTTGATGAATTCAAGCATCACCGAGTCAAGGCTTGACGAAGGAGCTTGAAGAGCTTGTTGACCTTGCTGGAATTGCTGCGGTTGCTAGTACGGCAGCTGCTTTTGTTGAAATCCCGAATACTTCACCAGTTGGGCCGTTCGATACGAAATATTCGGGTTGGTTCCTACAGTTCGGGTTGTAGGTATTCCAGAATTATGTGTTGCCTTGCTTCTAGGCGTAATTCATTTTTTCCACATCTTATTGCATCGTGCATTGATACACCAAATGCTTCGTATCTCCACAATTCACACAATACATGGCATTTTCTGCATTTCCCATCGCCTTACTTTGATTCACCTCGTAAAGACTCGTGTCGTGTTCGGCATACTCCTAGGACCACATAGTATGGTTCATGGCAAGATTTTCAATCAGCTCGTATGTCTCCTCTATGCTTAGGTCCATGAATGATTGTCGTGCAGCGTTATCCAATATCGTTCTATGCTCATCCACGATCTCATTGTAGAAGGTTTGGATGATGTACCACTGCTCTAGACCATGATGTGGACACATATGCAAAAGATCTTTGAATCCTCCCCACGCATCAAATAATGTCTCTCCCTCTCGGCATCTAAACATCGTGTTTCTCCCCTCGTTTGAATCTTCTTGTTCGGAGGAAAGGAACGTGATATGAGTGATGTGCATAGCTGGTCTGAAGTAGTGATCGAACCAGCGGGAAGAAATTGCAACAAAGTCTTCACTCGTCCCCCAATTGACACAGCAAAATCGCATCCTCCGAGACTCCATGTATTTTGAATGCGCTTGAAAGCTTTAGGAAGTCTCTAAGGTGATGATGAGGGTCTTCGTGATTTCCACCCATGAATTGCTTTTGACATAGCATGTTGATCATCGTAGGCATACTCTCGAAATTCTCCCTAGCAACAACATGCGTCCTTATGGCGGTTTGGACGTTACTCATGTTTGGAACCACGTAATCACGAAGCCGATGTGGTGGAGGAGCCTCTTGTCCTCGCAGTTGAGACGCGAGTGGCTGTTGCTGTAGTTGTCCCATATTACCACCAGGTAATTGGGGCTGTCCATGACCGTCAAATATATCGTTTTGGTTATCCATTGTTGGGGGATTGGTCGGGTTTACTCTGTCTTCTTCCTTGCCATTATACACCTACGAAGGACAAGCAAAAGGAATTAGTAGAAAGAATAAAAACAAAAGAAAACAAAAGAAAAGAAAGACAAGAATGACTCTAAATCCAAATCTAAGGCGTGTTCACAAAGAGTCCTTGAAAATGGCGCCAAAAACTTTATGCGATTCAAATTAAACAAGTTAACCTAAACTACCCGCAAGTGCACGACATGTGTAGTACTCTAGGTGTCGATCCCAGAGGGACAATGCAACACGGACTAAGATCAAATAAGAATCAATACTTGCTAGAATGAAGTGTTTGATTGTGAAATGCAATAATGAATATGCAGTAAACTAATGAGTTCCTAACGATGAGACAAATGTTCTAGGATACGGTTTCACAGCATAGCTTCCGAAACCAACTATCGATCTATCTAATCATGTATTCCCTATCAAGATATCTAAGAAGAATGATGCTAATGTAATTCCTACCCTCTCTCTCTCTCTCTCTCTCAAGGCATAGGAACGTGATTCAATTGAGTTATCCCCTACTTTCATGGCTGATACCTCAAAATAAACCCATACGATCTATGATTCATCAAATTAATCCTCATTCGAAACTATCCTACTTTCGCGACCTAGTCTCGGTTGGTCTAAGCCTGATATTCTAGGACTAGAATTCTCCTTTCACTCCTTCTCCTAATCCCTAACAGATGCATCTACGTGGCCTTCATAAATACAAGACATTGAACACTCAGACAAAGAATAGATTACAAAACGAGAACTACATTCATAAATAAATCAAAAGAGGTTCCGAGATAGTCATGGGCTAATCCCTTATCCTAGAACAAATCTATTACTCAATCATGAGTTTGAATCCAAACAACACAAAAAAATAGATAGAGAAAGGAACATAGAAATATCAAACGAGGTGTATTCCTGAATCAATTCCCTTCTCCTTGTGTGCCTCCCGTAAAGTGGGCTCTCCTATGATGGATGGTGAATTGTTATTGTATGAATGATGAATGATCAGTGAATTCTGAATGCTTTCTGCTCTTGACATCTTATTCTTTTTAAATTTGCATTGTTTGCTAATTCATTTCCACTCAAATTGGTCGTAGGCCGTTTTACCAAGTCATGCCCGACCATGCTCTGTGTCATGCCCGATCTGGCATACTTCATTTCATGTTTGTAAAACGGTTTTGTCATTAGGTGCGTGAATGTGCTCCTTGGCAAGTGATGACAGGAAACTCAAGCAATATAATTTCCTAGACCACTTCACCGCAAGTATACGGGTCGTGTAGTACCAGGGTCGATCTCTAGGGACTAAAGCAGCCAAAAACTAAGAATAACACTAAACTAAGACAAAGGGAAGTAGATGAAGTCGTGGTGCAAAATATCTAAAGAACTAAGCTAAGTGGTGGCAACGATGGTAGGTTGGAGAAAACTTGGATATGACGAACACTACGGGTGTCGGGATACCGGGAATCGTATGGATGTAACTACTAAAGATCATAGACCTATCGAATTATCTTGATAACGGGAAATTCATGCCCTAAGGTGAGGAGTGATTCTTCCGAGCCTAAACCTCCTAACCATGAGTACGTGCAACCCTACCTTTCAGCAGTGATTAACCAATACTATGCCAGCTTTACGAACGCAATCCTAATTCCCAAGTCGACTAACCGACCGGTCAGATTCTCATTAGCCGAACTTAACCTACAACTCAACAGTTCCGGATTCATCCTTTAACCTTCCAGCAAAGTCTGAATTCCTATGTTACTGAGCGGGTAGCACTAGTATAAGAGTGATAATGTTAGATGTAGAACCAAATATCAAGATAAAATCAATAGATCATAAGCATTAAAGCATAACATTGTTCATCTGTTACAATCCGATATCTCTAACCCATAGTTGGGAACCTACTCACTCATGGAGAATACAGATAAAGAAGATAACACAACCCTAAACATGATAGACTCTAGGAAACTCGATGCCTCGATTTTCCCTATTGTGTTACAGATGTGATGATTGATGCTTCTCTTCTTCTCCAGCGTCTCCCGAGCCTTTCCTGATGTTTTCCAAGCCTTTCCTTCCTCTCTACGTCGCCCCCTTGCTCTAGATCCATTCTGGTCTATTAATTAGGTCGTTTGAATGCAAGATATAGTTGGTTGCGAGAAACGCGGCCCGCTCGGGCACCACTTTTACCCGGTCGTGCAGAGGCGCGCCCGGTCGTGTACTCCATCATGCTCGATCGGGCATCATCACCTGATCACGTGGTTGAGCGGCCTAAGTCGTGTAACCTCTCGGGGATTTTTGGGACGAATTAACTCCCGAGCGGGTACCTTGACTGCACCCGATCGGGTATGGCTACCCAATCATGTTGCCTTCTTGCCCGGGTTGTGCAAGGTGTGCAAATAAACCCCGTAGGTTTTACCCGAGTTGGTAGACCTCAGTGGCCGATCGGGCACCCTTGAAATCTTGATTTTTCTCTTTTACGCTCGTTGCTCGGGTGTTTCGTTGAGTTCAGAGGCTTGATTTTGGCTCCGAGTGAATTTATCTTCAAAGTGCGTAATTTTGCTAAGGAATCAGTCTATTTACGCTCGTTTAGACCTTGTCACCTGAAAACCTGAAAACCAACAAAACGATTGTATGTAAAGGATAATCGTATCAGAAATGTAAATCTAACTATGAAATATATGCGAAAATGATAATAAAACCTAGCCTAAAATCGATACACTTTCAGTGTTATCAAAATCCCCCAGACCTAAAACTTTGTTTGACCTCAAACAAAACTAATGTCAAGTACAAGAAGAATCTAATAACGATGGATACTAGCATAAAAAGTTCGAAGGATTAGTCATTTCGCAAATCAACGCGTCACATGAACAAAAGCCTAAGCGTACAGAGTATAGCCTTATATCTACCGAAAGTTCCGAGCAATGAAATCCCACCAAAAATCTAAGTCTACTCCACAACCCTAGATTACGTCCAAGTAATCTCCATACCTATTCTGTAAGCTTTTGATATCATTAAAATCGCTTCTTCTCGTTCTTAT
>CM071873.1:2239764-2261845 GCA_036759665.1 Gynandropsis gynandra | reverse complement strand
ACCCGCTCGGGTAGTGAGTGTACCCGCTCGGGTGCGGCTAGGGCAGTTCGTGCGCGTCCTGTGGTGCTGGAATGGTGCCCGATCGGGCATGGCATGTGTGCCCGCTCGGGCACAAGGCAAAATGGTCCTAAATGCTTGCCCGAGTCGTGCTAAATGGTCCACACAATTGGCCGTAGGTTTTGCCCGATCGTGCAAGGGTTGTGCCCGACCGGGTGAGGCTTTTCAATGCTCAATCTCGTCCCGTTTGTCCCGTGATGATCCCCAAAGTTGCTCCTTAGCTCCGTGCATGTTCCTTTAGCTCCAAAATAGTTCAAATACGCGTAAAAACCTGTAAGAACATGAGAAGCACGAAAGCAAGTAAAACGGATACGGAATCATACGTAAAACATCATATATGTATCAAAAATGTCTCCTAAATCGTGCAAGAAATACGTATGAAAACGAGATGATCAGCTAGATCGTGCTGTCCAAACATCCTGGTTGAGCTGTCAATAAGTCTGGTTGAGTAATCCATGTAACCGGTTATGCGTTTGTCATTCGTTTCCTTCAGCTTTTCCAGAGATGTTGTGTGTGTGAGCCTTTGGGGTGAAGTCTTCATCTTTACCTTGGGTACTTTGTCGATGTCCCAATTATGAGTTGGACGTTTGGTGCAGCATCTCGGCATCTTCGGATCATTTGCGTACTGCCTTGCACCACAATTAGCTAGGGTTGTGTGGAAGTCTTGGTTGGGGGATTCCTTCTTCCTTTCGTTGTTGAGCGGCTCGGTCGGTACCTTGTAGTTACCTTCCCCAACCGCTATGCGATTCAATTCTAAGGAATCTTTAATCTGAACTTCCTCACAAGTTTCCTCGGCTAAATCTTCAAAGATTCCTTCGGGGAACACGAAATCGATAGGGAATGGTTGCTCAATTGTGTCCACTAAGCTGAATTCTTCTTCTACCTCGGGTTTCTTAGTGTGATCATCAATGTTCGTAGCCTCATCCATTGATGTGTTAGATCCGTCTTCTTCTTCACTCAAGGATGGAATTGGGTGATCTACCGTATCAAAATCCTTTACATAGATTTCGCTGACATATTCACGAGGATTTAATTCCGAACATTCCGATGCAACCTCTTGTGGTTGCAATGCCCCTTGTACAAGATCTGAATCTTGCGCGCCCAATTACCCAAATAAGTTGCTTATTTGCTCATTTTCTCTTTCTTGTTCCGCTTCTACTCCCATAGACAAGTTGTTTCGATTCTCAAACAGTTCAAGGAGGTAGTTGTACGTGGCAGGGTAATCGAGGGCTGCTACGGATTGAGTTAGGTATGGCTGAGGCACGTATGGCTGATAGCTCTGGGTTTGGGGTTCCGTCGATGGCTGTGCATTCACCATACTCTCGGTGTTTCTGTACGGGATGTAGGTGTGATCGCTCCATTATGATTGTACGTATTCCTGTAAGGATGAGTGTAGCTGTCGTAGATCTCTTTTTCATACCCCCAAGCGTTTTGTTCCCATGATTGCTCTAAGTATCGCGGGTGGTATAAGTCAAAGAGCATACGACGAGTCTTGGAAATTTAATGCCTCAATTCAGCTATGTCGGCACCCGAAGAGTTGAAGTTTTCCAGTTACCTCGCAAGATAAAGGACACCAAACTCGATTAAGCTCTGTGAGGTAAAGAAATTATTGAATCCATAATAAAAGAAAAACAAAAGCAAAAACAAAAAAATACGAAAAAACGAAAGAAGACTCCGGAAAGGACTAGATCTTAATCTAGCTAATTCCTAGTCTAGATTGTTATTAGTCCCCGGCAACGGCGCCGAAAACTTGATGACAGGAAACTCAAGCAATATAATTTCCTAGACCACTTCACCGCAAGTATACGGGTCGTGTAGTCTAGGGTCGATCTCTAGGGACTAAAGCAGCCAAAAACTAAGAATAACACTAAACTAAGACAAAGGGAAGTAGATGACATCGTGGTGAAAAATATCTAAAGAACTAAGCTAAGTGGTGGCAACGATGGTAGGTTGGAGAAAACTTGGATATGACGAACACTACGGGTGTCGGGATACCGGAAATCGTATGGATGTAACTACTAAAGATCATAGACCTATCGAATTATCTTGATAACGGAAAATTCATGCCTAAGGTGAGGAGTGATTCTTCCGAGCCTAAACCTCCTAACCATGAGTACGTGCAACCCTACCTTCCAGCACTGATTAACCCGTATTATGGCAGCTTTACGAACGCAATCCTAATTCCTAAGTCGACTAACCGACCGATCAGATTCTCATTAGCCGAACTTAACTTACAACTCAACAGTTCCGGATTCATCCTTTAACCTTCCAGCAAAGTCTGAATTCCTATGTTACTGAGCGGGTAGCACTAGAATAAGAGTGATAATCTTGGATGTAGAACCGAATATCAAGATAAAATCAATAGATCTCACTATTAACGCATAACATTGTTCATTCGTTACAATCCGATATCCCTAACCCATAGTTCGGAACCTACTCACTCATGGAGAATACAGATAAAGAAGATAACACAACCCTAAACATGATAGACTCTAGGAAACTCGATGCCTCGATCTTCCTTATTGTGTTACAGATGTGAGGATTGATGCTTCTCTTCTTCGCCAGCGTCTCCCGAGCCTTTCTTGATGTTTTCCAAGCCTTTCCTTCCTCTGTACGTCACCCCCTCGCTCTAGATCCGTTATGGTCTATTAATTAGGTCGTCTGAATGCAAGATCTAGTTGGTTACGAGAAACGCGGCCCGCTCGGGCACCACTTTTACCCGATCGTGCAGAGGCGCGCCCGGTCGTGTACTCCTTTATGCCCAATCGGGCATCAGCACCCGATCGCGTGGTTGAGCGGACCGAGTCGTGTAAAATTTCGGGGATCTTTTCCTCAGTGCCCGACCGGGCACCCTTGAAATCTTGATTTTTCTCTTTTCCGCTCGTTGCTGGGGTGTTTCGTTGAGTTCAGAGGCTTGATTTTGGCTCCGAGTGAATTTATCTTCAAAGCGCGTGGTTTTGCTCAGGAATCCGTCTATTTACGCTTGTTTAGGCCTTGTCGCCTGAAAACCTGAAAACCAACAAAACGGGTGTATGTAAAGGATAATCGTATCGGAAATGTAAATCTAACTATGAAATATATGCGAAAATGATACTAAAACCTAGCCTAAAATCGATACACTTTCAGTGTTATCAGCAAGCTCGACCATGCACTCTCCAAAGAGGAGTACCCGACCGTGCTCTGTGCATGCCCTGCCCATGTAGAGGTCTTGGGGGTAAAATCATGTTAAATGCCCGACCGTGCACTCCAACATGCCCGACCCTGCACTCCAACATGCCTGAACGTGCACATGGTATTAGGAGGAGTGCTCGGTCGTGCACATGGTCATGCTCGGTCGGGCTATCTCCTACAAGTGTATGCTCGGTCATGCTTTTTCTCATGCTCGGCCGGGCTGTCTCCTTTTTTGCATGCTCGGTCGTGCCTTGCCTGTTTCTCGTTCTGTTTGCTCCGTTGTTATCTTTGATGGTCACATTTTGCCTGTGTATGTTCTTTAGCTCCGAAACAAACCAGATACGTATTAAAACCTATAAGAATATGAAAACACGAAAACAAGTAAACCATATACAAAATTATGTTTGCAACTATCGTCATAAACATCTCTAAAATCATGAAATAATCGTGTACAAAAACAAGATGATAATCTGTATCATCCGAGCCCCTTGGTTTATGTTTCAATCGATGCTTGGTTCAGTGGAGAAAACTAACACGGGACTCCCCTGAGGTCGTCCCAATTTTCCTTTTAATCTAGAGTTCTCATGCGTCCTTCACTATCTCGACTGCTTTGTTTTGTAAGCTCCTTGCTTGTCTACATGTGAGTAGACAATGGAAAAGTTATTTCTGCTCGGTTTTTTAGTTAACCTTCGTTCGTGTGACCACCCTTTGGTGCAAATTTGTTATCAATGTCCTCATCATTTTCTCCCCCTTGCAAGCATTCCATTTTGAGAATGTTATCACCTATATCAAAAGCGGATAGATGAGCAACTTTAAAGGTTATAGACACATTATGCTGAACTGGTGATTCAAAGCGGTAGGTGTTATCTTTTATATGCTCAATAACGCTAGATGTGCTAGCCTTGAACTCCTTTTATCAAGGAAATTTTTTTTTGTCTTAGATGTAGTGATGTCTAATCTCCTCCTTCTAATACCATCTTTCTCGGTCCCTTGTAGGTTTATTTACCGTATTGTTTGGTTCTGTACCTTATGTTGTCTCAAAGGTTTTGTGAAGCCTCTTGATGAGCTTGATTTTCTTCTCACCATCCAAGTTGGTGATCTCTTTGCTTGGTAGTGCCGAGAGGTCTAATAAGGTGATGGGATTGAACCTATAGATGACCTCAAATGGTGAGAAATTAGTTGTAGAGTGTTTTATTTGGTTGTAAATGAACTCGACATGTGAAAAGTAATCAAGACATCGATTAGGGTATCGTTCAATGAAAGACTTTAGCAATGTTGCTCATGTCTACCAGAAATCACTTAGGAACTTTGTGTCACGGCCCGATACGATCTCTTTGAAGAAAAGTTCCACTATACTTGTTACATCATTCGTCTTAATCATGGTACAAAGTATGGCATCTTGGATGACCTGTCAACCACAAAAAAGGCATAATCTTGGTTTTGGATCATTGAAATTTCAAAACAAAGTCCATTATGAGTAGTAATGGGTAGAGGAAGATACAAACCATGGGGATGGACACGAGACTTGGGTTGGTGACAGCTATACATTGTGCACAATGTCGTACAGTGTCATGCTTGAGGTGTGGCGAAAATAAATGCTTTTTATGGTATCAAATGTAATCTCCACCATAGTGTTCAATGAGAGCCCCAACATGAGCTTTTTGAAGAACCAAGTCCCACATATAACTTTGTAGAATGCAAAGTCATCGGTCACAGAAAAAGGTAACAACCATGGATACAATAAGGTCCGCTAGATCCTTCCTTGCACATTCAAGATATCATACCAAGATCAAATGCTTGTTCATACAACTTCTTGAGGTTCTAGAACCCTAATTTCTTAGCCTCCATGGTAGTGATGAGAGCATGTATCCGCGATAATGTGTCGGCCACCATATTTTTTTTCTTTGCCTTTTTTGTATTTGATGATGTACAAAAAGGATTCGATGATTTCATCCATTCTTGTATGGCCTTGATTTTATCTTTATCTACGTGTAGCTCTTGTGAACTCACAAAAGTCTAGGAAAACCATTTTATCAGTGAAAAAGGAGCATTTTTTTGAGTTTTGCGTAGAATTTTTCCTTTTGGAGTGTTTGTAACAGTTGCTTAAGATGTAATGTATGTTCACTAAGACATTACTGTAAACAAGAATATCATCAAATTAAATGACGGAGAATTACCAATGTGGATTCTTAAAACATGGTTCATGAGCTTCATGAAGGTGCAATGCGTGTTAGAAAGTCAGAAAGGCATGACGAGCCATTTGTATAGTCTGTGTTTCATCTTAAGGGTCATATTCCATTCATCACCTTCTCACATGCGTACTTGGTGATATCCAGTATTGAGATCTATATGTGAGAAGATCATTGCTCCACTTAACTCATCAAGCATGTAGTCCAATTATAGAATAAACTATCGTTATTTGAATGTGATGTTGTTGGAGGCCAGATAGTCAACACACATCCTTAAAGTCTTGTTCTTTTTCGATACAAGTAGTACATGAATGACACATTGACTTTCTCATACGTAGATTTTGTGATAAGGTCGTTGAAAGTTTCTCCACACCAAAGGAGGGTCACAATAATGAAGCACGAAACCAAAGAACCAGAAGGATAAAATGTTCTCGAGGTCTACCTGCACATGGTTGAATCAAAAGCTCATGGAACAAGATGTCAATGTTAAAATTGGAAACATGGAAGTTGCTGGAACAAAATGATGATTTACCGAATGGCTCGAGCCACACAGATACAAAAGGATGAGAGATAAGGATCTAAGCTTATCTCGTCTAACGGATGGGAAAATACCTTAGGATATGAATATCCCTCCAAGTCCTCTAATTTCATAGTGATGAAGCACTAAACGAAACAACAAGAAGAAAAAACCTTCCCCGAGGCCTACTTGCACATGGTCGAATAAGAAGCTCGTGGAATAAGATGTCAATTTTAAAATTAGGAACATCGAAGTCACTAGACCAAAATGATGATTTACCGAATGGCTCGGGCCACACGAATATGGAAGGATGGGAGATAAGGATCTTAGCTTATCCCGTCTAATGGATAGGAAATCGCCCAAGGATATCAATATCCCTCAAAGTCGTCTAATTTCCTCCAACAATAATATCCAAGAACCATATTGAAACTCAAGGAGACCCATGTTGTTTTTCTACATTGAATTAAGTCGAGACCTGCACCACAAAACCTGAAGGTTTGAGATGGGACAAATAAGGAAATTCGGGTAATAAATATCTTATATTTAGTCAACGGCTAGAAAATTGCAAAGCTAATTTTATTGCACCGGATTATTTACTTTGGTATTTTAAAGATCTCGTGTAGCTAGGAATCTTTCCAATCCAATCATATTTCATCAGATTATCTACTTTCCTCCTCCAAATATTCCCTATGACTAGGAAATCTTCCTCAACGGAAAGTAGATCAATTTGTAATCCTTTATTTTTGCTTTTTCCACTACAAAAATAGGCCAATTGCAACGGACGGGGCAACAGATCCATCCGTTGATGGCCTTTTCCTAGGGATTACAACAGATACACAAGAAATTCCAATGGGTCGTCATCCATTGCAATCCAACGCTAATTTCAACAGTCGATTAACGGAAAAATTCCGTTTTTCCCGTCCGTTGCAATCCATCAAAAATTTTAACCGCCGTGCAACAGATAGTTTCCATTGCTCACGTCCGTTGGAAGCCCGTTAAAAATCCACAAAAAAACGGCCAACATACATCCATTACAATTTGGAATGGATGTCCGTTGGAAACTCTAACGGATGCCCATTGCAATTGTTAATTTTGAGGATTTCCGGTGGAATAAATTCACATGAACTTGCAATGGGCATCGGTTGAGGATTCCAACGGACGTCCGTCACAATCTCAACCATTTAGTGACAACTATCAAGGTTTCAGCATCAAACCATCAACAACATAAACATTTTCAACAAAATGTCATTTTTTTCAAATCAAGATATATATAGATCGAGAGAATGGATGTATAGAAGAAAAGATCCTATAACCGAAAAGATTACGCAAGAATTCTTACACGGATTGGAGTAATTCATGAGTTTTGCATCGATGCAAGCTTTGTTTCAAGAACGCGGGAAAATGTTATGTCCATGCAAAAGATGCAAAAACATGAAGTATCGAAGTCAAGAAATTGTTTGCAAACATCTTTACAAGGTGGGTTTCATTGAGAATTACGAAATTTGGTTTTTCCACAGTGAAAATTGTGGCGTTAGAGATATTGTGCAAGAAGCACAAGTATAAAGAAATGACGAATTTATTTATAATGCATCAACGACCAATCATATGTGGAAGTGGTGTCAGATGCTTTTCCTGGAGTTGTTCATGAACAAACACGTGAAGAGATGCCGAACATCGATGCATGCCAATTCTTCAACCTATTGGATTCGGCAAAATAACCTATATATGAAGGTTGTCGTGAAGATCAGTCCCGCTTATCTATAATGTTGCTGAAAATTACATGGATTCATTTTGCAAAACCATGCGTACCGGAAAATAATCAAGCTCCTGAGACATACTATGAAACAAAGAATGTGTTAAAAGATTTGGGAATGCCACATGAGAAAATTGATATTTGTAGAAACAGTTGCATGTCGTTTTAGGGAAATGATAAAGACTTGTTGGAATGCAAGTTTTGTGGGGCAAGCAGATTTCGGTTAAAAAAACTATCTTCACATAAATATGTACCATATAAGAAAATGTCTATATGCCTGTAGCAAACAGGTTGAAAAGGTTATTTGAATCGAAAAGAACCGCTGCGGCAATGAGATAGCACGCAGAACACTCGATGGGCGAAGATATAATGCAACATCCATGGGATGGTAAGACTTGGAAAGATTTCAACGAAATATTTCCCGAGTTCGTGTATAAACCGGGAAATGTTTATCTTTGCCTGTGCACCGATGGTTTTAGTCCATTTGGACAATATGGTAGTCAATATTCTTTGTGGCCGGTGATTTTATCTCTGTATAATTTTCTTCCCAATATATGTTTGAAAAGAGAGGTAATGTTTCTGACGTTTCTGATTCCAGGATCAGAACATCCAAAGAAAAGTTTCGATGTGTTTTTACAGCCCTTAATTCATGAAATAAGACATTTTGTGGAACGAAAGAATTATTGCTTATGACGTGAGTACTAAGCAAAATTTTACATAGAAAGCGATCTTGTTATGGACAATTAGTGACTTTTCTGCCTATGGAATGTTATCTGGATGGAGCACGCGCAGGAGATTAGCATTTTTGTATTGTATGGAGGATACAGATTCATTTCGACTAGTACATGGTAAGAAACCGTATTGGTTTGATTGTCATAGAAGATTAATTCCTCGTGGATATGCTTTCCAAAAAGATAAAAAAAACATTTTCTAAAGAACGTTGTACAAAAAGAAGAGGCACCGTGCATGCAAACCGGAACATAAATCCTTTACGAACGATTGAACACAATTGGAGTTTTACAAGAATCGGTAGAATGTGGTGGAGATCGTGGGCATCGTAAACCTAAAGACTAAGGTGAATGACATAACTGTTATGAACGTGTATCTTTTGGGAACTACCATATTGGAAATCATTGATATTACGTCATAATTTAGATGTTATGCATATCGAAAAGAACTTTTTCGATAACATCATCAATACTTTTTTGAATGTGGCGGGTAAACCTAAGGATAATATACAATCAAGAAAAGATTTGAAGAAAATATGCCGATGACTTGAGTTGGAATTAAGAGATGGAAGGTCACCTGTCCCAGTATTCAGATTGTCTGGTCTGGCGAAAACGTCACTATTAAAGTGGTGAAAGAAGACGTTAAGTTTCCAGATGGATATGCATCGAACATGGCTCGGTGTATGGATATTGTTGGTTTGAGGCTGATCGGGTTGTAAAGTCACGATTGTCATGTTTTCATGTAGCGACTCATTCCAATTGCATTTGCTGAGCTCTTACCACAGAATGTTCACGATGTGTTATGCAGAATCAGCATATTTTTCAGAGATATATGTTCAAGAAATTTTAAAAAAGGATGACTTGGAATTAATGAAAAACAATATCTCTGAAGTACTATGTTCATTGGAAAAAAATTTTCCGCCTTCATTCTTCGATGTCATTGAACATTTTTTGCCAATACATTTACCAGACGAGGCAATATTCAATGGGCCAATTCAATTCAGATGGATGTATCCTTTTGAAAGGTTGTTCTATCATTTAAAGAAAAAAGCAAAAAACAAAGCAGCGGTTGAAGGATCTATTTTCAAACAATACTTGTTGGAAGAAATCACATATTTCAGCATATTTTATTTCGAATCGCTTATTCAGACGATAGAACGACGTGCAAAAGGATGATCACATAAACTAACTATATCAATATAATCCGAAGTTTGGCACAATTCTTGAGATGTTTACACCGATTGGACGTATAGGAGGTAAATCCGAGGAATATTGGTTAACACCAAATGAGTATAATCACGTCCACACATACATATTACTAAATTGTCAAGAGTTATTACCGTTCGAAAGGTACAATACAAAACAATATTATTCAATATTTTAAATATATATGTGTATATATAATATTAACGTATTTTCATTATACATGATATTTGATGAAGAAGGACTTGGTACATATCCTCATCTAACGCAAATCAACTCACAGAGATGAAAGTTCAACATTATGGCTCGTGGTTGAGAGATTACGTAAGTACTCGTGTACACGTCTATTAAAATTAGTTTCATTTATTATTAAGTATTCATTCGTTTGTATGTTATACAGGTAAAATGTTTTGATGAAAGGCTTCCATTGTGGTTAAATGATTTGACTAATGGTCCCGCACGAAATGTTATGTGTTCCACACGTACGAACACGGAAAACATAGAAGCACATACAATTATGGCGATACAACAAATAGGAAGAGAACCGACTTTTCTTGAGCTGGTAGTGGAAACCCACGCAAAGAGGAAACCGGTTGTCGGGAAGAGGGCGACGAACCTGAACTCGTCGACCCTTGAGCGGAAAGAACCGTGAAAGCGGTGACGGATAAGATCACACAGCAATCACAAACTTGCGGGTCTACCCCCGACGAGCTCAGAAGGACAAAATTTATTTGGAGGAAAAAATTTAATAATTATATTTTCATTAGTAATAAATTATTTTCTAACAATTCTAACTCTATTTTTTTGTTTTGTAGTCGGTTAGACCGTATAAGGGCGTCTATACGGTCTCGATGCACTGTAAAGGGATATCGTCGAGGATGCCATGACGGTACCTCCCATGTTACAAGAGAGCTACACGCGACAATGGCATAGCAAGGATCTCAAAGCACAACTTTGAGATACTCGAGCACAGATGCGAGACATGGAGAGCGTCATAGAATTGCTATATGGCCGTACGGGGGAAACAATATCGTGTCAAGAACCGGTGAATGATTCGGATGCAACGCCGCCACGAGGTGCTGGTGACCACGGGGATGACAGGACCCCACAAATTTAGATGAAATGTAATAGTTTTAGGTTTGAATTTTTTGTATAAAATTTTATAATATTAATTTTAAGTTATTACAAAATTGTTTTTATTTTTAAAAATTTATCTTTTTTTTATTTTTTAATTTTTTTCAAAAATTTCCAATGGATACCCGTTAGTAACTGCAATGGGCATCCATTGGAAATTAATTTTCCCGCCAAATGGTAACGGATGCCCGTTTCCATTTCCCGTCAAGTTTTAATGGATGCTCGTTTCCATTTCTCGGCATTTTGAAATGGATGCCCGTTGCAAAATTTCATTTCCCGCTATTTTCTTTCAAGCGGAGAGGCAATGGAGATCTGTGACAAAGCTGTAACGGGCATCCGTTACAAATTTTTAACGGGCATCCGTTGCAAATTTGTAACGAATATCCATCACCATGTTGTCACGAACATCCGTTAAAAATTGCCACTGGATATATCCGTTGACCTCCGTTGCCAATTTGCAACGGATACTTTCCATTGTAACGCCGTTGGGAATTGCAATAGATCTCGATTTGTAAAGCGTGATTCCTAATTGGCGAGAATCCATTGCCGTTGGTTGGGAAAAGGCATTGCAATGGATTTCAGGTGTTTTGCAATGGATATGTCTGTTAGAAAAAGCCTGTTTTTAGTTGTGTTCCTTGTTTTGATGTGGAGCTTATCCTATATAAAGGAGTATGCCCCATTTGTAATAGGAGACTAAAATTTGTTGAGAATAAACTCCCTTTGTTTTCTTGATCGTGTTCAAGAATATGAAGACTTCAACTTGTTCCGAGAATAATTCAATTATATCCAACTATATTAAGAGGCTTTCGCATCGCTTGTTGATGTGTGTTCAAGTTAAATAAAACCTAACCTACTCTACAAGTGCACAGAACATGTGTAGTGTAGAATTTAGGTGTCGATCCTATAGGATCGGTAACACAACACGATTAAAACAATCAAATCAATGCTTGCAAATCGAATAAAGGGTGATGAAATTAAGGTAAATTGATGAAAAAATAAATCAATGCTTTTACGAATCAAACAAATGTCCTAGGATATGGTTCGCTACTAAGCACCAAGAACCATGCATATCAATCGACTATTCATGTTTTTCCTATCCGATTTGAAGGCAAACAATCCTAATCTATCAACAATCCTCTTTCAACGCCTAGAGACGTGCATAAACTATGAAACCTCATAATTTTGTGGCTGATAAGCTAGTCTGCACCCATTAAGCTTTGTGATTCGTTTGTGAGTCCTGAATCTAGGTTTTCCTACTTTCGTGGCTTAACCTAAATTGTCCTAAACCTATATGTCTGGTTTCGAATTTCTCCTTTCGATACTTCAATTAGTTCCCTTATATCATGCAACTATTTGGCCTTCAAAATCACTTGACGTTAAGTGCGTAGATAAAGGATGAAACGGGGATAAAAATTGCAATCATAGATACAAATCAATGCAAGGGTACTGGGATAGCCTAGGGCTACTCCCTTCTCCTAGAATAATCCTACTACTCAGACATGAGTTCAAATGATAACATGAAAGAAATAAAAGGATATAGAAAGAATAAGCTTAATAATGTTTACGTGTGCTCTCCGGAGTCCTCGGATTTCTCTTACTCCGCCTCTTCTCTCTCTCTCTCTCTCTCTTGTGATGATAGGTTTCTTAGGCTTCAGCCGCCTCTTCGCTCTGGTTCTCCTCTCGTTTTATAGAACAGTCCCCTCACCTTTTTAAAATAACACTCAGAACCATGTTTGTTCAGAGCAATGCGCTCGTTTCCTTAGCTTTCATTGGGTAGTTTTCTTCTTTGCCCAACCGGGCACAAAAAATAATCCGGTCTTGCGCATGTCTTCAAAAGGGTGATCGGTTGGGAAATTGATATTCCATAGCCATGCAATACATTTAGGGAATGTTTTGGTTAGTGACACCGATAGGGCTTTGTTGGGTGCTCGGTCGGGCATAGGACTTTATTTGGGAGCTCGGTCGTGCTGTTGCATATGCTCGGTCGAACATTGAGCTTTATTTGGATGCTTGACCGTGCTGTTGCATATGCTCGGTCGTGCTCTATTCTTCCTTTCATCCTCGTTCGTGTTGCTGGATGTTCTCGGCCGGGCTCTCTTCTCCTCCAATTATGTTGCTTTGATCGAGTCATTTTTTCATTGTATCTTGTCCCGATTAGCCTCTTGTTCTGTCCGTGATGGATATATGTGACCTTTTTGCTCTATATACTCTTCACTTCTATGTCTAAATGAAAAAGGCACTTGCAAGGATTATATTGTTGAAATATGCAAACAATCGCGTACAAAACATCGAAATGTCCTGAAAATGTGATAAAAAAAAACCTATGCGATTGCTATGCAATATAAACACTCATCAAAATCCTCCAAACTTGAATGTTTGCTTGTCCCTAAGCAAACCTAAACGTGCAATGAAATGGGAGAGAATGAAACCTCAAACTCCCCTTTCACCTAAGATATCTTAGATACATGGCAAAAGCGATCACCCAATGAATCAAAAGCTAATCCGTTCTATTACTAGTCGTGCTTTCATGCTTGAGTCATTGAGGCCATCCATGAGTTAAATCAAGAAAGTGACATGTGACTCTCTCCACTGCGCAAGACTTAAGCCTTAGTACAAATCGATCGAAAGGACTTAACTTTCTGAGCAAGCATACTCGGTTTTTAGGACGTCGAAGTTAAAGAGATCTAAACTTTACTTAGACCCATGCTACCTCATTATGTCACTCATGTGGCTCATTTGGATACCGCAGCGGCGTAGTCGGACGTGTCGTCGTGCGTGGCCCGAGGATGCAGAGAGATAGTCTTGATCCACCATTTAGTCCCGAACCATCGAATGAAACTTATTGTTTTACGCACGATGCACTCATGTCAGCTTACTGCATTGAATTTTTCTGCATTTTGCCGATGAGAGCAGAGTGTTCGTGTGCTGCTCTATTCTTCTTCTTTCTCTTTTCTTTTCGGCAAAACAAGCTCAATTCTAAAGAATTAAGTATCATCATCATCTCAACAAAGTGTAGTCGCAATGAAGAATAATCACATGGATAGAGAGAGATCAATACGTCACAAACCCAACCATCCTATCCTTGCAAACCATAATCAACACCCAAATCCTCATGAACTACGACACTATATCCTCGAGCGAGAATAAATTAGAAATTTCCACCAAAGTTCAGAGCTAGGGCATGCATCTAATACATCCTAAGATCAGGATTCATTTCATTCATCGAAAACATCATATTCATATCTCTATCCTAATGCAAAATTCATCCCAAAACTAAATAAAAACATGTAAATTCAAGCAAAAATTGAAAATTAACACCGAAAAAAGTATACATGATGTGCCTCCCCTAGACTTAAACTGAACGTCGTCCTCGGCGTTTTGCTCCTTTAAAGAAAAAAGCAATCACCAAAAGACCTTTGTCCAAAGTGTTAGAGAAAAAAACATCTACTACATTCGGGTTTTTCGTGGTCTTATTCCTAAAAGAAAACAGGAAATCCTAAATCTACCATTGGGTTGCCTCCCAACAAGGACTTGTTTAACTTCATTAGCTTGACGCCTCATAAAATCATGCATCTACACTAGGAGGGTCTACAAGAAGGACTACAAACCCTTTCTCAGACAGTTGTGACGTGTTGTACAGCTTAGGGCGTTGACCATTTGTCTTGAACACTCCTTGTGCATCACTCCATATCTCCACCACTCCATGAAGGAAAACTTGTCGTACCTGAAATGGACCGGACCAACGTACCTAGGGATAATTTCAATCATGATTTATATAGCAAAACGAGGTCACCTTGCTAGAAATCATGTGGGAGAATATTTTTGTCATGCTACCTCTTGGTGTGCTCCTTATAGATCTTTGCATTCTGATATGCTCCAAGGCGGATTTTGTCAAGCTCAAGGTTCGGCCCATCTTTCTCCAAAAAGTCTTCATGTATATACGTGGCATCTCTTCCCTCGGTGCATTCTATAGCTCTTCCATGACACTCATATTCCTGCAAAGATGTGTCAAACAACACGAAAAGGGTCTGCAGTGCTGATCATTTCGAGCTCTTCTTGTGCTGGATCTTCAATCAAATCTACCCTGCATATAGATTCCTTTAAAGATGGACTCTTCAAAGAGCTAGTCAGGTTAAACTCCATCTGCTCTTCTCCAACGCATAGGGAGAGCTTCCCTTGCTTCACATCGATCATAACACCTGTTGTGGCTAAGAAAGGTCTTCCCAAGATAATAGGGATTCGAGCGTCCTCATCGATATCTAATATTACAAAGTCGGTGGGTATATAGAAATTACCTACCTTGGTGAGGATGTTCTCAATGATGCCAACCGGATATCGGACTGAACAGTCTGCTAGCTGAAGAGATATCTTGGTAGGCTTAAGTTCTCCGAAGTTCATGCACTTGTAAATAGAGTGTGGCATGAGACTTACACTGGCTTCTACATTGCAAAAAGCTTTGTCAATGTTGATTTCCCCGATAGTGCATGGAATGGTGAAGCTACCAGGGTCTTTCAGCTTTGGAGGTAGTTTGTTTTGAAGGATGGCACTGCATTCCTCCGTGAGTGCTACTGTGCCACTATCGTCTATACGCCTCTTATTAGATAGGATCTCCTTCAAGAACTTAGCATATGCTAGCATCTGCTCAACTATTTCTACAAACAGGAAGTTTATTTGTAGCTTCTTGATCACTTCAATGAACTTACTGAACTGTTGATCCAACTCTTGGCTTAGCAAGCGTTGTAGATATGGAATCGGGGGCACATATGTAGGTGGTGCCACATAGGGTTTCTCTGGTGCTTTATCAACTTCAACTTCTTTCTCGACCCCCTTTCCTTTATCCGCAGATGTCTCGGTAGCATGAGCCAGTTTAGCGAGCCTAGAGTCTTCGATCTGTGTTCTATTTCTCAGAGTAATTGTGTTGTCTGGAGGACGAGGCGGCTAGTTGAGCAACATTATTGTCCAACATATTTTGGTGTGTAGTAATGGACTCTACTTGCGTCTTGAGATCTTGCAAGGCTATCCCAATGTCTCAATTAATCTTAAGCTGATTGCTTTGGAACTGTCCTTGCTCATTCTGCACTCCATGAGAATTGTCTCTATGTTAGACGAATGCTTCTTGTCGGGTGCTTGTTATGGAGCTTTCTGCTGCTGCTGGAAACCTTCTGGCTGCCTGACTGGCTGTGTATTCTTGTATAAAAATTTAGTTGATTTCTCCAAGTAGTGTTGTACGTGTTCGCATATGGGTTGTTGGAGGTAATTCACTTGCTCCTTTCGTCTTGCTGGTATGCCATGTGCTGTGTATCACTGCAGTTAGAGAAAAATAAAGCATTAGCATTTGAAACAGGTCAATTTTTAATCCTGTATAGGCCCCCGGTTCTCTTCGGTAACGATCAAGGGATGGACCACATAACGTGGTTCATGGCGAGGCTTTCTATGAGCTGAATGCTTCAGTGAAGTTCTTGTGCATAAATGATCCTCCAACAGACATGTCAAACATCATTTTGTGCTCATTGTTGACTCCGTTGTAGAACGTTTGAAGGACAGACCATTGCTTAAGCCAATGGTGAAGGCACAAGCGTAGCAACTCCTTGAACCCGTCCCATGTAGTGATTCTCCTTCTCTGCATTGGAAGGCAGTGGTCTCCCCTCTGAATTAAATCATCTTGCTTGGAGGAAAGAATCTCGCAAGCAATATGGTGCAGAGTTGGTCCCAAGTGGTGATGGAACCGAGAGGCAAGGACTGCAGCCACAACTTCGCACGACCCACAAGTGAGAAATGAAACATGCAAAGAAGTATCGCGTCGAGAGACACACCGTTGACTTTGAATGTGTCACATAGCTCCAAAAATTCCGTCAAGTGTTGGTGTGGATCCTTGTGTGTTAAGCCCATGAGCTGATTGTGTTTCACCATTGAAATCTTGGCGGGCTTGATCTCAAAACTTTCTCGACCTACAACAGGTCTTCGAATCGCAGTTTGGACGTTGTTGAGATTGGGAATTACATAGTCCTTCAGCAAACGTGCAACTTGTGGTCCTGGCTAGTTTTGACGTTCACCAATTGCGATTAATCCTTCTTGCCTTCCATCCATGGCGCTGTCTCCAGTGTGTCCTTCCTCCATTGCTTCTCTTTGTGCTGGTGTGTTTGCCTTTTCCTGAGCCATTCCTTTCTGAGCTTCCTATAAGTTTTTTCGAACTTTGGTTCAATATCAAAGTAATGGAAATCAGTGTGCAAAATCGAAAAAAATACAAGCGTGATTCTATATCTAAGCCTAGCGTGTTGTCAAGTCCCCGGGACGTGTGTAGTGTAGAATCTAGGTGTCGATCCCACATGGAAAAACAACACGACACGAATAAAACAATCAAATCAATGCTTGCAAATCAAATAAAAAGGGATAAAATTAAGCTAAACTAATGATGAATAATAAATCGATGCTTTAACCAATTAAACAAAGTTCCTAGGATATGATTTTACATCTAAATATCAAGAACCACACATATCAATCGACCATTCATGTTTTTCCTATCCGATTTAAAGGCAAACGATTCTAATCTATCAACTATCCTCTTTTAACGCCTAGAGATGTGCATAAACTATCAAACCTCCTACTTTTGTGGCTGATAAGCTAGTCTACACCCATTAAGCTTCGTGTTTCGTTTGTGAGTCCTCAATCTAGGTTTTCCTATTTTTGTGGATTAACCTAAACTGTCCTAAACCTATATGTCCAGTTTCGAGTTTCTCCTTTCGGTACTTCACTTAGATCCTTAATATCATGCAACTATTTGGCCTTTACAATTACATGACGTTAAGTGCATAGACAAAGGATCAAATCAGGATAAAAATTGCAATCATAAATAGAATCAATGCAAGGGTTCTGGGATAGCCTAGGACTACTCCCTTATCCTAGAAGAATCCTACTACTCACACATGACTTCAAATGACAACATGAAAGAAATAAAAGGCTAGAGAAAAAATAAGCTTAATGATGTTTTCGTGTGCTCTCCAACGTCCTCATATTTCTCTTGCGTTGCCTCTTCTATCTCTCTATTTGTGATGATAGGTTTCTTAGGCTTCACCTACCGCTTTTCTCTTGTTCTCCTCTCGTTTTTCAGAACATTCTCCTCTCCCTTTTAAAATAACACTCACAAGGGTGTTTGTTCTGAGCGGCGCGCTTGTTTCCTAAGCTTTCGCTGGGTAGTTTTTTCTATGCTCGGGCACATCAAATAACCTGGTCGTGTGCATGTTTTCAAACGGGTGATCGGTTGGGGAATTGATATGCCTGGGCCGTGCAATACATTCGGGGAATGTTCTGGTTAGTGAGCCCGATCGGGTTTTGTTAGGTGCTCGGTTAGGCATAGGACTTTGTTTGGGAGCTAGGTCGTGTTGTTGCATATGCTCGGCTGACATTGAGCTTTGTTTGGGTGCTCGATCCTGCTGTTGCATATGCTCGGCCGGGTATTGAAATTTGTTTGGGTGCTCAATCATGTTGTTGCATATGCTCTATCGTGCTCTATTCTTCCTTTCACCCCCGATTGCGCTGCTAGATGTGCTCGGCCGAGCTCTCTTCTCCTCCAATTATGTTGCTTTGACCGAGTAATTTCTTAATCGTATTTTGTCGTGTTCAGCCTCCTGTTTCGATCACAATCGATATATGTGGCCTTTTTACTCTGTATACTCTTTATTTCTGCGTTTAAATCACAAAAGGCACTTGAAAGGAGTATATTGCGAAAATAAGCACACAATCACATACAAAAACATCAAAATGTGCTCAAAATGTGATAAAAAGTCTGTGCGATTGCTATGAAATATAAACACTCATCACTTGTGGTGTCCTTCATTTCACCCAAAAATAATATTTATCCACCTTTCTTCCACTCAAGAAGCTACTTTGCCTCATGAGATCATAATTTTCAACCACTACCATCCACCATTGACAGGCGAACTCTTCTGAAGAGTGCCCTTAGGGCAGTTAACAAATTTTCCACCTTCTACCATTATCGTCTACTTTCAATGGATGAATTCTTAAAGAGTTCTCTGTGGTCAGACAAGAGATCGAGTTAAAGGATTTTCCATACGTGTCCTGAGTTCAACCACTTGAGGTTGTGTTTCATCTTGCTACTAGAGTTCGGTTCAAGGATGAAAGGTATACTTCTATAAAAAAATATAACCAGAGCAAAAGACTATTGTCAATGCAAAAAATGAACTCGACACGATTATGAAAATGCTCTAACGAACGGAAGAAATAATGAATGACCTTGAACAAGAATAAAGGCAACCCGAACGTGATGTACCAAGGATCCCCTAAAATAGCGTGGAAGAAGCAAAAACACCAAATCCTCAACCTAGATTACGGGAAAGTTAAGCATAACCTCAATCTGATACTGAAGAGGAGAAAGAAGATCTGGCTAGATGATCAAGGCGATGCCACATCATCTGCGAGGATGAAGAGACATACAAAACTACCTCAAAAATAAAGACATCAATAGGTTCGTAATGCTTTAAAATTGAAAGCATCTATTTTTGTTGGACGTGTTGATCCAGAAGCTTATCTTGAATGGAAAAAGTGGATGGACCATTTTTTTACTGTTAGATATACACGGATAACAAAAATGTACAATATGCAGCAACATAACTCACGAGCGGTGCTCTTGTTTGGTTGAATCATGAGGTGACCGTTAGAAGTCATACGCCTCTTGAACAAGTAACTACATGGAGGGAATTGAAAGCCCTCATGTCAAGAACGTTTGTTCCCCTAAACTTTTAACCTAGAACAAATATATTGAATGTTAACCCAAGGAAGTCAAACGGTCGAAAAATATTTTGAAGAATTTGAGCATATTCGAAATAGACCAGAAATTAATAAAAATGAAGAAATTGTTATGACCAGATATTTTTCACCTGTCAACCTTTATGGTGTAAATGAACAAATTGCAAGAGAGCTAAAAAGACCAAGCTACCATGATTTACAAGATATTTTGCATATGTCAATCCGAATTGAGAAACAAATAAAGAATAAGCAAGCACCAGGAAGCATGACCAAGAAAAAGAATGAGGTAACAAAATTCTTCCTATAAGTACTCGTTATATTTGGTGTTTTGAATGCAAATGATGAGTATGAATCAATGGATAAGGTTGAAGAAGGAATCCTCAAGGAAGAAATCATGTACTTAGAAGGAGAGCTCTATGTCACTGCACGAGTTCAAAGTACCTTCGTGGAACAAGATGAAACACTACAAAGAGAAACACTCTTCCACACTCAATGCTTTATAAAGGATAAGATATTTAACCTCGTCATTGATAGTGGTTCATGCACTAACATGTCAAGAGTTCACATGGTGGATAAGCTAAGCCTTGAGATAGAAGAACACTCTCGACTACCTAAGCTTCAGTGGTTTAACAATAAAATAGAGTTCAATGCAAGAGAAAGTGTCAAGGTACCTTTGTGCATTGGAAAATACAAAGATGAAGTCATATGAAATGTGGTATCACATCCTACTAGGGAGACCATGGAAAAATGACCGCGATATGATGCAAGATGGTCCGAAAGAGACACCAGACGAGCCATCTATAGAATCCATCTTTTGAGATAGGTTCAAGAGTAAGGAAAAAGATTGGGTACGATTGCACTTGAGATAACACGAGTTCCTTGAAAGAAAAAGCCCAAAACAAGCACAAATAAGAGACGATCCAATCCACAATCTAGAGGAGATCAACCAAATTTCCTTCCGCCTTAGACTACCAACACTACTAAAAATTTGAAAATTTCAAACGAAATTTCCAAATGGCAACACAGTTTGTTCATAATTTTAAGGACAACACCACTATCTATCCGCAAATTTGCGTACGGAAACGATGTTTGTAATCCTGAAATCCTATAAACCTATGGAGGGTTACGTCCGATGGGAAACCGTTTTGATTTAGGAATGATTTAGGGATGACTCATCCTGAAATATTGATCTTGGTCTGTATTCCATCCTTAATCAGTCTTGGAATCACCTATTTAAACCCCTTACACTTTCATATGTTTTTCACCCAAAATATCATACATTTTACTCCATATCATCTTATCGTTTCTTGTTACAATGGCATCATCTTTGAGATCCAATATTTTTATTTCTAGACAATAGATGTATAGAAGAGTTGATCCAGAAACTCAAAGTGTATAAAAGGAGTTTATAGAAGCCATTACAGAATTTATGACGATGACAACTGATAACACGTAATCCGTTGTAGTTTTTATATCATTCTTAGGTCTAGTTTTAAGTAGATTGTTTAGATTTCATTCATTTACCGAGTTTATTCAAGGACTTCATCTACATTTCGTGTTTTGCATAGGAAACGAAGATATGAGGAGAAACACGAGAGATTGTGGCAATTTAACCCCGAAAACGTAGTTGAAGGACAAAGTTCAACTTGTGCAAGGCCACGGATGGAAGTGAGCACTCAAACACCGAGCGAAAGGAGCGGAAACAACACCTCAAGTCATGCACGCTCGGGTGGATTTGGAGTGCCCGGTCGGGCTAATTGCTACCAATCATCCCCGTAGCTTTGCACGACTCGGGCACTCAAGGAACACGACACACGACCAGGGAGGTGTGCCCGCTCGGGTGCATTTGGTGTGCCCGCTCGGGCCAATTCATGCCAAGAAATCATCGTGGGTTGTACCCGCTCGGGCTGATGATCTACACGATCGGGCATGGTGCCCGCTCGGGCTCAATTGTGTGCACACGGTCGGGCAAGGGACCTGCACGAGCGGGTAGAGGACAATGCCCGCTCGGGTCATTCATTCTCAACAAACTCCTAAAATCTAGAACGGCCAAATGAAGGGAATTTCAGATCTGAAAAAGAGAGTTTCGAACCAGATTGGATCAGAGGAGATTCAGAGACATTAGGGCAAAAGGAAGAAGGAAGAAAAGATGGATCTACGGATCGGGAGCAAGGAGAATCTACCGAAGACATCGGTTTATGAATAGGGAGTCATCTCTTTCTCTATCTATGTCGAACTTAGACTTCTCTTGTGTTTCCTTTTCTGTATTCATGTCTGAGTAGATCCTTTGCCATGGGTTAGAGAGTATTGCTATGTTGTAACGAAGTCTTACGCTTAATGAATGGTGGAACTTAATGCTTTCATTACTTGTACGCCACTCGAATGAATGAAATTGGTACTTTATCATGTTTTCAGATTTCATGGTTGATCTTAATGCTTTCATTAATTGTACGCCACTCGAATGAATGATGATAGAAGCCTAATAAACCAACGCCAGGGCATTAGACTTCGGAACTTAGCCATAATTTAGGGTTTAGCCGGTTTAGAAGCTACGCCAGGTCAATCG
>CM071873.1:2194461-2211832 GCA_036759665.1 Gynandropsis gynandra | reverse complement strand
ACTTAATGCTTTCATTACCTGTGCGCCACTTGAATGAATGAAATTGGTATCTATCATGTTTTCTGATTTCATGGTTGTTCTTAATGCTTTCTTTACCTGTACGCCACTTGATTGAATGATCTTAGAAGCCTAATAAACCAACGCCAGGGCATTAGGTTTCGGAACTTAGCCATGATTTAGGGTTTAGCCGGTTTAGAATCTACGCCAGGTCAATCGGTTGAATCTAGGGATTAGGATAGCGGTCATAATGCGTCTATGCATGTAAGATGCGCAATGGATACATTGGTATATGCATGCTAGATAGTGGACAAGTCTACGCCAGTCAGTTCCTATAGGAGAGCTTGAATTCCCTGAATTCATGATAGTACCTAGACCAATTATCTTTTAGAACTTCGTTACTTCATTAGGCAAACTCTTGACACCCATGGTGCTTAGTCATAAGTTTTATCTCTTCGATTTAGTTTAGTTTAGCTCAACCATAATCCCAACTTTAGTCACCTCACACGTCTATTCAATTAGTTTAATAGCTCATTAGTCGCGTTAACTCCTTGTGTTCGACCCTAGTTACTACACGGTCCGTATTCTTGCGGAAGCGTTAGTCTAGGTTTTTATAACTTGATATAACGCACATCAGCAATCCCCATTTCCTCGTTGAATTTTGCTTGAGTCGATTGTTGCTGCCTTTGTTCCTTGATGAACTCAAGCATCACCGCCTCAAGACTTGACGTAGGAGCTTTAAGAGGTTGAGGAGCTTGCTGGAGTGGCTGTGGTTGCTGATATGGCTGCTGCCTTTGCTGAAAACCCGAATATTTCACCGGTTGGTTCGTGAGATACGAGAGATTCGGGTTATTCCTCAAATTCGGATCGTAGGTGTTCCCGAATTGCATATTGCCTTGCCGTTGGGCGTAGCTCACTTGCTCCATGGCTTCTTGCATTGTTCGTTGATAAGCCATATGGTCCATTTCTCCACCATTTGCACAATAGATGGCATTCACCACTTCGCCCATAACACTTCTTTGGTTAACTTCATAAAGACATCGTGTCTTGTTTGGCATACTTCTTGGTTGAGACCACATGGTGTGGTTCATGGCAAGATTATCGATAAGCTCGTATCCCTCTTATACGCTTAAGCCCATGAATAATCCTCAAGCAACATTGTCTAACGTTGTTCTATGCTCATACGTGATCCCGTTGTAGAATGTTTGAATCATGTACCACTGCTCTAGACCGTGATGAGGACACATTTTTAAAAGGTCCTTGAATCTTCCCCATGCCTCAAATAACGCCTCTCCCTCTCGGCTTCTAAACATAGTGATTTATTCTCGCATTTGAATAGTCTTGCTCGGAGGGACGAACCGTGATAGGAATGTCGTGCAAAGCTTGTCCCAAGTAGTGATAGAACGAGCGGGAAGAGATTGTAGCCACGCCTTTGCTCAAGCCCCAATAGAGATTCCCGCCCATAAACTGTTTTTGGTATAACATTATGATCATTGCGGGCTTGACCTCGAATTGCTCCCTCACAACAGCGGGCATCCTTATTTCTGTTTAGACATTGCTCATGTTGGGCACCACGTAATCACGAAGACGACGTGGTTGAGGAGCATGCTGTGTTGTAATGCTGCCACATTACCAACGGGTAATTGTGGCTGTCCGTGACAATCCAGTGCATCATTTTGATTGTTCATCGTTTGTAGATTGGTCGTATCTACCCTTTCTTCTCCCTTGACCTTATTTTGCTTATTTATCGTTCTCTCAATCTCAGGTTCGATTCGATTAAACCTCGAATTACCTTGAGATCGGGTCATGCACCTACGAAAGACAAGTAAAAAGAATTAGTAGAAAGAAACGAAGAGAAAAGAAAAACAAAAAACAAGTATGATTCTAAATTTGAATTCGTAAACGTGTTCACAATTAGTCCCCGGAAATGGCGCCAAAAACATGATGCGTGTCAAGTTAACAAGTTAACCTAAGACTACCCCCATGTGCACGGCACGTGTGTAGTAGTTAAGGTGTCGATCCCACGAGGACTAATGTAACACGATCTAAGAATAAAAAATAAAACTAAAGCTTGCTGAAAAAGAATGAGGATGATGAAATGCAAATATGATGATGATGCAATGGATAAGTGAGTTCTAAACAAAGAGACAAACACCCTAGGAAACCGGTTTCACAGAATAGCTTCCAAAACCTATCTCCGATCTATCTAATCGTGCATTCCCTATCAAGATATCCAAGGCGGATGATCCTAATGTAGAACCTACCCTCTCTCAAGGCATAGGAACGTAGCTAGATTGAGTCATCCCCTACTTTCGTGGCTAACACCCCAACTATACCCCATTACGATTCATGATTCACGCGATACAACCCTTACCCTACTTTCGCGACCTAGTCTCGGTTGTTCTAAGCCTAACTTTCTACGACTAGAATTTACCTTTCAGTCATTCTCCTAATCCCTATCACATGAATATAAGTGGCCACCGTAAACACAAGACAGTAAGTGCTTAGACAAAGAATAGATAATACGAAACGGGGAAATGAATTCATAAACGAATCAAAGACGATTCTGGGATAGCCATGGCTAATCCCTTCTCCTAGAACAAATCCACTACTTGCTCATGAGTCTAAACATCAGAAACAAAACAATAGATAAAAGAGTATAGAGATATCAAACGAGCGATGATCCCGAATCAATCTCCAACTCCTTATTGTGTATCTCATTAAACAGGCTCTTGAATGGATGGATGGATGCTATGTACCCTCCTAGGGTTCTTCTCTGTGTTTGCTTACTTCTGAACTTAATTTGGGGTCCCTTTTTATACAAATTCCCCGTTGTATACATTCTAGGGAAGTTGTTATAAGCATGCCCTGCGCGGGCTAGGGAGGCACCCCGCATGGGCTCCTCATTTTCTCCATGACCCGCGCGTACTAAGGGCTAGCACGACTTGGGCAACAACTTCTGGAACAACACCCCGCGCAAGCTAAGGAAGACACCCGCGGGGGACCTTATCTCCTCAGGTGAAGTTGCATTCTTTGCCCGTTTCTCGTCCCATTTACTCCATTATAATCTCTTATGCTCATACTTTGTCTCGTGTATGTTCTTTAGCTCTGAAACCAACCAAATACGCATAAAAATCTATATGAATATGAAAACACGAAAAAAAGTAAAACGGATACAAAACCACACGTAAACATCGCAACTATCGTCATAAACCTATCTTAAATCATGCGAGAATCGTGTATAGAAATGAGATGATCAAGTAGTTTCGTGAGATGAAAAATATGGATAAGTGGGGTTTTGGTGGAATGAATGTGATCCACCTAATCATAAAACGGAAGATGAGTAGTCATTAGAATGACGAATTTAGAAAATATATAGATAGGGGGCAATATATAATAAAATATAAAATACGTTTAAAATCATAATTTTTATTTATAGATATTGAAAATATAATTTTTAGTCAAAAATATTTTATCATTAATCTTACATTTACCAATTCATTCAATCGTTATAGTTTGACAACTTATTTAAACCATATCTTTTGTACATGATACTCCAACTACATTCAAAAAAACAAAAATTATATGAATAATTTTTAACATAATTTTTCTTTACTATCATTTAATAATTTAATAATATATTTATGTTTTTGATTTTCTGTCTCTCTCAACCTCAAGACCCTAAACATGTGTTTATAGAGACTTTGATATGCTTAATGTGGCGGTTAATCCTAACTCTAATATGATATTTGATTAAGAAACATGTCATGGCCTCATTCCGAAACCTGGTCAGATTAATCGATATGATCCTGGAAAACGTCGAGGACACAACTCGAGCCATGGCGAATGAAGAGGACGTGACCCATGATGAAGAAGACACAACCCGCGCTGAGGAGGCCACGAACCGTGCTGAGGAGGACGTGACCCGTGCTGAGAAGGATGCAACCCACACTGAGGAGGACGCAACCCATGTTGAGGAGGATGCGACCTATGTTGCCGAGGATGCGCCCCGTGTTGCCGAGCACATGACCCGAATCGAAAAGGACACGACCCGTGCCACAGAAGAGGTGACATGAGCTGAACTGGAAGGACGAAATATGGATGCGACCCGAAAGACGGACGTTGTTCCCGTGACCCGTGCCAGCGTTATAGATGAGGAAGTCTTGATCATACAAGCAAGTCCCTTGACCTGAGCTAAAGCTAGGAAGCTCAAGGAGGCTATCGTCGTGATTTATCATGGTTGTTCAAGTTCAAGACAAGTGCTCGAGTCCACAAAGAAGTTCTAACATCCACATCATACTACAAGCCGAAACACAACTCGACAACAATCGATATTGGCGAAGGCACATTTTACGAGGCCATGACTAATTTCTGTGACCTATTTATTAACCCGAGGGTTTCAAGACAAGTTCGCAACCCAACGTCACATCTTACGACTTGTCCATTAATGTTTTAGCTATTTTTTAGACTATTAAACTGTTGAATTTCATGGTGACTTGCATTTAATGCTACATTTATGTGTTTGCATGGCCTTCTTGCTTATTATGGCCGACCATGATGTGATGTAGAAGACAATCTTGAAGTTTGAATTTATCTTTGATTTTCCTTTGTGAAATCATCCTTTGTTGTTGCGTTATATCCAACAACCCGTTGGTGTGTCGTATCCAACGTTCGTTCGTTCTTCGTTGGTGCATAATATCCTTCAAAGACAGGCCGGTGAATCGAGAGCCCTTCCACAACTCTCGTGTGACCAATCGCTTCACCCACTTTGTGCAACTCGTTGCAGCAAGGCCTATCTTCGACCTTTTTAGTCTAGCATCTGATGTCGGTTGGTTCGCGTCAAGTGGTGTCAGAGCTCGTTCTAGCAAAAAAGGTATCTTCAAAAAACAAAACAAAACAAAAAAACCATCCAGCATCATGGGGGATAAAGGAGTCGAGAATAGCCGAGTGAATGAGAGATTAATCGAGGCTTTCGCGGCTCATTTGGAGCAAAGTATCACTAACAAAATGGAGGAGTTTCGGCAAGAATTCCGATCCGAACATCCAACCCAACCGAGAGACATTCATGCGGTCCAGCAAATCCATTTACAGTCTATGGGTCTTACTCCCTTCAGGCTGATCAACCAAAGTCCATACTTGGTTCGTATACATGGAGTCTATTTCGGATTTCATCGCTTCAAGCCATTTCTCAGAATCTGGGCTGGTTATGGCCTCGTGGTATATCGTGGGCTCATCTTGACCCATGAGCATTACATCACAATTTTATGTCACAAGAAATAAATATCTCAGTGGCCTACAATGTGATCTAAATGACCTACGTAAGACCTATGTCTCTTGAACAAGTGTTTATTCCGCAAGAACTTGTGGTTCCAGTTCCTTAACAATTTGTAGTTTCGGCTCCACAACGTTTTGTGGTACCTGCTCAAGTTCCATCTCAATATCAGTTGTATCACGTGGTTCTTGAATTTCTTCTAGTTCTATAGTTCTCCCACTAGTTTTTCCATAAATGAATTCTCTTTATAGAAAAACACTCGTGCGAGCAACAAACACTTTGTCCTCGGCGGGGTTGTAGAAATAGTATCCTTTAGTTTGCTTAGGATACCCCACGAAAATATATTTTCAGATTTAGGATCAAGTTTGTTGAAATCTTGACGTCTAACGTAAGCTCCACAACCCCAAATCTTCATACTGGGACGTTTCCCGGTCCATATCTCTTATGGTGTTTTCTCGACTGATTTAGCAGAATATGGTTTAATATGAAAGCAATTGTCTCTAACGCATATCCCCAGAAAGAATGTGGAAGGAATGTTTGACTCATCATTGACCGAACCATGTCTAACAGAGTTCGATTTCTCCTTTCAGACACACCATTCCATTGTGGTGTAGCTGCTGGAGTGAGTTGTGAGACAATCCCACAGTCCTTTAGATAGTCAATGAACTCTTGGGTTAAATGTTCACCACCTCGATCTGATCAAAGTTTCTTGATCTTTTTGCCAAGTTGGTTTTGTACTTCATTGAATTCCTTGAATTTTTCAAAGGATGCGGATTTGTGTTTTATCAGATACACATATCCATACCTACTGAAATCATTACCAAAGGTTAAAAGGTCCACATACATCTGTACGTATGAGATCTAGTTCACTACTTGATATGAACCCGAGACCTCGATTCTTCGTTAGGCTTCGGTGGTGGAAAAGGTTTAAAAACCCTAACAACCCGTAGAGAAAACCATAGGTTCTAAGCGCCTAAGACCGTCACTAAACTCTACCTGAGAACCCTAAATGCAGCGAAGATGCCACAAACACTAGTGGTTCAGTGTTTGATAAGTCAAGCGAGGTCCACGGACAAGCCGATAAATTCGAAAGTTAGCTCTCAAAGGAACTATAAAGAAGAACTCTCACGAAAAATGTTTTAAAACCGGTGTCTTTCGTCCATGCACGAAAATACAAAGCATGAATAGAGTATCAAATGTCTCCTATAGCTATTTAGGAAAGAAACATTCCAAAATAAAAGGTAAGTCAAGAGAGAATAAGGAAGTTCTAACAAAACAGAAAATAGTAACTAGTTTTCCTAAAAACGAATAAGGAAACTAGCCAAACCACAAATCTTCCATATATGATGCAAAATGGATCTTGTTCTATCGTTGATCAGAGATTTCTCTATGAAAAATACGAATCTGAGTTTGAAGAAGGGGACGGAGAAGGAGTCCTCGACCCGCAACAGATAGAGGA
Organism: Gynandropsis gynandra; assembly: GCA_036759665.1. NCBI lineage: Eukaryota > Viridiplantae > Streptophyta > Magnoliopsida > Brassicales > Cleomaceae > Gynandropsis > Gynandropsis gynandra. The sequence goes on along the minus strand of CM071873.1, from coordinate 2,205,104 downwards.
GGATTTATTCAATCACATAGTTTGGGCTCCTAGAATATGGCGCCCTTGGGGCTTTCTATTTGATTGTATCGAAAGGCCTAATGAATTGGGATTTCCCTATTTGGCCGGGTCATTTCGGGGCAAACGGATCATTTATGATGAAAAGGATGAGCTTCAAGAGAATGATTTAGAGTTCTTGCAGAGTGGAACCATGCAGTACCAGAGACGAGATAGGTCAGCATAAGGCACGAAACATAGGAGTTACCCGTCTCCTCTTGGGCCTTCTAAGACATGGATTAAAGTGAAAAAAAGGCAGCTCAAAACTCTCATCGAATTGGGCTTCAAGGAAGATGACTTGAGGTGTGAGAAAGGCTTGAACGAATAACTTAAAATTCTTTTTTCAAATCCTTAGCATTAACGAGTTATGGGCCTTGAATAAGTGTTTCTTGATCAGCCCATGTCCATGATGTCTTCCTTGGTCCAAATCACAAGCCAAACACTCATTGCTTTGCTCGTCATTGAATCTGCTCCAAATATTATTCTTCTTGTTCCTCGTGATCCTATAGACATTTTCTAGCTTACTTGTGATGTCCTCATCATTCTCCCCTTCTTTAAAAGGAGTTTCCCTTAAATCAGATTCATCTACATTAAATTTTGCACTCACATTAAACTCACCTGGAAGCTCGATCGTGTAGACGTTGTTGTTAATCCTTTCAAGTAAATGGAATGTTCCTTCTCCTCGTTGTATCAATTTGGATTTTCAATGGTCAGGGAACCTTTCTTTCCGCATGTGAACCCAAATCAGATCGTAGGGTTCAAAGATCATATCCTTACATCCCTTGTTCAAATGTTTTGTGTATTGCTCTGTTCATTTCTCAATATTCGCCCTTGCCATATCGAGTACCTGTTTAACAAACTTAGCCTTCCTTTTACCATCCATATTAGATTGCTCAGACAAAGATAAAGGAGTTAGGAGCTAAGGGATTAAACCCATCAACAATCTCAAAAGAAGAAAACTTAGATGCGCTATGAACTGCTCGATTATAAGAAAACTCCACATGAGGCAAACAATCTTTCCATGTTTTCAAGTTCTTCACAAGGGAGCGAAACAATGCAGATAATGTCCTATTAATCACTTCAATTTGGCCATCAGTTTGCGGGTGGCAAGTTGTCTAGAATAAAAATTTCGTTCCTAATTTAGCCCATAACATTTTCCAAAAGTAACTCAAGAACCTAGCATCTCGATCAGAAAGTATGGGCCTAGGCATTCCATGAAGACGCACAACTACCCTTAAGAACAAATTAGCCAAATTTGAAGCATCATTTGTCTTATTACATGCTATAAAATGTGCCATCTTAGAGAATCGATCTACAACCACGAATATAGAATCACGTCAAAAACCATATTTCTAGGAAAACCAAGTACAAAATCCATAGATATGTGAGTCCAAGTTTCACTAGTAATAGGTAAATGAGTATACAAACTGTGTGGTTGGAGCTTTGATTTGGCTTTCTTGCAAATCACGCGTTTCCCGCAGACTCTCTCAATGTCTCTCTTCATATGAGGCCAACAGAAGTGTTCCTCAAAATATAGATAAAAGTCTTTGCGACTCCAAATTGACCTATTAGTCCTCCTCCACGAGCCTCATGAACAAGGAAATCGCGCATAAAACAATTAGGAACACAAAGTTTGCTTTCACGAAACAAGAAGCTCTCGTGTTTTTGAAACTTGCCACTCTCCATTCTTTCACAAGATTTGTAGGGTTCCTTAAAGTCTTGATCATATTCATAAAAATCCTTTAACTGCTCAAAAACCCAATAATCTAGCATCCAAAATCAAAATCAATGTGAACCTCCTAGACAATGTATCGGCCACGACATTTTCCTTACCTTGCTTGTACCATATCACATATGGTAAGGTCTCAATGAATTCAACCCATTTAGCATGTCTTCGGGTCAGCTTATGTTGATCCTTCAAGTACTTATGAGATTCATGATCCGTATGAATCACAAAATCTTTAGGCCACAAGTAGTGTTGCCACGTTTGCAAGGCTCTCACCAATGCATACATCTCCTTGTCGTAAATAGGGTAGTTAAGCTGACCTACACTTAATTTCTAACTAAAATATGCTATTGGGCGTCCTTCTTGCATCATTACAGCGCCGACACCTACACCAGAAGCATCACATTAAATTTCAAAAGTCTTTGAGAATTTTGATAACGCTAGAAGAGGAGGGTTAACAAGCTTCCCTTTTAGTGTCCCGAATGCCTCTTCTTATGATTCTTCCCACTTGAACCCCACGTTTTTCTTAATAATTTCAATAAAAGGGGCTTCTAGAGTGCTGAAGTTCTTCACAAAATGTCGATATAGTACCACAAGTCCAAGAAAGCTTCGAACTTCTTCTACAGAGCTCGGCTTCGGCAAATCTTTGATTATAGCTACCTTCTATTCTTCCACATGAATTTCATGCTCACTCACAACAAAACCTAAGAAACAAAAACTGATTAGTGCAGAAATTAAACTTCTTAAGGTTAACGTAGGTTTTCCCCTCTCTTAGAACGTCTAAACCCGCTCTAAGGTGTCGTGCATGTTCTTATAGACCTTTGCTGTAAATTAAGATATCATCGAAGTAAACAACAACAGCACTACCAATAAATCTCCTAAGAACACGATTCATAAGCCTCATAAACATGCTAGGGGTATTAGATAAACAGAACGACATAAATAGAGTCCATGTTTCGGCTTAAAGACTGTCTTCCATTCGTCACCCTCCTTCATTCGACTTTGATGATAACCACTCTTGAGATCTATCTTAGAAAAGATGTTAGAACCATGTAATTCATCAAGTATATCATTCAATCTAGGAATAGGGTGGCCATACTTTACCGTAATGTTGTTCACGGCCTTGTTGTTAACACACATACGCCAAGAACATCTTTCTTGGGTACCAAGATAATTGATACAATGCATGGAGACATGCTTTCCGTCACATATCCATTCTCCATAAGATCATCTACTTGCCTTTCTAGTTCTTTAGTCTCCTCAGGATTGGTTCTATAGACTGCCTTGTTCGGAATCGTAATGCCGGGAACAAAATTAATATTCGATTCCCCTGAGTGGTGGCAATCCATTGGGAATCTCCTTTAGGAATAAGTTTTCGTAAGCATGCAAAAGTGTAGAAATAACACTAGAAAAAGAAGAGATGGATTCATGGGTCTGGTTTACCTCACGGTACATGAGAAGTACCAACGGACTAGTAGAAAGCAAGGCTTTCTTAATCTCGCTTGCTCGCATGAAGAAACTCGTGCTCTTCTTCTCCAATGGTTGTTTTTCGTTCTTAAGCATTTGGATCTGATCCTCATAGACTTCTTAGGGGGTTTGAGGTATTAATCGAATGGCCTTGCCCCTTGAGTTGAAAGAATACTTGTTGTTGTACCCGTCATGCTGAGCTTTCACATTGAATTGCAAAGGTCTCCCAAGCAATATGTGACCAGCTTGAATATGAACCACGTTACACACCACTTCATCTTTGTATTTACCAATATTGAATAGCATTTTCACTTGGCGGTGCACTTTGGTCTCTCCGCTGTCATTAAGCCATTGTAGCTTGTATGGTTTTGGATACTTAGTTATAGTAAGCCCCAATTTCTCTACCATTGATGAACTAGCTACATTGGTACAGCTTCCACCATCAATAATAATGCTGCAAATTTTTTTTTGGATTATCCCTCGCGTGTGGAAGATGTTCTCCCGTTGTTCTACTACATCTTCCTTGGCTTGCAAGTTAAGAGCTCTTCGTGACACCAAAAGCTCTCCTCTCATTGGTGCTTGCCCATATCCGTCTTCATCAGAATTTAGAGCATCATAAACAGATTCTCCCCTATTCTCAGGCTCGTTTTCATACTCCCCGTCATCGCGAATAATCATCGTATGTAAGTTTGGGCAGTCTTGATCATAATGGCCTTCACCGGAGCACTTAACACACTTGATATCACGATTTCTTGTGTTAGAAGTATCAGTGTTGCCTCTCTTGGTCTGATTAGGCTCCATCCATGCAGCTTTTCATGCACTAGAACGTTCATCTCGGTGCTTAGAACACTTGTCGCACAGGGATGATCGGTGTGTGGTTTTGTGCGTTCATCTCTGTTGTAATTGTGTCATTGGCTTGATGACCCAGTCCCAGAACGATTTTGCTTAATCATTCGTTGGATTTGTCACTACAACATGATGGCTAGGTTAAGCAATTCGTCCAAATCCATGCAGTGACGAGTCTCCAATTGTTCTAGAATGTCTGAATTGAAGCCTCCTCGAAACCTGTCCATGGTGGTTCGCAGGACTTCTCGGGTTTGAGATCTGATCATAAGTGTTTCCATCTTCTTAAAATAGTCCTTCAATTACCTTGAACCCTGCACCAAATGCCTCAAACTATGTCTAATCTCTTCATAGAAGTACTCAAGCACAAAACGCCTTCTCATGAGAGCCTTCAATGCACACCACGTCACGACGACCTCTTTTCCATTAAGTCTCCTTGAGTAAACGAGCTGACCCCACCATATAAGTGTATAATTGATGCGTTATCAGAGTTAAATAAAATAACCTAAACTACCCGCAAGTGCACGGCACGTGTGTAGTATTTTAGGTGTCGATCCCACAGAGACTACGCAACACTACCTAAACTCGAACTAGGAATCAAACGTGCTAACGAAAGAATGTGGATGAAGAATGAAATACTGAAAGTAAAGAAACATAAACAAAGTAGAAAGTCTAAGGAACATGAAAACCAAACAAAATCGAAGTGTGAGGGCTTGATCTCCGATGCTCCTCGCTTGTCTCCTCGCAAGAATCTCCTTAATCTTCTACTGAATTAATCTCCAATGTAAGCTTGCTCTAATGACGTCTTCTGCCTCCTTTTAAGCCTCCTAAGTCGGTATAGATGTTGCCTCAATTGCCCCCACGAGTTCCCTTTGTTTTAAGTTAAGTTTACTTAACATAATAGGCAGTTTTGGGCCGCGACCCGCTCGGGCGGTCATTCTGCCCGCTCGGGTGCGGCTAGGGCGAGTCGTGCGGATGTGTGGCTGGAATGCATGCCCGATCGGGCAAGGTATGTGCGCCCGCTTTGTCCCGTGATGATCCTCGAAGTTGCTCCTTAGCTCCGTTCATGTCCTTTTAGCTCCAAAATGATCCAAATACACGTAAAGACCTGTAAGGACATGAAAACACGAAAACAAGTAAAACGGAAACGGAATCATACGTAAAACATCACATATGTGTCAAAAACGTATCCTAAATCATACAAGAAATACGTATGAAAACGAGATGATCAATAATTACTGAATTTTGTCGTGGCTAGCCTCATTTGCTTCAATTCAAAGTAGTTATGGCACTCGAACACCAACTCCGTCTTCCTTTCCCGCTCCAAGTAAGCTTCATGATCGTTTTCCCTGCAAAGTTAGGAATCTCCATCTTAATGCCATTGATATCATCATCAATACGTTCTCTACCTTTTGGTTCAGGTTGTTGATTCGCACATTGTGGTTGAGGAACCACAATCTCCTCTTCTTCATCCTCGACCTCGTATTCACCTCTTTCTCCTTCTTGAGGTGCAATCTCATCTCGTTCATGTACCATTTGAGGCTGTACAGGTGCTCCTCACGCTCGTTAAGGTGCTTGGGTTACCGCTTCAAGTCGATCGAGGCGATCTCCAAGTGATTCATTATTGACATGAAACATCCTTCTAATCTCCCCCATAATAGCGCCATGTTGCATCTGAGTAACTGGTCTATTCGGATGTTCTTGATTATAAGGGTCGTCTGCCATGATTTTCTTGCTGTAGAAATAAGAAGGTTAGATAAAAACATAGAAGAACAAAATATTGGAAGATGAAAGAACCTCACAATCCACTAGAAAAGAGTTCTTGCATAGTTTTTTAATCAAGATCTCCTTTCTTCTCGTGTCAGGCCGTCTTCAAGCTAAATAACGACTTAATGGATTGAATTCATGGCAATAACACTCAAACTAATCTTAAAAAAGATATGAGAGTGTAATATAATGTAACACTTAGTTCAAACCGTAGGCTACTCTTGGTAAATTTCCAATTGGACACCTAAATAATAGGAAACTAGACAAAATATAGAATTTGCTAATTCCCCTTTGATTCCCTTTTCATTCAGCCTTCGTTCCTTTTGATTCAGAAAAACTGATATGAACCCGGGACCTCCACTACAAAAAATAGGCATTTTCTAACAGACAAATCCATTGGAAAACGCGTAAAATCAGTTTGAAAAGGCTCTTCCCAGAGGACGGCAACAGATTGTAGCCCGTTGAGAAATGCTCGTTGGAAATCCGGATCCGATGCAATTCACAACAGAGTTGTAATGGATAATATCCGTTGCAAAATTGTAACGGAAGGACCAACGAACATTGCCGTTGAACTTTGGTAACGGACGCCCGTTGAAGACGTTTGTAACAGACGCCCGTTGAAAAATGGTAATGGACGTCCGTTAAAAAAATTTAACGGACGTCCGTTGCCATCCAGGTGGGAAAAATGAGCGGGAATTTAACATTTGCAACGACCATCCGTTGGAAACTGGTGGAAAAGAGCAACGGACGTCCGTTGTAAATTGGCGGGAAAGGGCAATGGACATCCGTTACCATTTGGCGGGGAAATTGCGTCCAATGGATGCCCGTTAGAAATTGCAACGGGCATCCGTTGGAAAGGTGGTTAAAAATAAAACAAAATAAAACAAAATAAAACAAAATAAAAAAATGTTAAAAATTATTATATTTTTTAAAATAAAAAGTTTTTAATTGAAATATTAATATTGTTTACAAAAACATTTAAACTAAAACTAATCCTATTACATTTCATTTAGATCGTCTGGATCGATATCATCTCTGTGATCGCCACCACCTCTAGATAGCGTTGCATCCGAATCGGGACGCGTTTCTTACCGCGGTGTTGATCCTCTTCCCTGACCAGACATAAACTCGATGACGCTCTCCAAGTGCTGAAATTTGGCTCGAGTTTCTCAGAGTTTTGATTCGAGCTCCTCGATCTGTCGTTATTGCGTGAAACTCTCTTGGGCTTCGAGAGGTACCGTCGTGGTGTCCTTTACGATATCCTTTTGAAGTGCCCCAAGACCATATAGACGCCCCTTATACGGTCTCACCAACTACAAGACAAACAAAATTAGAGTTAGATTTTGACAAAATATTATATTAATAATCAAAAAAAGAAGAAAAAGTCTTTACCTCTAGATAAATTTTGTCCTTTTTGTAAAGGATTCAGCTCGCCGGTAGTCGAACCGCAAGCTTGTGATTGTTGTGTAATCTTCTCCATCACAGCTCTCACGGTTCTCTACGCTCAAGTATCGACGAGTTCGGGTTCGTCGACCTCTTTGCCGACGACTAGCTTCTTCTTGGTGTGGGTTTCCAGTACCAGCTCAAGAAGAGTCGGTTCTCTTCCTATCCGTTGCATCTGTAATATAAAATAAACTTAATTACAAAAATATTTAAATAAAAAAACTTTAAATAAACAAAATTTTACCAATTCGTTTTTTCTCTTCGGGAATGATTTTGATCGCGAAGTATGGCGATGCGGACTAGCTCCAGTAACCTTCTCGTCGTACCGACATTTTTTGGCCTTGTCGCTCTTGGCCTTGAATTCTACAGACTCCCAATGCTGAATCATTTGATTGAAGACCGCGTCCGTTTCCCATGTCGGTTTGCGATTGTTGGCATAGTAGTTGCGTTTCGCATTGTTCATCATCAGGTGCATCTACGCTTGCATGTCGTGCATCCATGCTGTGTAGATGCACAATGTATTCTTTCGCCGCCATCTGTATGAGCGCTGCAAAATAATTTATAAATTGTTAGTTTTATAACATATATATATATATATAATAATAATAAGTTGAAATTTAATGTAATTAAAAACTTACGATAAAAGTGGGCCACCATCGTTGGCGCACGACTTCTGGCGTAACTTGTAGGAATAATATAACTAGTCCTGTAAGGACCCTTGGATAATGTTGTTGTTTGTGTGTTTGAGTATATCATCCACGTCAAACCTGCAAATCAACATTACAAAGTTAGATAATATTTATAACTTATAATAATACAAATGAAAATAATAACTTTTTTTTATCATAACGTCCTAGCAGGACGTTCAGGATCGATAATCGAAAGGGTTGGACGTCCATCGAAATCATCGATCAAGAAATCGATATCTACCATATCGTCCTCTTCATCAAATATCGACGGTGCCGATATTGGTGAAGGAGGACGATATGGTGGTGGTGGAGGCGGGGGAGGAGCTCCCGCGAAACCAGCCAACATCCCCCCATCCTATAAACCGTCTAGCTCTCATTTTTTTTCTACAGTTTGTAAAAGTGTTTGTGTGTGAAATGTAAAATTTGACAGGATTTTGATATTTTAATTTGTGTTGAAAATGGAACTGTTCAATGGGTTTATATAAATAGAACTTTTCAAGGGCCATTGAAAATACATCATCTCAACGGACGTTCTGCATTTCCAATGGGCATCCGTTGGGAATTCCAACGGATACCTTTTGGAAATGCGTGTTCTCGAGGCAACGGACGGCTAAATAGCGGCTCGTCTCCCGTTTGCAATGGCCATCCGTTACAATTTCAAAAAGGATGCCCGTTGGAAATTCTACAAACTAGGGTAGGCATCATTACACTTTCCAACGGGCATCTGTTGGAAATTGTAATGGATGATCGTTGCAATGTTCTAACGGGCATCCGTTACAAATTGCCAATGGACGCCCGTTAGAATAGTTTCGACCGTTAAGGTTCCAACGGATTCCCGTTGGAACATTTTTTAACGGGTGTCCGTTAGAGATTTCCAACGGATGCCATTAGAAATGTGAAGAAAGTCGGGGCTGATTTCGTGTTTCAACGGGCATTCGTTAACATTTTCAACGGATGCCCGTTGGTATTAGATAATTCTAATTTATAATACATCAAACATCGTTTATATAAACTGTTCGATCGTATTAACATTTCGATTGTTCGATTACACATCATATACATTACTACACATCATGGACGTTACACGTCATTTACATTACACAACATCTACATTTATTACACATTATTGTATTTACATTATTGTAGTTACATTTCTTCTTCAGTAGATTTATCGATGTGCGAGTCTTCCTTCGATTGTTCATTGAATTCATCACCGTTTTCATCATCAGCATCTTCTGATTCAACGTCTTCATAATCGCGTATGAGTTCTTCGTCTATGTCAGTTCTCGCGAGAATCTCCTCGCAATCTGTATCAATTAAACGAATCGGCTGCGGATGATCGGATTGCAACGGATCTTCTTTATCATCAGAGCTTATGATCCCTCGTGGCATGATCTTTACTATGGCCCACCGCTCCTGTCTTCGACGTTTCAATGTTGTTGGATATTACACGTAACATTCTTGATCTGCTTGATCTATTGTGATGAATGGAACATACTTACCATATTGTCGTGCTGGATTGACGTCAATTCCTCCCCTACGGTTTTTTCCTATTCCACGTCCTACAGTTGGGTCGAACCACTGACATTTAAAAAGTATCACCTTCAACCCAACGAGACCGAGATATTCCACTTGTATGATTTGGTGCAAAATGCCGTAGAAGTCATCACCCTCTATGTCACAATTAACGCAAACGCCGTAGTTGTATGTGCTTCTATGTTTTTCGTGTTCGTACGTGTGGAACGTGTAGCCGCGAGTAAACAAGATTGGCCAACACATGACATTTCGTGCGGGACCATTAGCCAAATCTTTTAACCACATAGGAAGTCTTTCATCAGAACATTTCACCTGTACGTCATAAAAACACCTTTCGAACGGTAATAACTCTAGACAATTTAGTAGTATATATGTGTGGACATGATTATACTCCTCTGTTGTTAACCAATATTCCTCGGATTTACCTCCTGTACGTCCAATCAGTGAAAACATTTCAAGAATTATGCTAAACTGCGGATTATAATGATATAGATAGTTTGTATGATCATCCGTTGCACGTCGTTCTTTGGTTTGAATATCCGACTTAAAATAAAATGTGCTGAAATATGTCATTTCTTCCAGCAAGTATTGTTTGACAATAGATCCTTCGACCGCTGCTTTTTTTTTCTTTTTTCTTTAAATGAAAGAAAAAACCTTTCGAAAGGATACATCCATCTGAATTGAACTGGCCCACCGAGTATTGCCTCATCTGGTAAATGTACTGGCAAATGCTCCATGACATCGAAGAATGAAGGCGGAAGAACTTTTTCCAATGCACATAATACTTCAGAGATATTATTTTTCATTAATTCCAAGTCATGCCTTTTTAAATTCCTCGAACATATATCTCTGAAAAATATGATCATTCCGCATAACACATCGTGAACATTTCGTGGTAAGAGCTCAGCAAATGCAATTGGAATGAGCCTCTGCATGAAAACGTGACAATGATGACTTTTCAATCCAATCGGCCTCAAACCAACAAGTCCACACACCGAGCAATGTTCAATGCATATCCATCGGGAAACTTAACATCCTCTTTTAAACATTTTAATAATGCCGTTTTTGTCAGACCAGACAATCTGAATACCGGGACAGGTGACCTTCCATCTCTTAATTCCAACTCAGGTCGTCGG
>CM071873.1:2170584-2187985 GCA_036759665.1 Gynandropsis gynandra | reverse complement strand
ATGAAAGCATTAAGATCCACCATTCATTAAGCACAAGACTTCATTACATGTTGGCAAAACTCTCTATCCTATGGCAATAGATCTACTTGGACATGAACTCAGGAAACGAAACACAAAAGAAATCTAAATTCAACATAGAAAGAGAATAAGAATGCTCCCTATTCATCAACCGATGTCTTCAATAGATCCTCCATGCTTCGGATCCCTCGTTCCGTTCGTCTCGATCTCTCCAAGTGTCTTCTATGTCTCTGAATCGTCTCTGAGTCGTCTCTGAGTCGTCCCTGAGTCGTCCCTGAGTCGTCCCTGAGTCGTCCCCCCTCTTTCTGGTTCAAAAACTCCTTTATTTAGATCAGATCTCTCTTAGTTTGGCCGTTTTAAATCTTGGGAGTTAGTTGAGATAAACAAGGACCCGATCGGGCACAGCCTTTACCCGCTCGTGCAGGCCTTATGCCCGACCGTGGACACCCATTATTACCCGAGCGGGCACCTATGCCCGAGCATGCTCCTTTTCAACCCGAGTCGTGTAAACCTACGGGGGTGTTTGGTGATAATTAACCCGAGCGGGCACTACAATTCCACCCGATCGGGCACGCATGCCCGAACATGTTCCTTGAGCACCCGAGTCGTGCAAAGCAACGGGGTTGTCTTGGCAACAAGTACCCGAGCAGGCACACTTCCAATGCCCGAGCGTGCATGTACTAAAATGTCGTTTTCGCTCCCTTCGCTCGGTGTTTGAATGTTCACTTCAATCTATGGCCTTGCACAAGTTGAACCTTGTCACTCAACTACGTTTTCGGGGTTAAATTGCCATATTCTCTCATGTTTCTCCTCATGTCTTCGTTTCCTACACAAAACACGAAATGTAGATGAAATCCTCGAATAAACTCGATAAATGAATGAAATCTAATAAATCTACTCGAAACTAGACCTAAGAATGATATAAAAACTACAACAGATTACATGTTATCAACAACCCATAGAGAAAACTTTAGGTTTTAAGCGCCTAAGACCCTCACTAAACTCGGCCTTAGAACCCTAAATGCAGAGAAGACGCCACAAAAACTCGTTGTTCAGTGTTTGATAAGTTAAGAAGAACTCTAAAATAAATGTATGAAAACAGTGTTTTTTTTCCTTTTCTTTCTTTTTTGTTTTGGATGAATCTACAAAATAATAGACTAAAATAACAATTAAACTTGAGAAAACTAAGACAAAAAAGAAATAGAAGACTCAAAGACGTAGAAAATCTGCTCCGAATCTGATTCTTCTTGTTCTCTGTGTTTCTGTGGACATTTTTCCTAGCTTGCTTGTGATGTCCTCATCACTACTTGCCCTTCGACTATATTCCCTAAAAGGGGCCTTAGTCATCTTGCCCATTAAACAAGATTCACACGTTTCAAATGAATCAAAATCAAATGAATCTAACATTGCATTTTTATGGAGTTCGGAGATCTGATTCTCGTTTATATGGTACAAGCGGCAGTGCCAAAGATATGTAGGATTAAATTCGTTAGATTTAATCCTTTTGTTATTTACGTATAGATAGGCATATCAAAGTTTAGAACATAAAAGGCCATTAATCAAATGTGCAACTGCATACATCATATCATTCAAATAAATGGAACAACAATTGTCCTTTATTACAAATAAAAAGCCTTTCTTGTCCAAACAAGAAATAGAAATAATATTCCTAGTAATGGAAGGAACATAATAGCAATTATTTAATTCCAAAATAAGCCCGGTAGGCAAAGTCAATACATTAGTTCCTACAGCTAATGCGACAACTCTTGCTCCATTTCCATCTCGTAGGTCAATTTCGCCCTTAGCCAACTATCTATTTCTTTTCACTTCCTGCACATTAAGGCAAACGTGAGAACCACAACCGGTATCTAATACCCATGAATTAGAAGCAGATATATGGACTTCTATAACATAAATACCTGAATCAGAAGTCTCACTTCCCTTTTGGTTCTTCAGTTCTTCCAGATAAACTTCATAGTTCCTCTTCCAATGTCCGGTCTTACCACAATGGAAGCAGTTTCCTTCCTTAGCCACCTCACCTTTGGATTTCAAGGCTTGATCAGGCGTGTTCTTGTGTTTTGACCCTTTTTGCCTTTGGTCTTACCTTTAACCTTACCCTTACCCCTTATGTCCTTTTGAACCATTAGGATAGTATTGGGCTTTACCTTCTTAATCTTTGCTTCAGTAGTTCTCAACATGATAAGCAATTGTGGCAGAGTCTTCTCAAAGTCGATCATGTTGTAGTTCATAACGAATAGAGAATAACTTTTTGACAACGACTGCAGAACCAAGTCAATGGTCAACTCTTGGCCCAGTGGCAAACCCATCTTCTCAAGGTTCTCGATATACCCAATCATCTTGAGTACGTGAGAACCAACAGAAGTTCCCTTTGCCATCGCACATCTGAATAGAGCTTTAAAGGTTTCATACCTCTCTTGTTTAGCTTGCTCTTGGTACAGTCATTTAAGCTGCACGATGATATCGAACACTCCCTTTTCCTCATGTTGCTTCTAAAGCTTAGAGTTCATGGTTGATAGCATAAGGCAGGCTACATTAAGGGCATCATCTTGGTGGTTCTTATAAGCATCCTTTTCAGCTCGGGTGCATTAGCCGAATGCTCAACAGGTGAGGGGCCCATAAGGACATACAACTTCTTTCTTTTTTGCTTGGAACAATTCTTAAATTCCTATGCCAATCTAGGAAGTTTTTTACATTGAGCTTGTCCTTCTCAAGAACCAATCACAATGACAGTGTATGTGTGTTTGAAGCCATGGTAATCTAAAACAGATATGTACTGACTATAAGTATCACGAAATAATCATTCAATAAGGACTTTCATTAAAGGATTCTCCCACTAAATTTTAGGAAACCCTTGGTATTAATTCGGAAAGACACATGCATATCTCTCTAGTGGGTCAAGACCCATATTTCACCTTGACTAAGTATCACTTTGGCGATACACTTAGACTCGGTTATTTAGGTAGACAACTCTTGTCAATTACATCTCATGTAACTCCTGGATAGCTAGGTGAACAACCCTTGTTCTAACTCATCACATGAATTAATAACCCAACTTTATGCCTCTATGTCTCAATCCCATTGAGATATCTTAGCTAAGTTAACCCAATCAACAAGCAATTGGATATCACAATTATCCATCGCGTCTTACTAAGATTGATGTAGTACTTTGCTTTAGGAAACCGACACACATCAATCTAAGTCTTGATGAGTGCTCTTTGGTTGGTAGGCATTTATCTTGACATAATTTTATTTGTGGAATTTTTTATGCAATTACACAAATTGAAAAAAATAGTGATGAGTCTTTATTCGAAAACAAATTATCGGCCCAACTCTTAGTTGTTGGGCGATCCTACAACAAAATCGATCAATTAGATACTCGCAAAATTTCCTTTCTTTTGATTTCCACTTAAACATGCAAACCCTAGAATCGATCACATGGATCCGGTCCGCACAAACTCTAGAATCGAAACCATGCAGATTTAGATATGATAGAATCAAAACCAGACATATATAGACCTTAAGCCATGTATTCATGCACTTCACAGATCCAAACCATGCATACACGGACATCATCAACCCAAATCCATGTATGCACGCACTTTACATATCCAAAGCCATGCATACACAGACTTCATTGTCCCAAAGCCATGCACTTCATAGATCCAAAGCCGTGCATACATGAACATCATAGAACCGATGTCATGCATGCACATACTTTATGGATCCGAAGCTATGCATACACAAACATCATAGATCAATTGCCATGCATGCACACACTTCATGCATCCGAAGCTATGCATACACAGACGTCATAGATCCGATCATGCAGGCACACACTTCATAGATTCAAAGCTATGCATACACGGACATCATAGATCCAGTTCCATGTATGCACACATTTCATGGATCCAAAGCTATGCATACACAGACATCATAGATCCAAAGCAAAAAACACAGTAAATTAAAAATGTGCACATCATATGTAAAACTAATAAGGGCCTCCAAAACCAAGGCTCTGATAACACAGAAGGGAAACCGATGCGATATCAGATCGTGCAGCGGAAGATCCCATGAATCACAAGCAGCAATTGATCGTTTTTGGCTCCACTGGTATCCACACGAACGAAAGAAAAAACCGAAGTGCTAGTTTAATTCGAAAAAAACTTTGTTTCTAGCTTTTTTGTGTTTTTTGTTTTTTGTCTCTCTCAATCTCAATATCCAAAGCATGTATTTATAAGGGAATTTGAGATGCTTAATGTGGTGAACCCTAACCCTGATCTGATATTTGATTAAGAAAAGGACCATTGGCCAATTCTGAAACCATGTCAGATTAGTCGATGGGCCATGGGCCCAATCCAAACTGAACTCAAATTAGACGATGGGTCATGGGCCCAATTTGAACTCTACACCTGCCAGGCCTTAATTCAAATTCAAGCTAACAACGCCAATCATGGGCCCAATTCAAATTTTAAACCCAACACAATTCATACCCCAAAACGTCAAAGTCGATTCGTTCTTGTGTGCGACCCAATAGGTCCTCATTATATTAGCAATGATTAATATCATAAATAATGAGTGGTGTCTAGCAACACATCATTATTACCCAAATCACGAGAATGTTTGTGACTCAACATAACCATTCTTTGATTGATGTTACCATGTAGTCTGATCCTTTTGTCCTTAATTTCTTGATCGAACACGAGCCATGGAAAACATCATACTCGTATACTTCAGTCATAGGTTTCTTGATTCCCAAGTAGATTCTACTAAAATAAATAAATTTGATATCACATATCAATGTATTTGAGTACGGCCATGCATTTCACAATCTCAATCGATCAAGGAGCTCATAGCATCACTCCCGTTATATAGGAGGAAAAATACTATCTCGATCAATCAACATCTTGCTGCATAAGTCATTTGTGTACCCAATCACTACCTCGTAAGTCCATCCAATTAAGAGAAACGTTCAGCAGTGTCAAAGTACACATTTCTCGTACGTCAAGATCTCTGATGATCTCAAGTCAAAGGATCAGATACACCATCATCACTATGAGAATTGCCTATGACACTCATACAACAATCCATGCAGCAATCTCAAGGAGGGTCGATCCAATACAATGCTCTCTAACATGTACCTATGTGGTTAATTGATATATCATATTAATTCAACACATACTAGTCTCAATGCATCATTGATATCCTCATTCTCAATGATATTCGAATAGGGATGTCACTTAAGAATAAATATTAAAAACAATAATCCTAAGGATGTTATTGCATTCACTTATTCTACGGAGAAAATAAATTGAATGAAATAACATATGCTATAAATAATAAAATTTCATGATACATAAATAAAACCACAAATACACTGAACGTATGATTGGTCTCTAGCGCATACTCCAATGCGCTGATGATAGCCAAACCAAGAAACTCAAAGGACAACTTTTTTGAGGCCTACTTGCACATGGTCGAATCAGAAGCTCTTAGAATAATCGTTATGGTAGATGGTTCGTATCGCTATACCTCGGGATCGAATTCATTCCGAAACGAAAGAAAGAATTGGTAAGAAATATTTATATTTGTGTTTTCAATTCATTTTAATTTAAATTGGTAACTAGTAATATTATTATAATATTACTGATGCAGAGAATGGGAAGAGAACCGACTCTTTTTTAGGTGATTGTGAGACTCACACCAAGAAGAAGTCCTTCTTTTGAGAAGAGGTCGATGAGCCAGAACTCGTTGACCCTCGGGTAGAGCAGACAGTGAAAGATGTGACAAAGAAGATCATACAACAATCACAAGTCATCGATTCAACTCCCGATGATCTTAGTCCTTTACAAAAGGACAAAATTTATTTAGAGGTATATAAAAACTTTATAATTATAATAATTCTCTAATTATTTAAATATTTGAAATCGATATAATTTAACTTCAATTTCTTTTGTTATGCAGTCTATTAGGTCGTATAAGAGACGTCTATAAGGTCTAGATGTTCTACAAAAATATATCATTGAGGATGTATACAAAGAGAAACGCATCGAGCACCTCGAGACTAATCTTCGAGAAATGCGAGAGCAGATGCGACACATAGAGAGTATAATCGAGTTGTTGACAGGACGAGTGTATCACCCACCACCACAGACTAGACCGACAACGCCAAGACAAGAACTGGTTATTAACTTCTATGAATAACCTTCCGGAGGGGTTGGCGAGGACGGGAATAAAGATGACGATACCAGTTTAAACGAAATGTAGTGAAAAAATTTAAAAATTTTGTATAGAGTTTTGTATGTATAATTTTTTTTTTATCTTTTTATTTTAAAAAAAATCGTTCTCCTAGCAACAGAACCAACTTTTTAATGGGCATTCATTATAAAAATAAAAAATTCCCGCTTAACTTTTGTAACGGCATTCGTTGCTATTTTACGCCAAAACATTTAACGCGCATGTGTTGCAATGCACAAATTTCCTGCCAATTATTTTCTAACGGCTTTTCGTTGCAGACTTTCAGCATTCCTACCAATTCGTTAGCACCACGCATCGATTGCTATTTTGTAATGGTTATTTGTTGCAAAGGGCAACAGACGTATCCATTACAATTTCTTGATAACTTTAAATAGAAAATATATTTCGACACCCCGTTGAGAGTTGCAACGAATGGTGGTTTTCAACGAACGATTTCCAATGGTCAAATATCTGTTGGAATCGGTTGGAAACGTTAATTTCCAACGGTTAATTTGCCATTTCCAACGAATATGGCTGTTGGAAATGGCATGTTTTTTTTTTCTAGTGGAAAGGATCATGTATAAATTCATGATATGAATTTATCTACTTGTCGTTTATATTTAAATTTCCTATTCATTGAGAATCTCCGATGGAGAAAAAAGATGATCTAGTTGGATACGACCGGCCTGGGTAGATTTTCTAGCCGTTCGAGATCTTCAGTTTAGAAAAGTAGAGAATCTGGTAGAATAAGATCATATTTTTGGGAGATTTTTCTAGTCGTGAAATAAATATGAGATATTTACTTCCCATCTTTCTTTATTTGTGTCACCCAAGCCCCTCGGTTTCAAGAGTTTGGCTCGCGACCCAAATCACTATAGAAAACCCATATGGATATTCTTTAAGTTGGGATAAGGTCGTTGGATGTTGTTGGTGGAGGAAAATATAGGACTTGAAGGAATATTGATATCCTTGGGCGTCTTTCTCTCCGTTGGACGAGATAAGGTTAGATTTTTATCTTCCATCCTTCCAAATCCATGTGGTATGAGAGGTTCGGTAACTCCTCATTATGGTCTTGTGACTCCCATATTTCCTTTTCTACCCTTGACAACTTATTTCACGAGCTTTTGATCTGTCTATGTCCAAGTAGGCCTCGAGAAAGGTTTTCCCATTTTGTTCCTGGGTTTAGCGTCTGTCGGTGTGACCCTCTTTTAGTGTGGTGGTGTTTTTGAGGACCTCATCATCTCTCTCAATTGCAAGTGATCCATTCTCGAATCATAACTAGTAGGCAATCCATGATGGAAGAAATTTTGTTGACCTTCTCTAGACTGTGGTACGAGTCATCTCCTATTGGTACTTGCTTTGGACTCTTCATCTTGTTCCTGATGACCTCATCAAACTTTGTGCATCGCTCTCCTCTAATCTTCGGCTCTAGTGGGCATCGCTATTGATGATCGGAAATTCAAGCTAAAATATTTCCTAGACCACTCTACCGCAAGTATACGGTTTGTGTAGTACCAGGGTCGAACTTTAGGGACTAATGCAGCCTATTCTAAGAATATAACTAAACTAAGACGGAGTGAAATAGATGGTGACGTGATGTAAATCTCTAAAACACTAAAATAAATGATGATAGCGATGGAAAGATACGGAAGGCTTGAAGATTAAGAACACTACGGGTTTCGGGATATCGGGAATCGCAAGGATGTAACAACAAAAGATCATAAACCTATCAAACTATCTTGATAACGTGGAATTCATGCTCTAAAGTGAGGAGTGATTCTGCCGAGCCTAAAACTCCTAACCATAATTACGTGCAATCCTACCTTCCAGTAGCGATTAACTCGTAACTACGGTAGCGTTAAGCGTGCAATCCTAATTCCTAAGCCGATTAACCGAACGGACAAATTCTCATTAATCAAACTTAGCCTACAATCAACAGTTCCGGATTCATATTTTAACCTTCCAGCACAATACGAATTCCTCAGTTACTGAGCGGACAGCACTAGTTGAGCATTTACGATGTTGATTGTAAAACCGAATATCAAGAAAAGTTCGATAGATCTAAACATTAACGCATAACTCGTACATACATTACAAATCCGATATCCCTAGCCCATAGTTGGGAATCTACTCAGTCATGGATCTTACTGTCAAATGATCATCTCGTTTTCATACGTATTTCTTGCACGATTTAGGAGACGTTTTTTATATATATGTGATGTTTTACGTATGATTCCGTTTCCGTTTTACTTGTTTTCGTGTTTTCATGTTCTCAAAGGTCTTTACGCGTATTTGGATCATTTTGGAGTTAAAAGGACATGCACGGAGCTAAGGAGCAACTTCGAGGATCATCACGGGACAAACGGGACGAGATTGAGCATGCACAACTCTTGCACGACCGGGCAAAACCTACGGCCAATTTTGTGCGCATTTCCTGCACGACTCAGGCAAGAATATTCGACCAACTGCCTTGTGCCCGAGCGGGCTCACATACCATGCCCGATCAGGCATGCATTGCAGCCACACAACTTGCGCGACTCACCCTATCCGCACCCGAGCGGGCACAATGACCGCCCGAGCGGGTCGCGGCCCAAAATTGCCTGTTAAGTTAAGTAAACTTAACTTTAGTAAACTTAACTTAAAACAAAAGGGGACTCTGGGGGCAATTTAGGCAACATCTAGACCGACTTAGGAGGCTTAAAAGGAGGCAGAAGACGTCATTGGAACAAGCTTACATTGGAGATTAATTTAGTAGAAGATTAAGGAGATTCTTGCGAAGAGACAAGCAAGGAGCATTGGAGATCAAGCCCCGACACTTCGGTTTTGTTTGGTTTTCATGTTCCTTAGACTTTCTACTTTGTTTATGTTTCTTTACAGACGCATGAGCGAGTAGTTTGTTTGTTCTAGGAGAAGGGATTAGCCCTTGGCTATCCCGGAACCACTTTTGATCTATTTTGAATGCATCTTCCCGTTTTAGTTTATCTATTCTCTATCTGAGCGCTTAATTGACTTGTGTTTACAAAGGCCACGTAGATGCATGTGTTAGGGATTAGGAGAAGAACCAAAAGGAGAATTCTAGCCCTAGAAGATCAGGTTTAGAACAACCGAGGATAGGCCACGAAAGTAGGGTAGCAACGGTTGAGGGTAGGGGGCAGCTTGTCTAGATCACGTGTCTATGCCTTGAGAGAGGGTAGATATCATATTAGGATCGTCTGCCTTAGATAGCTTAAACTGGGATTGCATGATAGATAGATTGATCGTCGGTTTCGGTAGTCTTGTGGTGAAACCGGTTTCCTAGGACGTTTGTCTTATCGTTAGAACCCAAGTAGTTTATTTACTTTCAGTATTTCATTCTTCATCCACATTCTTTTGTTAGCAAGTTTGATTCCTAGTTCGAGTTTAGGTAGTGTTGCGTAGTCTCTATGGGATCGACACCTAAAATACTACACACGTGCCGTGCACTTGCGGGTAGTTTAGGTTATTTTATTTAACTCTGATAACGCATCATCAAACAAGATAACACAACCCTAAACATGATAAAACCTAGGAAATACGATGCCTCGATCTTCCCTATCGTGTTACCGAAGTCTTGATTGATGCTTCTCCTCCTTTCCAGCATCTCCCGAGCCTTTTCTAATGAATTCCAAGCCTTTCATTGCCCTAGTCGTCGCCCTCTCCTCTCTGGAACTGATTTCTTTTCTCTCTTTTGCTTGTTCAAACTCTAAAAACAGGTTGTTGCGAGAAAGGCAGCCCGCTCGGGCACACGTTTCACCCGGTCGTGCAGAAGGCAGCCGATCGTGTAAACTGCCCAGCCCGATCGGGCATCGTTACCCGACCGCGTGGTCTACCAGCCCGAGTCGTGTTCACCCTCGGGGATTTTTAGTCCCAATTGCAGCCCGAGAGGGCTCCCTGTTGCAGCCCGAGCGGGCATGGTCACCCGACCATGTTCACCTTGTGCCCGGGTCGTGTGAAGTCTTGTAATTATCACCATAGCTTTTACCCGAGCGGGTAGCTTCCTTGCCCGAGCGGGCACACTTCATTTCATGTCTTTGCTCCTTTCGCTCGATGCTCGGGTGTTCCATTATGTTCTGCTTCTTGAATTTTGCTCCAAGTGATTTGTATCTTCCGATATGTGCGGTTTAATCCAGAAATTTACATTTTAACGCTCGTTTAGGCCTTGTCGCCTTAAAACCTGTATACCAATAAAAGGGCGTATATAAAGAACATTTTTATCGGAATTGTAACTCGTGCTATGAAATCTATGCGAAAATGATGTAAATATCTAGCCTAAAACTGATACACTCTACGTGTTATCAAACTCCTCCAGACCTAAACCTTTGTTTGTCCTCAAACAAAACTAAAGCCAAGTATTAGAAGAGTCTAACAAAGATTGATACTAGCACAAAAAATTCGAAGGATTAGTCATTCTGCAAATCAACGCGTCACATGAACGTAAGTCTAACCGTATCGAGTTTGGACTTATATCAATCGAATGTCACGAGCCATGCAATCCTACAAATAATCTAAGTCTATTTCACAACCCTAGACAACGTCCAAGCGATCTCCATACCAATTCCCCTAAGCTTAAGATATCATTAAACTCGTTTTCTCGTTCTTATTCTTTTTTCTTTTTTTTCGATACTTAGATCCACGCTTGGTTTCTAGGATGTCGAAGTCGAAGAGGGATGGCATTCTACTTAGACCCAGGTTGCCTATGGCACACTCATAAAGTCGTGTAACCTTAGCGGAGTGAAGAGGTGCGTTATTGAAGAACATTTTTTTCGATAGATTACGCATCTCTCTAACCCTTAGGACGTAGAATAGTGCCTCAACCCACCACTTAGACCCGAACCATCGATCTCGTTGTACTCATGTCAATGCAAATTTGAAATAGTTAGAAACTTTTCCAAGATGACAGCGGAGTATAAGCGTGTAGGATCTAATAACTCATGAATGGTGAGATATATCAAACAAGCAAGCGATAAACGGTATACACGGAGATATGAATACTTGGTACTGAAACCTAGGGGTGAATGCGACTATAGATCATGGTTTCAAGAACAAATACTCGACTAATCGGTATCCAAAAGTCTTCTAAGCAAACCTAGACTATTGTTCACGATTCGACAAGGTCGCAAAGTAATGACTAAACTCGAAAATTCATACTAGGTATCCATCTATTTATTCCCAAAAATAACAAAAATCCACATCTAATCCTAATCACATGCATGATACTCGACGAGTACTCCCCCAGACCTGAATGAAACACCGTCGGTGTTCAAGACCTAAGAGAATCTCGCATATCAAACTACGGGAAAATAAGGGTTGGAACGTGTGCACCTTGTGTATCTTGCAATCCTGAGTTTGTAATGCGGCTGGATGTTGTATGCATCTCCTCTTCAAGGATGATATCGACGTCTTGAGGATGTTATAAATGAAAGGGCATTTCAGTCTTTTTATGAGCTCAGGTGTTTTAGTCTTTAAAACATGGGAGCTGCAATATCAATGTGAAAAGAAAAAGAATAGGTCCGAAAAAAATGAAATGAAAATGAAAAAGTCGGGTCGCCTCCCGAGGAGCACTTGTTTAAGGTCACGAGCCTGACCAAAACGTGCTACTCATTAGGTGGATGTCCTTGATGTCGTCGTGTGCGTAGCGTCTCGCGTGCAATATGTGCTCGATAAAGTGTAGCACGCAGAGCAGTTGAGTTCCTTGCACGATCAGTCATGTCTTCCCTAAGATTGGTCATGATGTTCTCTAAGTTGGGGGCTAGATCGTGCTGTCCAAAAATTCTGGTCGAGCTGTCCATAAGTCCGGTTGTGTATTCCATGAAACCAGTTAGGCATTCGTCGCTTGTTTCCTTCAGTGTCTCCAGAGATTTTTTGTGTGAGAGCCTTTGTGGTGAAGGCTTCATCTTCACCTTGGGTGCTTTGTCAATGTCCCAACTGTGTGTTGGACGTTTGGTGTAGCTTCCCGGCATCTCGGGGTCATTTATGTATTAATTTTCACCGCATTTAGCTCGGGTTGTGCGGAAGTTTTGGTCGGGGGATTCCTCCTTATTTTCGTTGTCAAACATCTCATTTGGTACCTTGTCAAATCCTTCTCCAGCTGCTATGAGATTCATATCTAAGGAATCCGTATTCTGAAATTTCTCACAAACTTCCTCGGCTAAATTCTCAAAGATGCTGTTGGGGAACACGAAATCGATAATGCACGGTTGCTCAAGTGTGTCCTTTAAGCTGAACTCTACTTTCATCTTGGATTTCTTCATATTCTTATCAATGTCCGTAGCCTTATCCGCTCCCATGTTAGATACTTCTCCTTTTTCAAATATCGAGGGATTTGGCTGATCTACCGTCTTCATGCGTTGACGTTGTGGGAATGGCAATGGAGTTGGCCTCGGATCTGGTTTTACATACTTTGGCTCCTCAACCTCCTCAAGCTTCTCCTTAAGCTCGTTGACAGTCGTTTCAACTACTGTGATAGATGTTTCACCCCTTTGAGATATTGAAGTAGACTGATCCACCGTCTTACAATTCCTTAGGCAAATTTCGTTGACATGCTCACGAGGATTTGTTTCTGAACTTCCCGATAGAACCTCTTGTGGTCGTGATGCCCCTTGTGCATGTTCTGAAGCTTGCATGTCCAATTGTCTAAAGAAGTCGTTCATCTGCTCATTGGCGCTTTCTTGTTCCGTTTTCACTCTCATAAACAAGTTGTTTCGATTCTCAAATACTTCAAGGAGGCGGGTGAACATGGCGGCAAAGTCGGGGGCTGCTTCGGATTGGTTTAGGTGTGGCTGAAGCACATATGACTGATAGTTCTGAGTTTGGGGCTGCGTCCATGGCTGAAAGTTCCCAAATGATTGTTGTGCATTCAGCATACCCTCGGTTTTCCTATACGGAAATTTTGTGTGATCGCTTCATCCGTGATTGTATGTATTCCCGAAAGGCTGATTGTAACGATCGTAGATCTCTTCTTCATACCCCAAGCGTCTTGTTCCCATGATTGCTCCAAGTAATGCGGACGGTATTAGTCAAAAAGCATACGAAGAATTTCGGAAAGTTGATATTTCATTTCAGCTATATCGGCACACGAAGAGTTGATGTTGTTCATGTTACCTCGCAAAATAAAGAACACCAAATTCGATTAAGCTCCGAGAGGTAAACAATTTGACCCAATAAGAAAGAAAAACAAAAGCAAAAATACGAAAAAACAAATGAAGACTCCGGAAAGGACTAGATCTTAATCTAGCTAATTCCTAATCTAGACCGTAATTAGTCCCCGACAACGGCGCCAAAAAACTTGATGATCGTAAATTCAAGCTAAAATATTTTTTAGACCATTCTACCGCAAGTATACGGTTCGTGTAGTACCAGGGTCGAACTCTAGGGGCTAATGCAGCCTATTCTAAGAATATAACTAAACTAAGACGGGGTGAAATAGATGGTGACGTGATGTAAATCTCTAAAACACTAAGATAAATGATGATAGCGATGGAAAGATACGGAAGACTTGACAATTAAGAACACTACGATTTTCGGGATACAGGGAATCTCAAGGATGTAACAACAAAAGATCATAAACCTATCATACTATCTTGATAACGATGAATTCATGCTCTAAAGTGAGGAGTGATTCTGCCGAGCCTAAACCTCCTAACCATAATTACGTGCAATCCTACCTTCCAGCGGCGATTAACTCGTAACTACGGTAGCGTTAAGCGCGCAATCCTAATTCCTAAGCTGATTAACCGACCGATCAGATTCTCATTAATCAAACTTAACCTACAATCAACAGTTCTGGATTCATATTTTAACCTTCCAGCAAAATATGAATTCCTGAGTTACTGAGCGGGCAACACTATTATGAGCGTTTACGTTGTTAATTGTAAAACCAAATATCAAGAAAAGTTTGATAGATCTAAGCATTAACGCATAAATCGTACATCCATTACAAATCCGATATCCCTAGCCCATAGTTGGGAATCTACTCGATCATGGATCTTACTGTCAAGCAAGATAACACAACCCTAAACATGATAAAACCTAGAAAATACGATGCCTCGATCTTCCCTATCGTGTTACCGAAGTCCGGATTGATGCTTCTCTTCTTTTCCAGCTTCTCTCGAGCCTTTCCTGATGATTTCCAAGCCTTTTCTTGCCCTAGTCGTCGCCTTCTCCTCTCTGGAACTGATTTCTTTTCTCTCTTTTGCTCATTCAAACTCTAAAAATAGGTTGTTACGAGAAAGGCGGCCCGCTCGGGCACACGTTTCACCCGGTCGTGCAGAAGGCAGCCCGATCGTGTAAACTGCCTAGCCTGATCGGGCATCGTTACCCGACCACGTGGTCTACCAGCACGAGTCGTGTTCACTCTCGAGGATTTTTAGTCCCAATTGCAGCCCGAGAGGGCTCGCTGTTGCAGCCCGAGCGGGCATGGTCACCCGACCATGTTCACCTTGTGCCCGGGTCATGTGAAGTCTTGTAATTATCCCCGTAGCTTTTACCCGAGCGGGTAGCTTCCTTGCCCGAGCGGGCACACTTCATTCCATGCCTTTGCTCCTTTCGCTCGATGCTCGGGTGTTCCATTAGGTTCTGTGGCTTGAATTTGGCTCCGAGTGATTTGTATCTTCTGATATGTGCGGTTTAATCCAGGAATTTGCATTTTAACGCTCGTTTAGGCCTTGTCGCCTTAAAACCTGAAAAAATAAAAAGGGCGTATATAAAGAACATTCGTATCAGAATTGTAACTCCTGCTATGAAATCTATGCGAAAATGATGTAAATATCTAGCCTAAAACTGATACACTCTAGGTGTTATCAGCTATCTTCTCTCTTATCCTCTTTCCTACTTTTAACCTCTACCCTTTAGTTGTACTTTCG
Organism: Gynandropsis gynandra; assembly: GCA_036759665.1. Lineage (NCBI taxonomy): Eukaryota > Viridiplantae > Streptophyta > Magnoliopsida > Brassicales > Cleomaceae > Gynandropsis > Gynandropsis gynandra. The sequence goes on along the minus strand of CM071873.1, from coordinate 2,172,833 downwards.
CCCCCAAGCCCTTGATCTCTATCTCCCATTTGTACAGAGTTCTGAAAGGAAAAGATGAGAGGATGAAAAGGATGAAGGGAAGTAAAAGCCTAAAATATCAAACCTTAAGATCTAAATAATAAGATCTAACATTCAAGAATTAGATTTGGATTGAATAGTAGCACATCAGCATCCGACGGTTGAAAATTTGCCACCCAAAAACAAGAAAGGATCGTACGAAATCTGCTTTTTTCTTGTAATGTCGGCTGCATTACAAATATCCTCAAACGAAATCTCGGGTCAATTTCAAGATAGACATTTCGTTCAGATCGAGTATATTATTGCACACACTGAATGATTGTTACGTGAATTATCAAGCAAATAAAATGCCTAAGACTCACTTACCGCATTAATACGGATTGGTGTAATACTGAGGTCGAACTCTAGGGACTAATGCAACGTAAGCTAAGAATATAACTAAACTATGTAAGTGATGATGATATAGGGTAAAATATGAGAATGTTAAACTCATTACAAGAGCAATAAGAACACACGAAAGACTTGCTAGTTAAGAACACTACAAGTTTCGAGTTACCAGAATTTCAAGGATGCAGCCAACAAAAGATTATAAACCAATCAAATTATCTTGATAATGGGAAATTCATGCTCATAAGTAGAGAATGGTTCTCTCGATACCTAAACTTCCTAACCACAATAACATGCAAACCTACCTCCTAGTAGTGATTAACACATAATTATGATAGCATTAAGCATGCAATGGTTCTGAATTCATAATCTAACCTCCCATCTAAACATGAAATCCTAAATTACTTGGCAGACAACACAAGTATATAACATTCATCGCATTGATTGTAGAATCGAAATACAAGAAAACTTTGAAAGATCTAAGTATTAATGCATAACCAAAAGAATCTCTTAAAAAACCAATGTCCCGAACCAATAGATACAGACCTACTCACTCATAAGTTCTGATAAAAACAACAAAAGAGAACAAAAATAGACATGAAAAAGAGTAAGGAATACGATGCCTCATATCTCGTCACTAGTGTTCCGATATTGTCTCCTTCATTCTCCACATTCTCTTGAGCCTCTTATATGTCTTTTTTCGTCCTTCTAGGGTTATGTGTCTTCCTTTTATTAATTAGGGCATCATTTTCCATTTTTTTTCTTCGTTTGAATGCTTCTAAGGATTCTTATATGACATACGACACGTGTGGGCTCAAATGAAGGACCCGCTTGAGCTCTTTGTCTTCGAGGCAACCCATGCGTGTTTGGAAGCTCTCCGAGGCGGACAGTATTTTCTATGGACTTCAAAAAATCAACCATCATACACAACAAACAAAGCATCACACAGATATAGACCCAGGCAAACCTATTTTTGACTTCTATCAACCAAAGCCACAAGCCCTGCAATCCAACACATCACCAAAGTTCATTTCATTACCCCCTAAACAACATCCAAGTGATCATCTGACGCGATCCCGATTGAATCGATGCTCTAGACAAGGTTAGGGTTGGATATGCCTTGCTACAACGGATTGCACAAGGGTGTGTGGGGCGAGTGGTCACACGAGAGATGCGGAAGGCTCTCGATTCACCAGTTCGTCTCCGATGGATATTACGCACCAACGAAGAACGAACAACCATTGGATATTACACACCAACGAAGGTTGCTGGATATTACGCACCAACAGCCAAGAACTCACAAGGAATTTGAAGAAAATCAATAGATTGATTCAAAAGTTTGATTGAAAAAGTTAGATGATGTTCCTACAAGGGTGGCCGGCCATATTTAGATAAAAACAAGAAAGCAAATTCAAAATTACATTAAATGCTTAGTCTTCATGCAAAAGCCCTAATTAATATCTTGGTTTCTTCAAACAAGAAGATAACTTCTTATTGGTCGTGCGCATTGGGAGGCGCTCTTCTTGGGTTTCGGATCATTAATTAGGTCGCAGGAATAAGTGACTCGCGGCCTCGTTAAAAACCCGTCGTCGGAAAACCCCATGGGACAAAACCGAAGAAGGCAAAAGAGTACACGAGGGCCACTTAACCTAATCAATGACCGTTGCGGGTTGAGCTTCGGCTTGAATGACGTTTGTTAGGCTCGTGACTTCACGTGAATATGAATACTCTTCGTGTGTGTGGATGGTCGTAAGAATCCCGACAATAGCGTCTTTGAGCTTCGCGGCCTTGGCTCGGGTCACGGGACCGACGGGTATGATCAAGGCTTCTTCCTCCATAGCTCT
>CM071873.1:2156089-2168300 GCA_036759665.1 Gynandropsis gynandra | reverse complement strand
TCATCTCTCGTTTGATATTTCTATGCTCCTTTCTGTACTATTTTCGTTTATGATGTTTAGACTCATGATTGAGTAGTAGATTTGTTCTAGGAGAAGGGATTAGCCCATGGATATCCCGGAACCTTCGTTGATTTATTTATGAATGCATCTTCCCGTTTCGTTTATCTTTTCTTTGTCTGAGCGTTTATTGTCTTGTGTTTACAAAGGCCACGTAAATGCATGTGTTAGAGATTAGGAGAGGATTGAAAGGTGAATTCATTCTAGTCCTAGAAGATCAGGCTAAGAACAACCGAGACTAGGTCACGAAAGTAGGGTAGTAACGGTTGAGGGTTGAACCGGGCGAATCATGAATCGTAATGGGATTTAGTTGGGGTGTCAGCCACAAAAGTAGGGGATGACTCAATCTAGCCACGTTCCTATGCCTTGAGAGAGGGTAGGTTCTACATTAGGATCGTCCGCCTTAGATATCTTGATAGGGAATGTACGGTTAGATAGATCGGAGTTAGGTTTCAGAGGCTATGCGGTAAAACCGGATTGTAGGGCATTTGTCTCTTTGTTTAGAACTCATTTATCCGCTGCATCATCATCATTACATCTCACAAAGCAAGCATTGATTCTACTTTTAATTCTTAGATCGTGTTACATTAGTCTCCATGGGATCGACACCTTAACTACTACACACGTGTCGTGCACTTGCGGGTAGTCTTATGTTAACTTGTTTAACTTGACACGCATCACCAAGCAATCTCCATACAATTTTATCCATGCATACGTGAGACACCTTTCCTAAAGACAATTTTTTTATTTATTTTATTTATTTTTTTAGAACATTCCGCTCTCGGTTTTTAGGATGTTATAGTCAGAGAGGATAAATTTCTACTTAGACCTAGGTTTCCAATTGGCACACTCATAAGGTCTTGTAACCTTAGATGAGTGAAGAGGTTGCATTATTGAATAAACGTTTATCCTGAACCATAAGGTCACGCATAAACTCGAACCCTTAGGACGTACAAAAGCGCCTCAACCCACCACTTAGACCCGAACCATAGAGATCAATGCACTCATGTCAGTGTAAAGTAAAAAACACTAGAAGCTTATTCCATTCATAGCAGAGTGTAAGCACGTGGAATCATAAAAACAAAAAAGTAAATAAAAAAAATATTGACATAACAAAGACTGAATGGTATACACGAAGATATAGAAACTTGGGATTGAAACCTATGAGCGGAATACAACTATAAGCCATGTATTGATGCAAAGCTACTAGACTATCCAATATCTAAAAGTTCTTTTTAGCATACCTTAGCTTTTTTTCCCGATTCGGAAAAGTCGCAAACAAATAGCTAAAGCTCGAAATCTCATACTAGATATCCTGTAAAACATTCTACGAAAAAGAAAAATGACCTAAAATGCTGAAATAATAAGAAGATATCTACGTCTAATCCTAATCGAAAGCATATTACTCAAAGAGTATCCCCCAGACTTAAACAGAACATATTCCTGGTGTTCAAAATCTGTGAGACTAACTCGCATGCCAAAATTCGTGGCTTTAACCTCTAAACGTTTGCCATGACTTATTTTCCATCTCCCTTGTCCAACCATGTTCTAAGACACCTTTGATGGTGAAAGGCCCTGACCATCGCGACTTGAGCTTCCCTGGAAATAATTTCAAGCAGGAATTATAAAGTAATACCTGGACACCTACCTTAAATAAGCGCTGGAGGATGTTCGTGTCACACCATTTCTTTGTGTGCTCCTTGTAGATCTTGGTGCTTTCTCGATGCTCCAGTCGAGATCCGTGCATTGGTGGGTGATTGAAGGTGTAGAACGTGATGTGCAAATCTAAGTCACATTAGCCCGGTCGTGCTCAAAGATCTACCCTCGTGGGTCCTCTGTTTCACAAAATTCTGCTTGCGTTGGGGTTCCATCTAGCCCTGTGGGCTTGTGTTCAGACATTCAGATCCTGTGGGCTCTTCTCTCACACCTCGTGGGGTTTGAAAAACCTGATTTAGCCTCGAGAGGTTTGCCCGTGGTAGGGTATGATCCACCCCGTGTGGATATTGCAATTCAGGTGAGGCTCGCACGAGTTGCAAGATTGGCACGTGCAGATTCAAGCTCGTTTCAAGTGCTCTCAACTCCTCTATGATTTGTATGCATTCCTCTACGTCTTAAGGTGGCTGAAATAAGCTCTCCATGCGTGCTGACAGTGCTATCTCATCGGTGTGGATGTCTCGACGCTCAAGTTGAACTTCCTTAGCTAGGTCATCCATCGTGTCAATGTGCATCATGGGTTCAGTCATGTACAGTTTCTTGAGCGTATCGTCGAGCTTGACTCAATGAAATCGTCTCCGAACTTCATGACCAGGCTGCCATCATCACAATATATGACCATATTTACCGTGTTGAGGAATTCCTTCCCAAGATAATGGTAATCTTCTGATTCATCTCCATATCCACTACTACGAAGTTCGCTGGGAAACAAAATGTTTCCACTTGCACTGCGACATTTGTCAATATGCCTTCGGGCCTTTGTACGGATTGATCAGCTAAGGTAATCAGCATGCACGTGGGTTGTAGATCTCCTACTCGATTGAGTTTCTTAACAAGTGATAGTGGTAGCAAGCTCGCACTCGCTCTGATGTCGATTAGTGCATGCTCAATTTGATAATCATAAATCTTGCAAAGGATGACAAAATTACCTAGATCGGGCATCTATGGTGGATGGTTGCATCAGAGGGTTAGTGACCATCACTACTTCATTGTCTACGGTCCTCTTCCTTGTTATTATGTCCTTGAGGAATTTGGCATAAGAAGGTATCTTCATGAGTGCATCGTATAATGGGATGGTGACTTCCAACTTCTTTTGGAGTTCCACAAATTTGGTGAATTGAGTGTTGTCATTCTTCTTCCTTTGGCGTTGCGGGAAGAGTAATGGTCGTGGCCTCGGGGCCAGTTTCACATGGGCTAGCTCCTTCTCCTCTTCCTTGTTGATATCCTCTTCTTCCACGCCTTGAGCAATGTTTTGTTCACTTGTATTTCTCGGAGGTTCTTCTCTTGTGGCTGTGAAAGGCATGGATTGCTCCAACGTCTTGCCATTCCTTTGATTGATGGCATTAATCTGCTCTGGGGGGATTGTCTCAGGCTTCGTGGGGAGTTTTCCAGACTATCGGCTAGACCATTGGGTAAGCTGTGCCACTTGTGTTTCTAGGTGTTTCAGGCATGTTTAGAAGCTCTCCATATGCTTCGTTGTGTCATCTTGCTCAGCAGTGATTTCTCCAATCATGTAGCTGTGATTGTTTTATTCTAACAATAATTGCAACCTAGAAAGAACCTCGGAGTCACCCGAGGGCTGTGAACGTTGATGATAGCCTTGGTTTTGGCCACTTTCCCTCTGCTGGAAACCTTGGTTCTGGTTTCTTATCACCATCCGTGAGTTGAACGTCTTGTGGGTTCAATACGTTACTTTTTTCCATTAGAGAGGTTGGGATGACTCTTGATGTAGTTTTTTTGGTAAGGCAGGTTGTTGACGTAGTTGATTTCCTCTAGTGTAGTCCCGCCATCATCTTGTAGATCTCAGCAGCTTTTCTCTTTATGCACCATCAATTTTTCATGGGAGATCATGGTTGTAATCTTCAACATTCTTGCCTCCCTCCCTTGCCATGTTCTCGATCATGGTCTCGAGTTGTTGGAAAGTGAGATTGCTAAAGGAGCCACCACCCGCTACTGCAATCATGAAGTGTGTGGTCTCTTGGAGCATGAAGTTGGTGATGAGGTACTTCGTGTCCATCCCATGATGTGGACAAATGTGTCGATATCTCTTGAATCGCTCCCATGGATCAGGTAGATTCTCGCCTCTTTCTGGAAGGAACAAGTTGATTTGGCTCTTGGCTAGAACCGTGCTATAATATGGGAAAAATTGTTGCATGAATCCTTGCTCTAGCTCGTTCTATGAGGTGATGGAAGCGATGGGCAGGTTGAACAACCAACTTTGTGTTGCTTCCTTGAGTGAGATTGGGAATGCGAATAGGTATAGGTTTTCGTGTGCGACTCTCGTGCCGACATTTGTAGTGTCGTTGAGAATCTTGAAGTTGGTAAAGTGTGCATTTAGGTCCTCATTCTCTATTCCTCTCAAACAAGATTTGCTCAGCATTTGGACAAAAGCCTTGCAGCAAAACTTGGTTTGTCGTCGGATGGGCAAATCTCGTTCTCTTCTTTTTGTGCAAATCCCATTTTGTTCTTTCAATCTCGGAATCGTATATGAGTAGCTTTTGTATGGAGCGTCTCATACAATGGTACTTGCACAAGAATAGACGAGCAACCAATGATAAGGTATAAATCCGATATAGGTACGAAAGACTCGAAAAAGAAAAGAAAATGCAAAAAAATAACTAAGACTCCACAAAAGACTAAATCTTATCCTAGAAAATTCCTAATAGGCCGTAATTAGTCCCCAGCAACGGTGCCAAAACTTGATATGTGAATTATCAAGCAAATAAAATGCCTAAGACTTACTTACCACAAGAATACGAATCAGTGTAATACCAGAATCGAACTCTAGGGGCTAATGCAACCTAAGCTAAGAATATAACTAAACTAAGAAGGATGACAGTGAAGATGATATAGGGTAAAATTTGAGAATGTTAAACTAATTACGAGACCAATATGAACACACGAAATACTTGCTAGTTAAGAACACTACAGACTTCCGATTACCAGAATTTCAAGGATGCAGCCAACAAAAGATCATAAACCAATCAAATTATCTTGATAATGGGATATTCATGCTCATAAGTGGAGAATGATTCTCTCGACACCTAAACTTCCTAACCACAATAACATACAATTCTACCTCCCAAAAGTGATTAACACGTAATTACAATAGCATTAAGCATGCAATCCTAATTCCTGAGTCGATTAACCGACCAGTTATATTCTCATCAATCGAACTCAATCAACAATCAATGGTTCTGGATTCATAATCTAACCTCCTAGCTAAACATAAAATCCTAAATTACTGAGCAGACATCATAAGTATATAATATTCATAACATTGATCGTAGAATCAAAGTACAAGAAAACTTTGAAATATCTAAGCATTAACGCATAACCACAAGCATTCCTTACAAAACCGATGTCCCTAACCCATAGATTCTGATAAAAAAAAATAGAACAACACTAGACATGACAAAGAGTAAGGAATACGATGCCTCGGACTTCCATATCTCGTCACTAGTGTTCTGATGTTGTCTCCTTCGTTCTCTACCTTCTCTTGAGCCTCCTCTATGTTTTTTTCGTCCTTTTAGGGTTATATGTCGTCCTTCTATTAATTGGGGCATTATTTTCCATTCTTTTACTTAGTTTGAATGCTTATAGGGATTTTGTTACGACACACGATCCGCACGGGCTCAAGTGGAGGACCCGCTCGGGCTCTTTGTCTTCGAGGCAACCCGTGCGTGTTTAGAAGCTCTTGAGGCCGATAGAATTTTCTATGGATGTAACCCGCACGGGCTCAAATGTAGGACCGCCTTGGGCTCTTGGCCTGCACGCAGTACTCACAGGGTAAAAGGCACCCCGAGTCGGGCTAAATATTTTGATGGGTACAACCCGAGCGGGGCCTTCTACGAGCATGAGCGGGATGGATTAACTTCGTTTTTTTGCTTCTTTCGCTCGATGCTCAGATATTCCATGTGGTTCTTTGGTCTGAATCTGCTCCGAGTGGTTTGTAGCTCCTTGTATATGCAGCTTACTCCAGGAATCAACACTATTAAGCTCGATTAGGCCTTGTCACCTTAAAACCTGAAAACAACTAAAATACTAGATAAAGGACTAATTCGTGTCAGTTTTGTAACTCGTGCTATGAAAATTACGCAGAGATGATCTAAATGCGTCGTCTAAAACTAATCTACACTACGTGTTATCAACAATCAATACTCTTATGGTGCATATACAAATATTTCGCTTGTGTGAACCATATTATCATTCGGACCAAGTTAATTATACTTGATGCTTCTAGACATGCTTTGTCAGACAAATCCGCTTGCTCCACTCTACTTGTAGTCGATCACATGTGATTAGTTTAGTAGATCCTAACACGCTCGTGAAGCAAGTGCATATTCTTCGGTGACCATATGAACAAACATATTCTAAAGTTTTACTTTTAAGTTACCCCTCTTGATCCGTCGTTGTAAAGTTTATACATACTCTATCATCTTATCCTTGTCAACAACTAGGTCAAATTATTTAGTTATTCTTGTATACATCATACAGAAGTCCATATACTTTTTTATGTTTACTTCAAGCCTCACAAAATCTTATTAACATGTTTTATAAGGAAAATGGGGTATTATTCAATATATATTAGGATAAAAAAATTATATTTTTTCTTGGATAATATATATATATGTGTATATGTGTGTATATATATAAGTTAATGATTTTATATTCATGTGTCTCTTTTATTAGAATTTTGAGTAAAGTGAACGCTATAAGTTAAATATTTAAATTTGAATAAAATTAAAATAATGCAAATAAACAATACATCAACGGTGCAAAGAACCATCATCTATAAATAAAAAGAGAGGACTCTCTTCTAGTGAAGCACATAATCGAAGAAAGAAAAAACCTTTTATATTTAAAAATATATACATATTTATTTAATATATATTAATATATATATATATATATTCACATTCATTGTATATATATATCACCCCATAGAGATATATATGTTAATTTGAGATATATTAAACATATATATATATATATATTCATATATATTGGATATATATTTCTTCACGTCTAGATTTTGTTTATTATTTAAAATAACACCATAGAAATATATACATATTTATTTAAGATATTTTAATATAATTATATATATATTCATATATATTAGATAATATTTATTCATATCCGGATTTCAATATATTATTTGAAATAATATCGTAGGAATATATTTCTATATGTAATATTATTTATTTTTAAAAACTATTGTGTTAGAAACATACTATTCTAATATTTTTCTAATATTATTTTGTAATATAGATTAGTTTAATAATTAACATGTATTTATTTAAAAATCTATATATAAATAAATACATAGAATTTTTTTCTCTTTTTTGGTAAAACCAACTCATCAAAAAGAAAAGAAATCATATTTCCTTCATTTATAATATTTTGTTTAAAATTAAAAAATTATTAAAATTAATATAATTATTAAAAATACTATTTTTTTCATTTAAAATATTTTATTTTAATCATTTGTTAAAAGAATATTCTATTTTAATACATCATACTCAATCTACCAACTCATCAATAAAAACCAATTTAAAAAAAAAACAAAAATAAAATTGGCGTTCTATTTTTTCAATCTTTCCGGCACAATATTAGTCTAACTTTAATGATGTTTACTGTCAAACCTCGACTCTCCCACCACCAAAAGATTAATGAGCTTTGAATGTTCCATACATGCTCTTTCAGTTTCCATCTTCCTATTGTTATAGTGACAACGATTCTACTTTCTTTATGTGTGATCTAGGCTTTTTTAACATGCTCAATTGAATTAGAAAGCCAAGAGATTCGTTATCTCGAATTCTCTAATCAATTCACATATATGTATATGTGTTTTTAAAATTTTACTAATGGAAGAAAATCTTTGATTTGGATCGATTTGGGGTTGGTTTGAGAAGCGATGCAAGGTATGGCCAACATGTTGTCTATGTGAGCCATCAATAAGGAAAGAACGCGATTGAAGGATAAGGATATCGAGATTACGGCTGAAGAGTGTAAGCTCGACTCCATCTCTATGATTTTTGTCTTTTTCTTTCATTCTTGAGAATGAGTAATCATACTAGTTATGAGTTAGAGAATTCTACAAAAGGTATGCTATTCCAAGTCAAGTAGGTATTCATAAGCTACGGGAGATTCTCAAATACAATTTTGTTGTTGGAATCCGAGTTGAGTAGGTGTTCATAAGCTCTCGCAAGATTTGTTGAGTATATCCCTGAATGCTCCACAGCATCATTGTAAGTCTTTCACACAAATTGTGCAATTTAAATCAAGGAATCAAACACATTTCAATATCTAAATCAACCAAATTGTTATGTGTTGGATGGAGTTGATGAATCAGAGAACACGTTGCTAGGAGGAAACCTATTATGTGCATGGTAGATGCTCGATAGAATTTCTAAAAATTTTCACAATAAATTACAGTCTAAATGAATCCAGGTTCTTAGTGTTAAAATAATAGATTTCAAGTCCATTTTTTTAGTTAACTTTGGTGATTACTAATGATGTTAATGGTGAATTAATGGAACTTAATAAGTGTGAGAGTGAAGCTTTTATCAACTATGGCTTTCCTGTAGGCATTTGGGATCATGTGGACATGAAGTCATCTTTGAATGATTATGGAAGGTTCCTGTGATGTGGTGTTGTTATAGTAGTTCTGATATCGGTTTCTTCAAATCTTATAATATTGGTGACATTGGTGAACGTGCTCTTAGATACCAACTAAAGTAGCTTAACTGAAGATCCATTAAAATTTTTATATGGTTTCATGGAGTTGTTGGGTTAACCCTTAGGTTTAACAAGTTAATGTGATTATTATGTCAAACTATTTTTGTTTTAGGTTTTTCTAACCGAATGATTTTGCCGAACATGTGTTTCTGTTTTAAATAACTAAATGTCTATGTGTTTTTAATTCCAATGTGTTTTTATCATTTTTTGCTTGATAATGGTATCTTATATCATATCTTTTTACAAGTTGATTAGAAGAAAAACGTCTAAGAAGTTCATGGCTGGAATGGTAAGCAACTCATTATATGTTAAATTAACAGTTTTGATTTCTCTATATGTACATGCTTGGATATGTATGATTGGAGCAAAAGTGTTATGCTACGGGTTATCTCTTAGAATAATGGTATGCATATTTTGCGTGGTTGCTGCAGGCGTACAGGTGTAACAGAACTAAAATTCATATCTCTTTTGTCTTAACCGGGGAGTACTAGGTTTGCCCTAAACATAACAGATACGTAGGATAATTTTTGTAACCATCTTTAAATATATCTTTGGTAGTAACTCTCTGTCGACTATAGTTTGCCTCAACATTACCATGCCTTCATCAAAAGATTTTCTATTGACTCAACCAAAGAAATAAACTTAGGAGACAATACCTCGAATGGCAGCAAGAAGATGTGATTAGTGAGGGCAAGGAAAGTGATGAGATGTGACTAGGGATGCGAGGCGAATGCAAGGATGGAATTTTTGTCGATATTATTGGTTAGCCACGTTATTTCTCTTTCTCCATGTTCTTCTCAATTTGTAGGTATGGCTTCCTCAACTTTAAGTCGTTCCATATGGAAGAGTAATGGTGAGCATTCGTAGAACATGCAAAAGGATATATAGATGATTGTCTTGCGACGACTTCAAAGATTCGCTTCTAGGTAATTTTGAATTTGAGTCATCTTTTATTCCCAAAATTAGGTATTCATTTATCTCTTCCTCTTGCTCTCTAACCTGCTATTGTGATTTGTAGTGTATGTAGGGATATGAGCCATTGATTTTGCTATGGAAAAGAGTTGTGATCGTCCTATGTTCTGGAAATTGCTTTCTGATACATCATGGGTTTTCAATATCTTATTTCATTGGTTCATGGCCATTGATTTCTGTTCGAACTATAGGGTTCTATTGATCATGAATGCAAAACGATCTTGGTCTCCGAAACCTGCAGAATAAATATTCTTCAAGCTATTATGGTGTTGGTTATGGTGTTTGTTTATTTAAGAACATATCAGTGATAATTTGTAGAATAATTAATCTTGAAAAGAAAATGTGAATCACACGAAACTAGATTTGATATTTCATGATCAACAACAAGTGGATATGGAAGTTCCTTCTAGAATCATGGCCACTCTTTTGTCTTGTTAATAAATGTCTATGGATACACATGCTTATATTATAGTACATCATATCATGTTATGATTTTTTCTATGAAACTCAATTGATTTCTACATGAAAGTTAATTCATATTCTAAACAAAAATGAGCATGCTTTAGAGATGGATGTTCACTTCACAATCAACTAGGTAATATCAAAGAAGCATATGAAAACATTGTCCGCGTGAAACAAATAACAAATATTTTGTTTTGGTTTTCAATCATAGGGGTTGATATGAAATAATGCTATATATCTATTATGTTGTAGGCAAGGCGAAGCCGAATGTTGAAGAGAGTGTCAAATTTTTGTATAAAATAACCAATTACAAATTAATTTATATTGGATTTTAACAAAATTATTTGGAATTTATTAAAATTAAAAAATTAAATCGATATTTTCAAAATTTCCAAACAGTTGCACACAATGAGGTCTAGTCCATCAAATTCGATTTCGAAAACCTTGCCATACACATGCGGGAGCTACCCCTTTAATTGTTTTATATAATCCTCCATCGTCCATGAATTTCGAGTTGATAAAAATATATTATGGGATCGTAATGAGTTAACCATCTATATCAAGAAGTTGGTTCACAACAAGTTCAATTTCGAATTAGTTTAAAATATTAAAAATTATATATTCAAAATATAATTTATAATATATACTATAAAGGGAATAACTATGAAAAAATATTTTTTTGAGAAAAATAATAAATTTTTATAAAACTTATAATAATCGCACAAAAAAATATAAAATGAAGCACGTGTAGAGCTCAAACAAGCCCATAAAACTCCTCCCCCGAGAGAAAATGTTAAGGATGGGATGCGAAAAAACCACCACCAAGTCGCCATTGAAGATCATTGAGAGCTCAAGCAAACCTGAAAACCTCTTCTCTCAGTTTCCATAGAAGCTTCCGCCTCCTCACTCCTTCACCGTATTAAAGGGAATTCTCATGACGAGGTTATGTTATAGTCCAAAGGCAGCTAGGTTTAAGGCTTACAAAAAAACTTTTGCAATGTGTTTAGCCTTACACCATCAACGTCCTGTGAGAAATTTAAATTAAAAACTCTACTACTCGACATATAACGATCATCACATATTTAGTAGTCTTTTTGGAACTTTTTTGTTTTGTATATCTTTTTATATTTTAATATAATACAGCTTCAAAATCTAAATTTAATATCAACATGTTGATGCGATGGACAAAGACCAAGAAAAAATGGATGTAATAAAGATTGAAGTCTAATCAAACTAAATAAAGCCAAAAGGAGAGTGAAACTTAAAAAGAGGAAGAAAAAGGCTAAGAAACAAAGAAAGATTTAGTTTGAGATGCTAAAACCATTTTTTTGTTTGTTTTTTAAAATTAATATGTAGTGTTGTTATTTACATCAATTTCATCAGTGTTCAATATCCCAATATTAAACGTAGAATAAGTTAAACTTTGGAAAGTATTTGAAATGTGTTATAACAATCCGTACCTTAACTATATTAAATTACAAGTATCAATTATTTTTAAATTAAATAAATACTGTTATATAAAAAACCCCAATTAATTTTAAGAATCTTGTGCATCACACGAATCGGTCACACGAATCGGTTACTAGTTAATATATCTCTTGTTTTATTTTTTTATTAACGGTTATAAAAATAAATTTATTTTCAAATAAACATAGTTCTAAATTTTTTTTCTATTTGAATTCATAAACAAGCATATTCAACCTTGATTTTTGGTCGAATGTAAAGTAACATAAATTTCATTATAAACGTTATGATTAGAACTTGAATTTCATGTTTTTCAAGTTGTAAATGTTGTATCACACCCTTTTGCTCTTGTTCAATCATACAAAGAAATATGTTAAAAGTGGATAGATATCATTATCATCAATTTAATATTTTCGCTAATATTTCAACTTAAAACAATTATGTAAGATAAATGTTTCTCTCTCACACAAATTATTTTGGCAATATTCTTTTCCATTTCCATTTCGAATTTTGTGTTCTCAATTGCAGTTGAGGGTTTCAAGTTTTGGGATTTGAGGTTGACTTATTTTAGGGACCTCGAATTATTGTTTAGGGGTTTAAAAGGGGTAAATTCAAAAATACCCTCGTAGGGCTAAAACACTTCAAAAATATCCTTCCCGAAAAAGAAAAATTTTTAACTTCAAAAATATCCTTATAAATATTGCAATTCCCAAAATACCCTGCGACCTTACGATCCAGTTCGACCCAGCGACTCAGTTTGACCCTGCGACCCTTGTCCCTCTGCGACCCTTGTTCCTCT
>CM071873.1:2108094-2141341 GCA_036759665.1 Gynandropsis gynandra | reverse complement strand
GTGACACTCAACCGACCCACGCCCCTCAAACGACCATTGCGACCCATCCCACTCACTGAGACAACCGACTCACTGAATCGAATATGGTCATGCAACTCCTGCGACCCTTGCTACTCAACCGACTCACTGAGTCGAAGATATTCATGCAACTCCTGCGACCATTGCGACCTAACCGACTCACTGACACTGATACTCACCCATTTCAAATCAATAAACTGGGTCGAAGATGGTCATGAAACTATTGCGACCCTTACTACTCAACCGACTCACGGAGTCGAAGATGTTCATGCAACTCGTGCGACCCTTGCGACCTGACCGACTCACTGACACTGACACTCACCCATTTCCCATTTCAAATCAATAAACTATTTTGTGACTCGAAAGCTTGCAAAACCCTAGAAATCGAACTACTTACACTTATTGACGCCATTGAAGATTGACTCGTGCTCTCTTCGCCGGTGATGCTGCTGATTCTAGCCATTTTCCTTCTCGCCAACTTCAAATCGTTCCCTCTCAAGTTCGACATCACTTATTTCTTTCTTGCTATCAACTTTTAAACAGGTTTCACGGCGAAAAACTATTCGGCTTTCTCGTTTTTGGCAGTTTTTCACGTCGAAAAACTGCCGAACTTCCATTTTTCCACGTTCGAATATTAAGGGTAAATTTGTCTTTTCTTCAGTTTTTTTTTCAGATTTAATAATTATTTTGGGGAGGGTATTTTTGAAGTGGTTTAGCCCTATAAGGGTATTTCTGATATTCCGCCGGTTTAAAAGAAATTGGGATATTTCAAGAAATTGAGGGTAAAAAAATTAAATCAATTTCGTTTAATTCCGGATCAATCCGTAGTATTTCGGTTTTGATTAATCAGGCTATTGTGTGTTAACAATATTAGGATTTAACTAGTTTAATTAGTTTGTTAATTTTCTATTAATTGGTTAGTTAGCGAAGATTAATCTTTAATTAGTTTTTTTGTTTTCATTATTATATATAAGTCTTGCAAGATATTTTTTATTATCTCTTTTTCTAAAACAAATTCGTCTTACAACAATTGGGTATTTTGCTTTTTCTCTTCTCTGCTTTTTCTTCCCGTGATATGGTATCCGAGTCCTTAATGTTTGTATTCTTCGCTTCTCATTGATTCTCTTTTGATCGATTTTCTTCCGCTATTCACTTCCGATTGATTCTCTTCCGCTCGCTTCCGATCGATTCTCTTATGTTCTTTGCTTTCGAACGACTCTCTACCTCTATTTTGTTTTCTCTTTTGATCGATTCTTTTCTGATAATCTTTTCTTATCCAAGTTCAAATTCTTTGCCTCTTGTTTTCTTTCTTTAGTTCTATTTTTCTTTCTTTAGTTCTATTGTTCCTTTTTTTAAAACCCTGAAATATCGACACAATCTTCAATTTTCAATTATCATATTCCTCTCAATAATCTCTATCGTGATCCTATATTCCTCAATACGAACAGTACTAGTTGCATTTTTTGGGTGACTTAGAAGCTAAATTGTGGGTTCAATTATAATGCTTGAAAACACGCCATGACCATGGCTATCAACCGTATGGATAAATAGGGTTACATGACTGGCAAGATAAAAAAATCATTCCTCTACTTATGTTGAGCATGATACGTGGTTGCATTTCAATGATATTGATGCGTGTAAGTTAACAAGCTAACCTAAGACTACCCACAAGTGCACGGCACGTGTGTAGTAGTTAAGGTGTTGATCCCACGAGGACTAATATAACACGATCTAAGAATCAAAAGTATAAC
The DNA here is from genome assembly GCA_036759665.1 of Gynandropsis gynandra. Lineage (NCBI taxonomy): Eukaryota > Viridiplantae > Streptophyta > Magnoliopsida > Brassicales > Cleomaceae > Gynandropsis > Gynandropsis gynandra. The sequence goes on along the minus strand of CM071873.1, from coordinate 2,139,572 downwards.
CAAAGCTTGCTGCGAAAGATTAAGGATGATGAAATGCAAATATAATGATGATGCAATGGATAAGTGAGTTCTAAACAAAGAGATAAACACCCTAGGAAACCGGTTTCACTGCATAACTTTCGAAATTTATTTCTGATCTATCTAATCGTGCATTCCCTATCAAGATATCTAAGACATATGATCCTAATGTAGAATCTACTCTCTCTCAAGGCAAAGGAAAGTGGCTAGATTGAGTCATCCCCTACTTTCGTGGCTGACACCCCAACTATACCCCATTACGATTCATGATTCGCCCGATACATCCCTCAACCGTTACTACCTACTTTTGTGACCTAGTCTCAGTTGTTCTAAGCCTGCTTTTCTAGGATTAGAATTAACAATTCAGTCCTTCTCCTAATCCCTAACACATGCATATACGTGGCCATTCGTAAACACAAGACATTAAATTCTCAAACAAAGAATAAATAATACAAAACGTGGAAATGCATTCATAAATGAATCAAAGACGGTTCTGGGATAGCCATGGGCTAATCACTTCTCCTAGAAAAAATCTACACTCGCTCATGAGTCTAAACATCACAAACAAAACAGTAGATTAAAGAGCATAGAGATATCAAACGAGTGATGATCTCGAATCAATCTCCAACTCTTTGCATGTCTCTCGTCAAGAGGACTCTATGGATGGATGGTGGCTGTGAATTCTTCTCTGAATGGTGGATCGTGGATGGTGGATCTCGGATGGATTCCCCTTCTGTCCTTTAGGCTTTGTAATTTGAATTTGGAACTCTTGGCCGACTGATTTCCACCTAATTCGTCGGTAGGTCGTTTTACATAGTCATGCCCGACCGTGCTCCATGTCATGCCCGGTCGGGCATGCTTCCTCCGTAGATATAGATAAGTTGTTTTCAATTGAAGCCCGACCGTGCTATCCTTGATGCCCGACCATGCTGCCTTCTTTGGTAGGATGCCCGACCGTGCTCTTGGAACGCCCGGCCCGTGCACAAGCTACGGGGATGAATTTGTATGAGTTGCCCGACCATGCATGATGTGTGCCTGGGTCGTGCACATCTCTCGGGGATGAATTGCAACAAAGGATTCTGACCGTGCTCTTCACTTAGCCCGACCATGCTGCTCCAAGAAGAAGGATGCTCGACCGTGCTGGATTGGATGCTCAGCCGTGCTGCTTCACCAAAGGGGAGCTTGACCGTGCTGCCATTTCTAATTGGATTCCTAGTGAAATTTGAATATATACTGTTTAAAAAATAATTTAAAAAGTAAGATAACATTAGATATTACAATTACACAATTCACATTTATTCTTCGTTAGATTATTCGATTGCGAGTCTTCCTTCAATTGGTCATTGAATTCATCATCGTGTTCATCTTCTGCATTTTTCGGTTCAACGTCTTCATAATCGCGGATATATTCTCCAACTATATCAGTTCTTGCGAGAATCTCCTCTCGATTTTCTAATCAATTAATCGTATCGGTTCAAGGTGATCAGTTTGCAATGGATCTTCTTTTTCATCTGTGCTTATAACTCCTCGCAGCTTGATCTTTACTATAGTCCACCACTCCTCTCTTCCACTTGATCTACTTGATCTATTGCGATCAATGGATCATATTTACCATATTGTCATGCCAGATTGATGTCAATTCCTCCCGATCATTTTTTTTGTGTACCACATCCTACGGTTAGGTCGAACCACTATCATTTAAAAAGCATTACCTTCAATCTAACGAGACCGATTTTAAAAGATCGATTATCATCATTTTGTACCTTTTGAAAGGTGATAGCTCATGAAATTTAAGTAATATATATGTGTGGACGTGATTATACTCCTCTGGTGTTAGCCTATATTCTTCTCATTTCCCTCTTGTACGTCCAATTGGTGTAAAAATCTCAAGAATTGTGTTGAATTGCATAGTATACTGATATAGATAGTTTGTGTGGTCTTCTATTGAGCATCTTTATTTCGTCGGAATATGTCACTCGAAAAAATATGCTAAATATGTGATTTCTTATAATAAGTATTGTTTAACAATAGATCCTTCAACCGCCGCTTTATTTTCTGTTTTTTTTAGATGAAAGAAAAACCTTTCGAGATGATACATCCATCTGAATTGAACAGGTCCACCGAGTATTGTCTCATCTGGTAGATGTATTGGTAAATGTTCTATGACATCGAAGAAGAAAGGTGGCAAAACTTTTTCCAATGAGCATAATACTTCAAATATATTGTTTTTCATTAATTCCAAATCATCCCTTTTTAAATTTCTTTAACATCTATGTCTTAAAAATATGCTAATTCCGTATAGCACATCGTAAACGTTTCATGGTAAGATCTCAGCAAATGCAATAGGAATGAGTCGCTATATGAAACGTGACAATCGTGATTTTTCCATCTGCTCAGCCTCGAACCAAAAATATCCATATACCGAGCAATGTTTGATCCATATCAATCTGGAAATTTAACGTCTTTTTTAACCACCTTAATAATGCGGTTTTTGCTAGCCCAGACAATCTGAAAATTGGGATAGATGCTCTTCCATCTCGTAACATCAAATTATGATGCAATATCAATTATTTCCAATATGGTAGTTTCCAAAAAAAAATACTACATTTATACCAGTTATGTCATTCACCTTGGCCTTTTGGTTTTGATGCCCAGGATCTTCGCCGCATTCTATTGATTCTTGTAAATCTCTCATCGTGTTTAATCTTTCGTAAAGAATTTGCATTCCGGTTTGTATGTACGATGCCTTTTATTTTTGTATCATGTTTTTTTGAAAATTTTTTTATCTTTTCTGAAAGTATGTCCATGGGGAAAAATCTTCTATGAAAATCAAACCAACATGGTTTTTTCCCATATACTAGTTAAAATGAATATGTATCCTCCATACAATATGGACATACCAATCACCCATGCGTGCTCCATCCAAAATAACATTTCATAAGTAGGAAAGTCGTTAATTGTCCACAAACAAGACTGATTTCAATGTGAAATTTTTCTTTGTACTTATGTCACAAGCAAGAATTCCATCGTTACAAAAATGTTTTAATTCATGAATTAAGGGCTACAAAAAGACATCGAAACTTTTCTTCGGATGTTCTGGTCCTGGAATGAGCAACGTTAGAAACATTACTTCTCTTTTCAGACACATATTGGGGGGGGAATTATACAAAGATAAAATCACTGGCCAGAGAGAATATCACTACTAGAAAATTCAAGATTTGGGACAGAATTTTGGGACTGCGATTTTTGTCCCTAAATTTGAGGACGGATTATACACGGATTAGGGACGGATAATGAAATCCGTCCTGAATCTGTCTGCCATTTTGCGTACCGAAGAACCGTCCCTTATTGGTCCGCAAATAAGGACGGATTAGAGACGGATGAGTAGGGCGTCCCAGATTTTGGACGGTAGAGCACGGGCGTTCGCAAATTAGGGATGGCGGCACCTTTTGTCCCCAAATTTAGGGATGACATCTCCTTCCGTACCCAATTTTAGGGACGATGCGGAGGCCGTCCCTAAACATGGACTTTAAAAAACCAATTTAGGGACGGATTCGGGACGACTCTTCGGCAAACTATTTTCTTAGTCCGTAATCCGTCCTTAATTCGTCTATAAATAATCTATTTAATACCTCAACCATTGATCCGTTTTTTATAAGAAACTCTCATATCTTTCACCGTATATCTTCTATAGTGTTTGCGATTATAATGGCATCTTCATCAAGATCGAACATTTTTCGTTTCTAGACAATGGATGTACAGAAGAATTGATCCAGAATCTAATATCGAAGGAGTTTATAGAAGGTGTCACACAATTTATGACAATGGCGACAAATCAACAAGTTTACAAAGAAACGAGTACGTTGTCCATGCGTCAAATGCAAGAATGAAAAATTTGTTAATGAGAGAACTGTTTAGAAGCATCTTTATTTAAGAGGTTTTACTCCGAATTACTTCATGTGGTTATGTCATGGAGAAAATTTTGCACCATGACCTAGTAATGTTGTGGAAAACCTTAGTAGGGGCATTATACATCATGAAGTTTTTGAGTCTTCTTAAGATGTAGAAATGAAGCCTTATGTGGAAATGGTGCAAAATGTATTCCATGAAAGAAACGAAAATATTGAAGAAGATCTGAATGAAGAAGCAAAAGGTTTTTTTTGAAATGCTAGAAAGTGCTAGGAATCCACTTTATGATGGTTGTAGAAGTGGTTTATCACAGTCATCTCTGTCTACACGTTTTATGAATTTGAAGACTGAAAATAATTTTTCTGAGAATTGTATGGATTCGATATTGCAATTATTAAGAGATTATTTGCCAGAAGATAATAATGCAGTAGACTCCTATTATGAGACAAAGAAGATGATACGATCTTTGGGTTTATTGCCATATCAAAAGATTGATGTTTGTCAAGACAATTGCATGATTTTTTGGAGAGAGACATCGGATATGAGTAATTGTTGATTTTGTGGAAAAGATCGGTTTTATTTAACAAAGAATGGACAATTGGTTCCATATCGTCGTATGTGGTATTTACCAATTACAGACAGATTAAAAAGATTGTAACAATCTGTGGATACCGCAAGCGACATGAGCTGGCATGCTGAGCATTTAAGTCGTGAAGGAGAGATACGTCATCCCTTAGATGGTGAGGCGTGGAAACACTTTAACAAGGTATATCCTGATTTTGCGGCTGAGAGTCGAAATATCTATTTTGGCCTTTGTACCGATGGTTTTAATCCATTTGGGATGTCTGGGAAGAATTATTCATTGTGGCCAGTTATAGTGACACCTTACAACTTACCACCGGATATGTGTATGAAACGAGAATTTTTGTTCTTAACAATAATGATTCCCGGGCCTAATCATCCGAAAAGAAGTTTGGATATATTTCTTCAACCACTTATTGAAGAATTAAAAGAATTATGGAATGGAGTTCAAGCGTACGATGTCTCGAGGAAACAAAATTTTATGTTACGAGGTGCTCTCATGTGGACAATAAGTGATTTTCCAGCTTATAGTATGTTATCTGGATGGACAACGCATTGTCGATTGGCTTGTCCATATTTCATGGAGGAAACTGATGCTTTTAAGTTGAAACATGGAAGAAAGACAAGTTGGTTTGATTATCATCGTCGTTTTCTTCCTGTTGATGATGCATTACGGCGTAACAAGAGAAATTTCAAAAGGCATGTAATTGTGCGGAAATCTCCTCCTCCAGTTTTGACTGGCGAAGAGATTTTGTATGAACGACTTCTTGCTTTGGGTATTCCGAGGAGTACAGATTGCGGAGTGAACAATCATCCGAGAATTGGTGGTTATGGAATTACTCATAACTGGTACAAGAAGAGCATATTTTGAGATTTTCCGTATTGGAAAACTCTGAAACTTCGACATAATCTTGATGTCATACACATAGAGAAGAATTTTTTCGATAACATCATCAATACAGTATTGAATATCACAGGGAAGATGAAAGACAATATTAAATCATGCAAGGATCTAGAAGAGTATTGCTCACGAAAGGAGTTACATATAAGTGATGACGGTAAAGCGTCAGTCCTGATATTTAGATTGTCAAATGATAAGAAATATAAATTGTTGAAATGGTTGAAAGAAGATGTGAAATTTCCCGATGGTTATGCGTCTAGCATTGGAAGGTGCATTGACATTCAAGGAAGAAAGTTATTAGGGATGAAAAGTCACGATTTTCATGTATTCATGCAAAGACTACTCCCGATATGTTTTTCTGAATTGATGGACAAACAGGCACACGAAGCAATTGGAGGTATGTGGTTGATTTTATTAATATGTAGTGTGAATAACATTTGTTAAATACACTAATAATACTTTCATGTTATTGGTTTTGGTCTATTCTTCCGAGATTTATGTGCGAGAAATCTGAGTATGGATGTGGTTCATCCACTGGAAAATAATAGTAACTATACTTTGTAACTTGGAGAAGATTTTTCCACCATCATTCTTCGATGTTATGGAGCATTTGACAGTTCATTTACCGCACGAAGCCACATTAGGAGGTCCAGTTCAATTTCATTGGATGTATCCGTTCGAGCAATTTATGTTTCATCTGAAGAAAAAAACCAAACAAAAAGCTCGACCGGAGGTTTCAATTGTGGAACAATAGGTGAATAAAGAAATATCGTTCTTCACTTCATACTACTTCGAGCCACATGTTCAAACGCGAACTAGAAATCCAGGTAGATGTTTTTATGGTGGTGTGACATATTCATATCCGCAACAGATGTTCCAGACACATTTTGCGGAATTGGTCGATCTGCTGGTAAGGCGAAAGATATATGGTTATCACAACGAGATCTCCATATCGCACATACATATGTTTTATTAAATTGCGAATATCTACAGTCTTTTGAAAGGTAAAATCCCATAATTAACTATGGTTATCACAATGACAATTTTATTTATTGTTGTAATATTTATAGAATTTTGTTTCTTTTTATAGGACATTTGAGGATATATTGAAGAATGCAGATACGAACATTGATGATTCTCAACTCTAAGAACTTAAAAAAAAAGATTTCTCGACATGGATCACACAATATGTAAGTAATGAAATTTTACATAAATAACTTTTATAATATTCTGACGATGTGTCTAAGTTTGTACATGTACTGCAGGTTGAGATGGGCAATCACCCGTTGTGACTACGAGATCTTGTCAAAGGACCGATTGTGAAAATTATGAGTTATCCTATGTATTTTACACGTGGTTATAATTTTCACACTTACGAACATTGGAAATTGAATTCGACGATGAATTATGGTATATGTGTGAAAGGTGAAAGCTATTGTGCATCGGTCGATGAACCAGATTTTTATGGGATTTTAAAAGAAATTTTGCAATTGGAATATCCAGGTATGGAAAACAAATTTAAAACAATGTTATCCTTACCATGTATGTCATTTTGGATTATATTGACTCATATTTTGATATTATGAGCCCATCCCCAATTAGCAACGGATGAGCTGCGACCGTCTAACTAAAGCTTGTCCCCAATTAGGGACGGTCACGGCTCGTCTGTCCCCAATTGTATTTAAATTTCCGATGGCAGCCTGGGTAGGAATTTTTCACGTCGCCCACCCACAGCTCACTCTCCCCCCGTCGCCGCCCCCGCGACTCACTCTCTTGCCCCCGCAACTCACTCTCTCGCCCCCGCCGCCCCCGTGATTCTCTTGTCCCTGCCGCCCGCACGACTCACTCGCCGCCCCCCGTGAGTAAAAACATGTCTTTATCATGTCTTTTGAAGAACCCTATCCTAGGAAGTCTGATGTTAGGTTAGGTTCATATGCTGACAATCACAATCTATCCTATGTATGTGTGGTATGGGATGCGTGAGTTTTCTTGCATCATTTATGTTAATACGAGGAATCAATCTGGTTGGTTATGTTGAGGATCGCTTTGTGTATTCAAGTGCTTCGCTGAAATTGCTAGTTGGATAGATGATTGGTTTGGGGTGGTATCGATATCTATGTTTTTGATAGTTTAAATTTATGTTGAAATTGAGAAATTTTCAGGAGAAATGATAAACTTTTTGTAAGGAATGCCAATCAATGGGCTCTAACAATAAGATGTGTGTTAATGACAAAGCTTTGTTCTAACTTACGTAATATTTTAATTTTACATTTTAGTATGTCATGACGCGTTGGAAGAGGCGGTAAAACGAGAAACCGCCCTCAGTCCGAGGAAAGTGGCAACCTTTCATATCATTCCCAACATTCCAATTCAGGGTTTGAAGAATATATGAATCCAAATTTCTTCCGAAACACTGGATCGACACAATCGGCACAATCTACTCCTTATTATCCGCAAATCTAACCACAACCTGATCCAATAATGCATCACGAACCTGAGATGCACGATGAACCAACTATAGAAGAAATTTTAGCAATGGATGAAGAACGACGCAAGCTTCCTCGTTTAGACCCTATTCGTGGAAATATCGGACTACGTATATTCAAATTCAAATGTCAATTATAAATAGTTAATTAAATGTTAATTTATCTTTCATTTTGATTATGGTCAACTTAATCGTTACATATCAAAGACGATAAAAAGCTGATCATGATCGGTCGTGTTACAATTGGACACATATCGTTCCAGAAATTAAGCAACGATGGTGGAAATCATTTGTGGTATTTTTTAAACAATTTTTAATTTGATCATGTAACTGAAATTACAATTTAAATATAATAAGCTTTTTTATTATTTCAGCAAAAAATTTATTGGAATCCCAAAATTACCGGACTAGTAAAGTCCGAATTTGACAAACATGCGGGAGTATGTCTCAAGTCTATCGTAAGTATATGTCAAAAGAACGAGAGAAGAAAGGAAAACCCCTTTGGATAGCGGAAGATGTTTGGGATCAGATGTGCGCAATTGGGATGATCCAAATTTAAGCAAAAAAGCGAGCAAGCAAGTAAATCCCGGCGTTCTGATAGAGAAGGATACGGGATGAGCGTACATACGGCAGGATCTTGTTCTTTTGCGAAAGTATACGAAGATCTGGTAAGCTTTATTCTACTTTTTATACATTTATATGAAATTAATATTTCATTAAATTTATATCCTTTTTATTTGTTTCAGGCGAAAGAGAAGGGATCCGAACCATCGTACCTAGAATTGTTGGAACGTACGCACGTTAAGAAGTCAGATGGTTATTTGAATCGAAAAAAGGACAACGGGGCGTCCCCAAAATTTAGGGACGGAAAGCGGGTCGTCCCAAAAATTTGGGGACGGATGGTGGTCGTCCCTAAACTTTGGAGACGAAATATGGTCCGTCCCCAATTTTTAGGGACGGAAAATATTCCGTCCCCATTTTTTTTAAAATAAAAAAAATAAATTAAAATAAAGTTTGATCAGATTAAATTATAAAAATTAGTACATAACAATAATTAAAAAGTATACATATAACTAACATTTTTAATACTAATCCGTTGGAGGTATTTTCGAATCGTCGTGATCGGATTCATTGTTCTGGAAATACATCCCAATCGATGTTAGGCATTTGCGATTTAATCATACTGCGATGCTGATTAATTATAGGGTTTGCGGAGAACCAAAGTTTTTGTTGATTTTAGATTTTTAGATACGTGGATGTGCGATTAATTATAGGTATTAAATGGAGAATGTGAGGGAGAAAAAAAAATGTACAGAATTTGATTAGAAAGATGAATAGGCGATTGAAAATGATTTTTAATTAATATTTTTAAAATGAAACTGATGTGGCACTCTTGAAAAACAAGAAAAAAACACTTCTTTTATATAATGGATTTCTCTTTGATGTTTTAATTTACAATTATTTTTGAAATTATTTATGACATCTCAATATTCTCACTTGACCATTAGTCGTCTTCTATTCATGTAAATCTCACAATTATCGTAAATGCACATATAATTAGATCTCCTTCATTTATATTAATATACGAAAAATTGATATATATTAATTATTAAAATTTTAAATTATAATTTGTTATGGATAAAAGAAAAATAAAATGAACCAATTTATTTTAAATTATTCGAAAAAATTCATAGAAAATTAGTTTAATTTTAAATCCAATGTTAAACTAAAATAAGTACACGTTATAATTTTCTAGACCTCATGGGTCAACACTAATCAATTTTGATTGTCCTCGCTAAACCTCTTTATGATTAACATAGAAAATGGAATTCTTAAAATAAATTAAATTCTTAATATATACTAATTCAATACGTACGGGAGAGAAAAATTAAAATCCTATGATCATTCATTAATTGCTACATTAGACTTTAGTTTGGGTGTGAATTTATCACATCTTTACTTTAAAAATTTTATCCAACAATATTATAATTAAATTTTAGATAAAAAAATGTTGATACTATGAAGATATTATGAATCTTCATAATATCTTTATATTTATCCAACAATATTATAAAGATATTATGAACTTTAAGATTATAAATTTGTGAACTACCATTTTTTTTGTATTATATATTTTTGTAAATTTGTATGTTTAAAGGTTTTGAAAAAGATATGTTTAGATATGGACTAGTGTCGGTGGACCGTTTGACCAATGATCAACGATTCTTACAATATTAAAAAATAGCATTAAATAATTTAAACAGATTTACAAACATTATAAAAAAATTTAAAAATAGCATTATGTTAATGCATAACATTTCTATTATATTCTATTGAGATATTAGTTATAATAATATTATTATGCATATTTTCCGGTTTTTAATGACTCAAGATAAAATTCATACACACACTCAAAACTCATCCAAACAACATCGGACTCAGAGTTTAATTTTTAGACTTGTCAACAATCGAGCATGTGGGATATGTTTTTTCTGAGCTCGTTGAGAGTTCGGGCTAGCTTACCAACTTCAGGCCAGGCTGTTGGTATATAAAAATTAGGGTTTTTTTCTTTATCTATTTAGTCGTTCGTTTTGTTGTGTTTGTCATCATTACTTTCCTTACATTAAGTGTCATTCGACAGTCTTTCGGCAGTCATTCATCCGATGTTCTCCAACTGTTCGCCCATCATTCATCCGATGTTCTTCAGTCATCCATCCACTATTCACCAGGCATTCATCCTTCGTTCACCAGATGTTAATCTGTTGTTCTCCAACCATTCGTTCGACGTTCTCCATTCGCCTTTCTGTCTTTCTCCAACCATTCGTCTGTCATTCTCTAACCATACATTTGTTGTTATCTAGTCATTCGTGAGTCGTTTTCCATTTACCTATTCATTTCCATCGTTTGAATGCCACTCTCTCGTTCGTTTGCACTTCATCTAACCATATTGTCGATTTCAAGTGTGTGTGTTTCTCTTTTGTTTTTAGTCGTTCGCCTATCGACAGCCTAACACTGTTTTTTAAGAAAGAAATTGTTAAAAATGTTAGCTGATGACCTGGCTCGAGCCCGCCCAAAATCCGATTGGTAGGGTGGGTCTAAGAATAGAAGCCCATTCAAATTCGGGTCGGACAAGTCTGAACCCAGTTCTAACGAAATCAGATCGTTTGACATCCCTAATTTTATTGACATTCTGTATTGTTATTTCGATTTTGTGATATTTTTATTATGCATATTTACCATCATTATTGATGTTTTTAATTGTGTTAAACACACTTTTAGATGGAATATTAATAAGACATTTGAAAATATTCTAATAGAAAAAGATTAAGCAACTTAATCATTCTGCTAAAAAGAAATCAAAGAGCATTTCAAAAATAATAATTGCAATGAAGAGGTGATTCCATGTTTAAACAATCGTCTCTATCGTATTGTTGTGACAAAAAAAACCCAGGAGAAAGGGAGGATGCAGAGTATATGAGTGATTCGAAGAGAGTAATTCGACAACCTAAAATTATTGAGAGAATAGTTCTAGACGAGTCAAGTTATCTAATATTTTTCTTGGATTTTCGATTCAATAAGAGTTTATATCGACAAAGAGTATCGCCTTCATGTGGTCTATGTATACTCACAAAAAACCGTAGAAGAAAGACGTCGTCGAAACATCCATTGTCGTCGATCGTTGTTGTCATGACTAGGTTGAATTTGTTTTTCATGTAAACATACGTATGCTTTCAAAAATCCTCCATGGCTGGACGACACTATTTTGTAAAAAAATATCGACGTTGAACATTGCTAATCATATATATAAAAGAGGGGTTTTTTCCTCCTCTATCATGCTGCCACGTCAGCACGGGGAGGAAAAACCCCAAAAAGCCCTTCCAGTCTAACGCCCCAAGAATACTAAAACGCTTCCTCTTCCCAAAAGCTCCTCAGTTTCCATGGCAGAAGCATGCATTTTGGCTATTTTTCAGCGCGGCCGGGAGCGATCGAATCGGCGGTGTGAAGAGGAAGGTGGAATATGGCTAGAATCGAGAGGGTTCCAGGTTCCTCAAGGTATCTTTTCATCTCTTTATCCTCAATCTCTCTTTCTCTCTACAGTGGGTTCCAATCGAATCAAAATCCTCTTCGACTCAGCTTCACATCCCTTTTACTTCACCATTTGACGCGGTATAATGGTCGGTATTCAAGCTTTGACGAAACCGACAGGAGGCAGAGGAAGCGGAACAAGGTGAACCTTTGCAAAGACGAAGCCGGCGATAGTCAGAGATGAGCGACGGGGAGATGAGCAAAGGGGACTGAGAGGGAGAGGAAAAACCCCTCTCATAGCAAATACCATTCTTCCTCTTCTTCCTGAATCAATTAATTACTATTAATTTAATAGTTCCAGTAGAAGCGACTGAAAAATCGGCGATGATTTTTTCGGTTCCTTGAAAGCAAGCAAAGCGCCTGCTTCGTCTTCCTCCTTGATTCCGATAAATCGACGGCCTCACCAATCTCGGAGGCAGGCGAAGAAAACAGGAACTGGTTTTAGTTCTTTGAAGACAAGCGACTGAGAAATCGGCGATGATATCTCAGTTCCTTGCGACTTATTAGTTGAGTTTTTCGGGTCGGTTTGGGTTATTCGAATTGCCCACAGTGCCAGGCCAACGGAAACGGAAAACTCTTATACCTAACGATAAAAACCTATCTCATAATAGAATCAAACCAATCCCATAATATCCATGAATATCATCTCGAAAAGCTGGCCAATGAGACGAGGGCAATCATGACCTTATAAAGCATTAATGTGAGATCCTATCAATACCCTCATGGATAATTTTGACAAATCTGTTTCCTTTGGTGCATGAATGGTCATATATACCTGTTGGTGGCTCTTTGCCAAATACTGAACAAATGAATCTTGCCTTTGGTGCAGCTGCAAACATGGTTCATCCAACGAATAGGTAATTAATTAATAGCTCTTATTAATCAACAAATCAAATCTATTTTTATTAAGTCAACAATTTTTGTGTATTTATGCTCATAAATAGGTTATTTCATCGTGAGATCTTTATCTGAGGCTCCAAAATATGCTTCTCTCATAGCAAGTATACTCAAACAGGACACTTCCATTGTTAAACACATGAAAGACAGAAGTAACAGTAATATCTCTATGCAAGGTGAATACTTTTTGACATTGCTGAATCAATCCATAGTTTGTTACCTAACCTCACCTTCGAAAACATATATGCAGCTTGGAATTCTCTATGGCCACAAGAACGTAAGCGGCAAAGATCCTTCTTTCTTTTCGGGTTAGCCCTCATATTGTAACTCGATCTCGACGGTATCAGAATGTTCTTCCACACTTTCTTCTGCCTCCCTAATTGGTTAGCTATTCGGCTAACGTCTCAAGCTGCATTCATACAATCTGTTTATATTTATAAAGATCACATCAAAAGGCACTAAAGGTTGTTGTTTGTCTTTAGTGAATGTTAATGTAAAAGCAGTATGTGGCACGGGTTTCTAGGGTCGACATTGCCGTCGAGAGATCTAATGATCTTCACATTCTACATGTTCGTGATAGCATCGAACGACATGAGGAAACGTTTCATCAATCATCTCTTCTCTGATCCAACTGGTGCTATTATGTTTCAGACCTATCTCATCCTTTGATTCTGTCTATCTCTTATGTCAATAAAAGTAAAACATGGAGCCTTGTGGACTCGACGATAAAGAGAATGTAGAAACCTGCTGGAGCTTTCCATGGAAAGATCTTCAACGTTTACGCATAAAAATAACTTGCCAGCTAATAGGTAATGTACAGATACGGTTGAGTCCTTGGCTTCTTATTTTTAGTTATATTGTTGCTTATTCTAAATATCTGTATATGTTCATCTTAGTGTATGTTTATCTTAATTCAATAGTTCTATGATTAGCGTGTCGGAGGGCTGGGGAGCTTCGCCAATGATCTAAGATGCGCTCGCTTCTGAATTTCGTCGAGAAATAGGGGATCGTCAACACCCACCTTCGGTGGTTGCCGCCATCGTTCCCCCGCCTTCTCTAGTGGTTTTGTGGGGACTAACATAGACCCATTCAGAACAGTTCCACCAACTTCAGTTTTGTATCCACTCAAACCTTTCATAGTTTTTTCATTTGAAGTTCCATATTATTTATTCTTGATTCATATGCAAAGATGATCCAGAATTTAAAAATATTTTGTTGTCAAAATTTGCCAGTTTTTTTGTTATATTTGTCTGTTGTTATTGTATTTGGATTTGGATTAATCTGCCTTTGTAAACCTCCAATGGTGCATAGAGATATGAAAAGCACCAATATTCTACTGAACAAGCAATTCCAAGAAAAAATGGCAGATTTCGGTCTCTCCAGATCTTTCCTCGTGGAGGGTTAAACTCATGCCTCTACAGTTGTTGCAACAACACCTGGTTACCTTGCCCCCGAGTGAGTGAACCCATAAAGTCATACCAAAACCAATCAGTTCATTAATGTAAATTATCAATAAGATATGTGAAATGAAATGCGATAAATATATAATCTTCGTCCTCTTTCAGGTATTACGAAACGGATTGGCAACCCAACTGGTGCTATTATGTTTCACACCTATCTCACCCTTTGATTCTATCTATCTCTTATGTCAAAAAAAGTAAAACATGGAGCCTTGTAGACTCGACGATAAACTAAAGGTATTCCTCTGCAATATACGCATTCACAATGTTGCTTATTTGAATAATCTTCCTTTATCAGTTTTCTGAACAAATACATCATTTAAAATGATGTAGTGGTAGGAGATGGTTAGGAAAGAGGATGTAGATCCTGCTGGAGCTTTCCATGGAAAGATCTTCAATGTTTATGCATAAAAATAACTTTCCAGCTAATAGGTAATGTACAGATACGGTTGAGTCATTGGCTTTTTATTTTCAGTTATGTTGTTGCTTATTCTAAATATCTGTGTATGTTCATCTTAGTGTATATTCATCTAAATTCAATAGTTCTATGATTAGCGTGTTGGAGGGCTGGGGAGCTTCGCCAATCGCCAATGATCTAAGATGTAATCGCTTCTGAATTTCGTCGAGAAATATGGGATCGTCGACACTACCTTCGGTGGTTGCCGCCATCATTCCCCCGCCTTCTCTGGTTGTTTCGTGGGGACTGACGTAGATCCCTTCGAAGCAGCTCCACCAACTTCAGCATTGTATCCACTCAAACCTTTCATAGTTTTTTCATTTGAAGTTCCATATTATTTATTCTTGATTCACATGCAAAGATGCCCCAAAATTTAAAAATATTTTGTTGTCAAAAGTTGCCAGTTTTTAGGTTATATTTTTCTGATGTTATTGCATTTGGATTTGGATTAATCTGCCTTTGTAAGCCTCCATTGGTGCATAGAGATGTGAAAAGCAAAAATGTTCTACTGAACGAGCAATTCCAAGCAAAAGTGGCAGATTTTGGGCTCTCTAGATCTTTCCCCGTGGAGGGTTAAACTCATGCCTCTACAGTTGTTGCAAGAACACCTGGTTACCTTGCCCCCGAGTGAGTGAACCCACAAAGTCATACCAAAACCAATCAATTCATTCATGTAAACAATCAATAAGATATGTGAAATGAAATGCGATAAATATATAATCTTCGTTCTCTTTCAGGTATTACAAAATGAATTGGCGACGCAAAAATAGCGATCTGTACAGCTTTGGAGTACCATTGCTTGTGATAATCACGAACCATGTAGTGATAGACACAAGCCGTGAGAAACCTCGCATAACAGAGTGGGTTGGGTTCATGCTTTTGAAAGGAGACATCGGACACATCACTGATCTGGAACTAAATGTAGACTCTGATACAAACAGTGTATGTAAAACGTAGACTTTTTCTGCCTCTGGAGGTTCGTGTGCAGTGCATTTTGCTCTAAAACTTTGTCTCCATTAATCTTGGAATGCTTATATGTATAGTGAAGTTATAAGAATTTGGATTTTTAATTCACCATTCTTTATTTTTTGTGTATAAGTAAGATATTATGTAGTAATGAACCTATTGAGAATCCGATTTAGTTTCTTTGGGATGCAAAGACAAATTTTGCTGCTTGATTCGTGATTTTAAGTCATGAAATTCTGAGTCTGGTAAGAAAGCACTCAAAGTTGTCAGGGAAGATTACAGTAGATGATCTAGACGCTCTAGATGTAGAAATAGACTCGAACTTTTGGCATGGTGTCTTCGATGTGTATTTCATTTGCGGTAAAGAATCAAGAGGATGACAAGATGATGATCTTTTATTTTTTGTGAAGATAATGGTTTGTATTCGGCTTTGCCTAATCTCTACATTACGAACTTGGAACGTCTGATTATCCTGTGAGTTAATATTACAGGGTGTTCTATACATTTTGCAGAGCTGCAAGGCATATGGTTCGAATGAAAACGAGGAAGCACTCGCCCCTTACTTTGTGTGTAGGTGGGCATTTAAGGTAAATAAGGAAGCATGCCATAACCCTAACATATCTATGTAATGATATGGGTTTTTTGAATTGTTCATTCACATGATGTCTTATATCATTTTGCTTGTTGTCACTTCCTACATTGTAACCCTTTTGATTAATTTTTTATGTACGAACATTGTTCCTTTCAATATCGATTTGACTAATATCTTCTATTTTTCTCAATTGAAATTGGAATACTGACAACAAGTTAGAAAAAATGACTGCAGAAACTTGATAAGAAGCCATAAAAAAGTGTCGAAAACAAGAGAAAGAGAGAAGTTATCTTCATCCTTCCCGATGTTTGTTTTGTTTGCCTCAAGTAGTCACATCTTTTACTTTTATCACATAACAAGGACCTTACCACGAGATGTGATAATGGTTGTTGCATGAATTCCTAAAGCAGAATTCAAACAAATCTTATGAGGAAGAGGGTGAAGATTATAGATTAAAAAAAGGAAGAAATAGAAAACAACTAAGACTCTGAATTCCTCTTTATAATTCTCTTATTTGATATTTTATATATTATTCATGTTATACATATATTGTTATATTCCTTCTTGAAATAAATAAACAAATTGCCTACGCGAAGAAATTGTGATCATTTAATAAATTTTACAAAGCAAATCATTATACTTTTATTTGATGATGTGTTCGTTTTGTTACTAATTTTATGTATAATTTATTCAAATGTATAAATTATCCAAAACATGCAATCACTTTCTTCGACAAATTACGTTTTCAAATATCAAATATATTATGTACAAATCACAATGTTAGTTTATATTACATTATATAAATATATTTTTAAAATTTTTACATTAAAAATAATATCATTGTGTTTGTATTTACCGATTTATATCTCAAATGTCATGATAATGTTTGAATTAATGATATTATTTACAACATTTAAGAAAAATTCAATTTAATTATCACAAAACCGCATAACACGCGGGTATCATATAATTTCATTAACAGGTTTAATTTAATAACGTACAGAAACAAACTTTTACGCCTTGGTTTTGACAATTAGAGCACTTTTCCATGACTTTGCACTTTGAATCTTTAATCCTATTGATACATGAAGATATTGAATTCACCATATTTTACACGTTTCGTTTCCTCTGTTAAATTCTCAGTTAACTCTCTAAATCGTAATTATTCAATGTAAAAACACTAGACTAACGCAAATTGACTTGATATTTGAGATAAAAATTTACGACATTTAGGTTAAAAATGACTCGAAATAAAAACAAATTATATATATATATATTATAAAAGTCCAATCTTAAACATCTCTCACGGAATTTTCCTAACCTATATAAAAATTCCTACTTTCACGAATGCGAAGAATATGTATTGCTAATAGTAATATATATATAGATATATATATATATATATAAACGTGGAATTAAATTCCTATAAATAGCAACCCATCTCTCCTCTCTTCGTGTATCGAATATTTCTTTGCCTAAGTAATGGAGCTACTACCAAACTCGTCGGTGTTTAGAGTTCACCGTCGTACGCCGGAGCTAATCTCTCCGGCGAAACCAACACCAAGAGAGCTGAAGCCCCTCTCCGACATAGACGATCAAGAGACTCTAAGAAACCCCATTCGTAACATCTACTTCTTCAGACACAACCCATCGCTGATAATCAAAGGCATCGATCCCGTTGAAGTGATCCGCAAATCTCTCGCCGAAACGCTCGTTTACTATTACCCAATGGCCGGTCGGCTCCGGGAAGGTCCAAACCGGAAACTGATGGTGGAGTGTACCGGTGAAGGTGTAGTGTTCATCGAGGCTGATGCTGACGTGGCGCTCGAAGAGCTTGAAGATGCTCTTCATCCTCCTTTTCCATGTGTAGAGGAGCTTCTGTTTGATGTGGAATATTCGATCGGTTCTTCCAACTCTCCCTTGCTTCTCATTCAGGTCACCATCTCATATATATATATATATATGTATTATATTGTTAGTAACCTAAATTTCTTACTTGAATTATACCTAAATCAATTTTTCATAATATTATTCCGTTATGTTATCTTACCTTCAGTTATCGGATGAAACATGAACCACGTAGATTTGTAACAAGAATTAAATTCCAATTATTTATTATTTGTTATAGTAAACAGCATATTGTTCGTAAAAAAAAATACAACTTTAGTCCTATTTCTAGTTGATTTTGACTCAAATTCTATTCTCTTTTAATTTTTAGTTTTCATTATATTCTCTTTTCGTAATACTGCTTTAGTCATATTCTTCTTTGATTTTTTTTGCCCACATCTTATTCTCTCTCGATTTTTAGTTTTTATCATATTCTCCCCTCAATTATCAAAAATTTGCCTAAAACCCCTTAGTTATTTATCCATTAATTATCCGTTAATCTATCCTATTTTGACCCGAATTTTGACCTGATTTTGACTTTAATTTTGATCCGAATTTGACTCAAATTAGATCTAATTTTGACTCGATTTAACCCGAATTTGTACTTGATTTTGACCCGAAATTTTTGCTTAAATGTAACCCGAATTTTAACAATAAATCAAGTTAATTATTCAATTTAATCGGTTTACTTGGTTTAATTGATTTCGAGTAAAATTGAGTACGATTTTTTACTTGAAATCAATTTTTACCCAAATTTGACCCAATTTTTTTACTCAATTTTAATCCGAAACCGATCCAAATTTGATCCAAATTGTGACCTCAATTTTGACTCGATCTGAACCCGAATTTTTACTTATTTTTGACCCGAAATTTAATTAATTTTAACTCGAATATCAACAATAAATCAAGTTAATTATTTAATCTAGTTGATTTCGAGTCAAAGTTGAATATGATTTTGTTAATTATATCAAAATTGGATCAAATCGAGTTAATCAATTTGCCGCAATTTTGACCCGAATCCGATCTATTTTGACCCAAATTGTGATCCAAATTTGACTAGATTTCAACATGAACTTTTACTTAATTTTGATTCGATTTAATTTTAAATGTTTTATTTTAGTAAATTAAATCGGGTCAAAATATAACATTTAAAGTATAAGTTACTAAAATATAACATTTAAAATTAAATAGAGCCAAAACTAAGTAAAAGTTCGGGTTAAAATCGAGTCAAAATTGGGGACACAATTAGGGTTAAAATCGAGTCAAAATTTGACCCCGAATCCGACTCATTTTTTACTTAAATGTGATCCAACTTTGATACAATTAACAAAACTGTATCCAATTTTGATTCAAAAATAATTAAATCAAATAAGTAACTTGATTTTTGTGCAATTATCTAAAAATTAATAGTTATAATTTATGTGTGTAGTAAATTCACATCGAATTTACTAAAATATAACATTTAAAATTAAATTGGATCAAAATTAAGTAAGAGTTCAGGTTAAAATCGAGTCAAAACTGGGGTCACAATTTGGGTCAAAATTGGATCGGATTCGGGTCAAATCCGGACAAATTGATTAACTCGATTTGATCCAATTTTGATATAATTAACAAAATCATATTCAACTTTAACTCGAAATCAACTAAATTGAATAATTAACTTTGATTTATTGTTGGTATTTGGGTTAAAATTAAGTAAATTTCAAGTCAAAATAAGTAAAAATTTGGGTCCAAATCAAATCAAAATTGAGATCACAATTTGGATCAAAATTGGATCGGCTTTGGGTTAAAATTGAGTCGAAATTGGTGTCAAATTAAGGTAAAATTCATTTCAAGTAAAAAATTCGTACTCAATTTTACTCGAAATCAATTAAATTGATTAAATTGAATAATTAACTTGATTTATTGTTAAAATACGGGGTTAAAATTAAGTAAAAATTCGGGTCAAGATTAAGTACAAATTCGAGTTAAATCAAGTCAAAATTGTGTCAAAATTAAGTCAAAGTTGAGTCAAAATTAGGTCAATATTAAAGTCAAAATTGAGTCACATTCGAGTCAAAATTGGGTCGGTTAACGAATAATTAACAAATAAATAACATAAGGAGTTTTAGGCAGATTTTTGATAGTTGAGAGGGGAATATGATGAAAACTAAAAACCGAGGGGGAATATGATGTGAGTCAAAATTAAGGGGTAATAGGAATATAAGTAGTATTTTCGAGGGGGAAATAGGATCAAAATTCAAATTTGATGGGGGGAATAAGATGTGAATCAAAATTATGAGGGAATTGGACGAAAACAGTATTTTTGGGGGATGGGGAGTAGATTTTTTTTCCCCTAGTTTTTAATTTGTATTTTCACCATATTTTTCTAAAATGTTGTAGGTCACGCGCTTGAAAGGTGGTGGCTTTATCCTTGCTCTAACTTTAAATCATGTCATGTTCGACGCTGCGAGTCTTTGCCAGTTCATACAAACCATGGGCGAATTGGCACGTGGAGCAAACGCGTCGTCGGTCCTTCCTGTCTGGGACCGTCACATCCTGAGCGCCAAGGTTCCGGCAAGTGTAACTTACGTGCATCCGGAATACAACAATATAAGCAATACCATTCCACACGACGAAAAGCTTAATAAGGTCCAACGCTCATTCTTCTTCGGTCCTAAAGAGATTTCCGTCCTACGTAGACTCATCCCTGTCGATCTTCGTGGCCAAGTGACCAACTTTGAACTGTTGGTTTCATTCCTATGGCGTTGCCGAACCATCGCCATGAAACCCTTCCTAAACACCGAAACACGACTCGCTTTCCCTGTGAACATACGTAATCTTTTCAAAAACCCATCGATCTCGAGAGGATTCTATGGGAACGCTCTCTTGTTCCTAATGGCCGTAGCGACCGTGAATGAACTATCAGAAGGACCGTTAGAGTATGCGTTGAAACTGGTTCGTGAGGCTAAGTCCAATATGACGTACGAGTACGTGAGATCAACGATGGATCTTTTGAGTATTAAAGGGAAGCCACCAATAGTGATGGATGGGACGTACATTGTGTCTGATACGAGTCGTCTTGGCTTTGATAAAGGTGACTTTGGGTGGGGACTACCAGTATTCGGTGGACCCGCAGAGGGTCGTGTTGGAGACATGGATGGAGTTAGCTTCCTTACAAACTACAAGAACAAGAAAGGTGAGATTGGGAACATGTTAGCTATCATCTTACCAGAATTGGCCATGGAAAGGTTTTTGGAAGAGCTTGCTCGTGTCTTTGAGGAAGAAAGAAATAACAAAGCTACGTCTATTAAATCTTTGCTCTAAGAGAAGATATCACAAAGGAAGTACCATTTACTATAATGGATAAAATGTGTTTGGTAAGGTTGGATCATTAACTATATTATGTGGTCCACATATAATGCTCTTCATAATATGAATTTTAACCACGAGTAATAGCTATAAACTATTTTAATTATATGTCAATGTTATCTGTACACATGGTCCAATTCAAATACGGGAGTGCTTTATAGTTTCAATTTATTTGAAAGTACAAAAATAAAGAAAACCATCTATTCCCTCGATAATGTTGTTTTACTCTAATTTCTCTAATTTTCCTTTCGATTTTTAGTTCTTATCCGATTCCTCATCAACTATAAAAAATATGGCTAAAATTCCTCTTTACTATCCGTTAACTGATCCAACAGACCCGAGTTTGATCCGATTTTTATCCAATTTTGACATGATATTGACCCAATTTTTACCCGATTTTAACCCAAAATTTAACACAATTTTGATGAGATTACATTTTAAAATGTTTAAATCGAGTTAATCGTACCGATTTACTTGATTTCAAGTAAAAATTTGGGTTGAGTTAGTTAATTGTGCCTAAATCGGGTCAATTTCAATTAACTCGATCTTGAATAGATTTTGATGCAATTTGTTTCGATTTTAATTCAATTATATTTTGAAATTGCATCAATATTGATTCAAGATCAAGTTAATCAGATCGATTTAATTGAACCCATTTATGCACAATTAACTAACTCAATCCAATCGAATCGGTTTAATTTCTACCCGATAGGTCGGTAAAATCAATCTGATTTTGACTCGATTAGATATTAAAAAGTTAATGTATATGCAATTATATGTTAATTTTTTACACATGTAAACAATTAGTGTTAATAATTTGTATAATTACATCAAATAAAGTTAATAGAATCAATTTATTTGATTTCGAGTCAAAATAGAGTCCAATTTAGTTAATTGCATCAAAATCGGGTTAATCAGATTGATTTACTGACCAAATTTAGATGCAATTCCATCTAAACCCAATTTTAGAATCAGAACCAATTAAACTCATTCAATTAACTCGATTTTATACAATTAACAAAACCGAACCCAATATTTATTCAAAATAAGTAAATTGATCCGATTATCCAAAAAATTAACACAAATTGTAACAAATTCATATCTAATTATCTAAAAATTAACATTTCAAACTATAAACACATTAAAATCGAGTAAAAATTGCATCATAAATCGGTTGAAGACCGAGTTAGTCAGATAAGTTTAATTAACTCGATTTAGTACTAAATCAATCCAATTTTTTACTTGAAATCAATTGAACGGTCTAATTAACTCGATTTCATCTAATTTTGATTTAATTAACAAAATCATACTCAATGTTGACTCGAAATCAATTAAATAAAATAACTAACTTGATTTTAATGCAATTATAAAAAACTAACATTTATCGTTTATTTGTGTAGTAGATTTACATATGATTTTCTAAAATTTTAACATTTAAAATTTTATTGGATCAAAATAAAGTCAAATTTCGAGTTAAAACGATTGAAAATTGGGTCAAATTTGGGTTAAAGTTAGGTCAAATTTGATTCTTGAGTGAGATTTGGGTTAAAATCGGGTATAATTCAGATCGATTAACGAATTGTTAATAGAAGGGGTTTTAAGAAAATTTTTTATTATTGGGGGAAAATCAAATGAGAACTAGAAGTCGAAGAAAAATTCAAATGAGATTTAAAGTCGATTGACAAATTGGACTAAAACAACATTGTTAGGGGCAATATGGGGTTTTTGAGGATATAAATTTTTAATTTATTTATTTTAGTTAAATACACACACATATATATATATATATATATATAGTTTTGCTTTAAGAGTAGGGTTGGACAAAATATTCGAAGTATTCGTAATGGATCTATATTCGAACCGAAAATTCAAATATCCGTAGAAACAAATACAAATAATAGAAATAAGATATTCGACCAATACAAATACAAATAGTCGATTTAATTATCTGAATTATTTGTATACGTAAGTACTAAATAGATAATTTATTAAATATTTATATATATAATAAATTTAATTTTAAAGGATCAAATTAGAAATGATCAAACTATTAATTTAACAAATTTACTCGAAATATAAATATATACAATAATATAAAACTAATATTAAACTATAGGATTAAATTGTAAATATTTAAACTTTTTAACATCACTCCACCAAGACCACCTTCTTTTCTTCTTTCTCCCTTCCTTCTCTCTCCTTCCTCATCTTTCCTCTCTCCCTCGATATGTTCTATTCCTTTCATCTTTCCCGAAACGAGCTTCATCCACCGTGGTGCTGAAATACCGTGTTTTATCCATGATGTCGTGGTTCATCCGTCCATCCGTGGTCATTGTATCGTGATTCGTTCGCCCATGTTTTGTTGCGGTATCATGGTTTGTAGATCTAGTAATTCGTCCGTCGTGGTGTCGTGGTGTCGTGGTCCATCCGTCCATGGTTCGTAGTCTATCCATTTATGGTTCGTGGTTGTGATCTTTGGTTATGGTCTGTGTTTTTATGGTCTTGGTCATGATCTCTGGTATGTGGTTCATGGTGCATTCGTCCGTGGACCGAATGAGTTTAGGTTTCGGGTTGGTGGTCTATGGATACGAATATCCGTTTTTTATAGATATTCAAATTTACAAATATTCATTTTTACAAATACAAATGCGAATAATAAAATCAAATATTTGACGAATATAAATATAAATAATCGAATATTTATGGATATTTAAGAATAGAAATATAAATTTTAAAGATGTGAAAAATAGTCAAATCTCCAATCCCGACAAATGAACACATGGCGGAACCGTACATATCGTTTTGATTTTACAATTATGCCATCCACGTGCCACCTCGAGGTTCGTTCCGAGACTTCCCAAAAGTACAGTCACCGACTTCACTGCCCTTTCGTCTCCGCTCGGAAAACAGAACAAAATATCTTTCATGGCCGCTAAGTCCGTCGCAACGCCTCTCGGCGACCACCGCTTCTTGGAATTTCCTAATTCCCCTCGCTCTTCCCGCTTTCTCACTAGCCGGTTCTCCTGTTTGCCGCCGAAGCGTGATGGCGGTGATGTGTCCACTGTCGTCGTTAATTGTTCACGTGGGTGAGGCCTGACTCGGTTGAATTCGGTCCTCTCGACTTGCCGACGGCCCATTTTGATTCCTGCGATTGGCTCCTTCCTCCCTCACGCGCTTGGCCAGGTGAGACTTAAGATGTGATTGATTGAAGTGTTGAACACTTTCTCGTTTTAGCTGGAACTTCGTTAGTTTGTCGCATTTTCGTTTATATCAATCGAGGATTACGTCTGATTGTGTATCCTATGTTGTTTGTTGATTTCGTTGTTGGGCCTTCCATGATTTTTCGAATTTCTCAAGGCGTCTGCAGATTTTGGAAAAAGTAAAGAGTACGAAGAATGGGATTCATGGACAGCGAAATTTTCCGGTGCAGCCAACCTTCCATTTCTGATGCTACAGTTGCCACAAATTATCCTCAATGCTCAGAATCTTATAGCGGGAAACAAAACAGCCCTTTTGGCAGTCCCATGGCTGGTAATATCTTACGATCTCATTTTACTTGTATACCATGTAATTTAATATAATTCTCCTTGATTCCATTCATCATTAGAGGTACATATATATAGTACAAGATTAGATTAGGGTTTGACTAATTGCATATGGTAGTTGCTATATCTATGGGATATACATATAAGGTAGGTTCTATAGTTAAGGCACTAACATATATCTCTTCTCCATTTCGCAAAATGTTTCATCTTGTACTCTGGTCCTGTAATGAAGACCGAGTCTTAATGGTTGTCGCAAAATATTTGGAATGCCTTTAAAATACGTAATTCATATATCTCTTCTCCATTTCGCAAAATATTTGGAATGCCTTTAAAATACGTAATTCATTCTGTTGAAAATGCGCGTGGAATATGTAATTCGTGTTGATTCCGAACTGAGACTGAGAATTTCCAATGCAGGGGATGCTAACTGGATTGCTTGGAAACCTCTCGCTGCTTTCGTATTTTGCTAAGAAGAGAGAAAAGGAAGCAGTTTTGGTGCAGACACTGGGAGTTATCACTATCTTCATTGTTCTTGTGCAGCTCAGAATGGCTGACGCAATGCCTTTATCACATTTTGTTGCTACTACAACAATCGTGACGATGGGCCTTGTATTGAACTTTATGAATTACTTTGGTATGCTTAGTTCTACAATATGGCAATTGTGGGAAGACTTTATCACTGTCGGTGGACTCTCAGTACTTCCTCAAGTAATCCTTTTCTTTTTACTTAATATGTGTAACTCTACATTCCCTTTTCATAGATGGCTCGGGCGAATAGAATCAGATGTTCAATTTGAAGATGACTCGGGCGAATCGAATCAGATGTTCAATTTGAAGCTAACTCTTTTAACTTAAAATTACAGATCATGTGGTCTACGTTTATCCCGTATGTACCAAACAGCATTGTGCCGGGATCGACAGCTTTTATAGTTGCTGTAGCCACAGTAATCATGGTGAGGGATACTTCTAAGTGTTTTAATACTGGTAGTTTAATCATGGAAAAGGTGTGTGGGATATGGAGATCAAAATGTGATTAGCCTTCGATCATTCTCCCCTTTTTATTACTCGCATCGATCCTTTTAACTTTCTGTGGCTAAGATTGCAGGCTCGTACAAGAAAACTCTCAGAGGAAGGGGGTAAGTTTGTCGGATCAATTTCAGGATGGACAGCAACACTTCTTTTCATGTGGATGCCAGTGTCTCAGATGGTACTTTGACGCATTCGCTCTTTGTCAGATGGATCATTATCAGTCCAATGCTGTTTCTTTTTCTGTGTGCATCTGTTGATTTTTTACTTTTCCAGTGGACAAATTTCCTGAATCCTGACAATGTAAAAGGTCTATCGCCTTACACGATGGTGCTTGCTATGATGGGCAATGGGCTAATGATCCCTCGAGCTCTATTTATCCGCGATCTCATGTGGTAATAGTTTTCGTGGAATCTTTCTTCTGAACTATGTGTTTGTGAATGAATGTTTTAGCATTTGATCGCCAAGTCATTGATCATAATTCCCTCGTTTCATCTGAAATTACTCTGTAGCGTTGAATCTCATATCAGTTGTATCAGACTGTGATCATATCTTTTTATAATCCAAGATTCAAACGGGGAGGCATTCACGATATCGGTGTAAACATTGATGCAGGTTCACTGGTTCCGTATGGTCAACCCTCTTTTATGGATATGGCAACATCCTATGCTTATACATGTAAGATTTTTGGATCATTGTTAACCCCAACAACAATTTAATCAGAAAGAAACCCACCATTTATTGATCCACAGATTTAACTGCACCAGTAAGGCATTCATCATGGCAGCTACAATCGGTTTGATCTCATGGATAGGTTCGTTCTCTCTTCGTAACGGATTGATCTCACAAGGGTTTTGGTTGGTTTTTATCCAATTGTGTCAAACAGGAATGACATTGTGGAGAGACACAGTAGCATATGGACACAAGTCGCCATTGAGATCTTTGAAAGAGTTGGTTGTTGGATCATAATACATTCAGACACACAAAGGATTCTATTGGAGCAAAGATAAGTCACAAGAACGAGGAAAAGGGGTAAATTTGGCCATATTTGGATATACACTATTTGTTTCACTTGGGTAAAATTTGTTCAACAAGTTATTATATGTAGTAGAAAGTTTTGAAAACTTGTTCGTACAAGAACGCAACTTTTGAGTTTTTGCAAGAGCTTCTCTTATTATCAACACTTTTTTTAGGGAGAACGGCCTAATTCCCTTCGAAAATCCTGTTTTACTCTTATTTCCTCTCGATTTTGACCTTCATCATATTCTCTTCTCGATTTTTAGTTTTCATCCTATTCCCCTCAACTATAAAAAATCTGCCTAAAACCCCTCCATTATCCGTTAATTATCCGTCAACCGATCCGATTTTGACCTGATTGTGACCCGATTTTGACTTTAATTTTGATCTAATTTTGACTCAATTTTGATCTAATTTTGACTCAATTTTGAATCGATTTAATCTGAATTTGTACTTAATTTTGACCAGAATTTTTACTTAATTTTAACTTGAATTTTAACAATAAATCAAGTTAACTATTCATTTAATCGATTTACTTGATTTTATTGATTTCGAGTAAAATTAAATACGGTTTTTTTACTTAAACCCAATTTTAACCGAAAACCGACCCCAATTTTTACTCAATTTTAACCTAAAATCAATCCAATTTTGACGCAAATTGACCTCAATTTTGACTCGATTTAACCCAAATTTTTACTTAATTTTGACCCGAAATTTACTTAAATTAAATGTGAATTTACTACACACATAAACAATAAATGTTAATTTTTAGATAATTTAATAAAAATCAAGTTACTTATTCGATTTAATTAATTTCGAATCAAAATTGAGTACATTTTTATTAATTGTATCAGTTAAATCAAGTAAATCAATTAAATGGTCTCATTAACTCGATTTGATCCAATTTTGATATAATTAACAAAATCGTATTCAACTTTGAATCGAAATCCACTAAATGGAATAATTAACTTGATTTATTGTTGATATTCGGGTTAAATTTAAGTAAATTTCGGGTCAAAATTAAGTAAAAATTCGGGTTAAAATCGAGTCAAATTTGAGGTCATGATTCGAGTCAAAATTGGATCGGTTTGGGGTGAAATTTGGGTCGGATTCGGGTCAAATTTTGACTTAGGTCGAATTCGGATCAAATTTTGACTCGATTTTAACCCTAATTGTGTCCCCAGTTTTGAATCAATTTTAACTCGAAACCGATCCAATTTTGACCCCATTTTTTAATCGATTTTAATACGAACTTTTACTTTTTGACCCGATTTAATTTTAAATGCTATATTTTAGTAAATTAGATGTGAATTTGTTACACACATAAACAATAAATGTTATTTTTTAGATGATTTCTTAAAAATTAAGTTACTTATTCTATTTAATTAATTTCGAATCAAAATTGAATACGGTTTTGTTAATTGTATCTAAATCAAATAAAATCGAATTAATCGGACCGTTTAATTGATTTCAAGTAAAAACCCGTACTCAAATTTATTCGAAATCAATTAAATCAAGTACATCGATTAAATTGATTTATTGTTAAAATCGGGTTAAAATTAAGTAAAAATTCGAGTCAAAATTAAGTATAAATTCGGGTTAAATCGAGTCAAATTTGAGTCAAAATTAGGTCAAAATTGAATCAAATTCGGGTCAAAATTGGGTCCAAATCAGGTCAAATTGGGTCGGTTAATGGATAATTAACAGATAAATAACAAAGAGGGTTTTAGGCATATTTTTTTTTATAGTTGAGGGGGGAATAGTATGAAAATTGAAAATCAAGAGGGAATATGATGATGGTCAAAATCGAAGGAGGAACATCACTAAAACATGATTTTCAAGGGGGAATATGTTGTTTTTCCTTTTCTTTTACACCGGCATTTATAAATGTCATCGTGGAGTGGGTTTAGCAAGTTAATCCAACCCATTTAAGAAAAACATTTTGGATTAGTTAAATGTGTAATAGATTAAAAACTCAAATAGTTCTTATTAAATGGCTATAAATCATTTAACTCATTAACTCAATTAATTTAAATATATTTTTCTAAATTTAATTTTTAACCTATAATTTAAAATAAAATTTTGTCGATAGAAATTTTACTAAATTTCGATACATTTTTTCCCTATATTTAGAATAAAACTAAAAATTCTCTTTAAATTTTAGAATATGTCAAATTTCATCTATAATATTAGGAAAAAATCAATTTCATCCATAAATTATGGATAAACCAAATTTGTATCTAAAATTTTGTCTTTAACTTGATGGATATGACAAAATTTGTCCAACAAATTTTGTTTTCAAATTATGGACAAAAAATTATTTGTTAAATTTTTATTCGTAAAAATTTAGTGGTTGAAAAAAAATGTCTCTAAATATAGTGATAACCAAATTTTATGTCTAAAATTTTGTTCATAAATTCAATGATTATCCAAAATTCAGTTCTTTAATATAGAGATTAAAGAAAAGTCTTTTAAAATTTTGTTTTAGAATTTAGAAACATAACTAAAATGTGTCCACAAGTTTAATGAGAACCAAAATTCATTCTTTAAATTTTATCACTAAATTTAGGAACTGACGAAAAATCTGTTCATAAATTTTTTTCCCTGAATATTAAATATATATATATATATATCACTACTAGAAATTTGAAGATTGCAAACGGATTTTACGGACTGCCCATTCCATCCCTAAATTTGCGGACGGAATAGGGACGAGAAAAAATATCGGTACCTAATCCGTCCCTAAATTTGCGGACGGACAAGCAGTCCCTAAGCGGTCCGCAATTGCGGACGGATTGGAAACAGACACCGAGGGCGTCCCGGATTAGGGACGGGGATCGAGTGTTGTCCGCAATTTACGGACGTCCTTGGGTCGCAGTCCCTAATCCTGGACGTCCATATATCGTCTTGGGGATGGCTTCGGGACGGCTTATCGGCGTTCATAGCTTCCTTGCACTTCTTTGTATGTCCTTGGCTCGATTTCCTTATCTATTTGAATAAAGAATGCTTGTTTGCAAGGTGAAAGACTCAAAACGTCTATATGTTTATGAATGGGATATACAATGAGAATATTTATGACTCGACATTATCAATCTCGTGATTTATATGTACATTAATCCCTTTTGTCCTTGATGTCTGGATTGAACATGAGTCAGGGAATGTATCATACTCATCTAGTTCAATCTGTGAACTCGTGACGTCAGTCCTGTTATATAGGAGGAAAAAATCCTTATCTCGATCAAACAACATACTATAAATTGCATACCCAATCACTATCTTGTTTGTCCACCCATTTACGAGTGACGTTTGATAGTGTCAAAGCATGCAATTGCTTATGTTAAGATCTGTAGCGATCTCAAGTCATAGAATTACATATACCATAATCATTATGAGAATTGCTATGATACTTATATAACAATCCATGTAGGAATCTCATGGTGGATCGATCCAGTACATTGTTCTCTAACATGTATCTATGTGTTAAATTAATATCTCATATCAATTTACACATACCAGTCTTCATGCAACATTGATATCGGTTATTTTCAATGATACTCGAGTATTGTTGTTAGATCTCATTATTTACGATGATAGATATTTACATTTTATTCCGATTAACCGAGAACCAATAGATATTGCCTTAGGGATTTAATAGCCGCTAGCATTCGATTTTATGTGATTTTCCACGTTTCTTACTTTCACAAATCATGCATATCATAGATCTTGAATATCACACATATTCCACGTTTCTTACTTTTCCGATTCTTCACGCATATCATAGATTCACAAATCATGCATATCACAGATTCACAAATCATGCATATCATCTCTCTATCCCGAGCCTTCTCCATCCATGACCTGACACTGTCTGTCAATCCCAAGGCTCGAGTCACGAACGGAGAAGACTCGAGACGCACGGACGGTGTCAGTCACGTATGGAGAAAGCCCGGGACAGATGGTCCGCACATTTACAGACAACCAAGCGGTTTGCAATTGCAGACGGCCGAGCGGTCCGTAAATTTGCGGACGGCCATGCAGTCTGCAACTGCCGATGATCGAGCGGTCGGTCCGCAAATTTGCGGACGACCGTTTTTTCGGCCGCAATTGTGGATTGTTGTTTTCTTTCCATCCGCAATTACGGACGAACATTTCCTTTCCGTCTGTAATTGCGGATTGTCGTTTTCTTTCCGTTCGTAATTGTGGACGGTTTTTCTCCATCGTTTGGAAAAAAATCTATAAATTTCATCCCACCCCCATTCATTTCATCCCAACCGCATTCCTTTCTCTCCATTCCTTTCT